>CAJQZJ010031063.1:0-33605 GCA_907164525.1 Lophiomys imhausi
ATTCTAACATTGTGTGTGTGTGTGTGTGTGTGTGTGTGTGTGTGTGTGTGTCTGCCTTTTAGCTGTGAAACCACTTTATCTGACCCCTGGGACAATTTCAGTTTTGGTTTTCTATTAGATGACCTTTATTTCTGTCTGCTATCTTCCTGGGCTTAATATTGAGTATTTTATCTTGTAATTAAGTTAAATTTTATTGAATTGTTTGGCTACATATATTGAGGTGATTACATGGTTTTCATCCTTGATGAAATCTATGTAATGTTTTTAATGTACTTTATTTACATATTTAGCTCTATCTTTTCTTTTTTTAATGTTTATTTATTACTTCAAATTACATCTCCATCACAGTCCCCTCCCACCACCACTCCAGGCCCAATCTTCCTACCCTCTCCCATTTCTCCCAGATTTCATAATTTTTTTAATAATTAGGCCTCAATCATGAAAATTATAAGGTATAACATACATTCCCAATGTCCAGTCTATACATATTTGGCAACTGATATTAATATTCTATTGTCTATCTATATCCATGAGTTTAAAGTTCTATTCTTAACTCATTTTCCATCCTAACTTGCATTAGCAACTTAAAACCATCTTCTTAGACCTAGAACATACTTTTAAGAATCTCCATTTAGAGATGGTTGCATTAGGGGCAAGTTTGTCACTGGGCAAGAAAAATCCCTTGCTTCAACGATAAACAGAATGCTGTCTGAAAAGGACAAAACTTGGAAGCAGGTAAGTCAACAGCCTAGCTCTGCCAAGAAAGGGCAGGCAAGTCCTTCATAATTCTTGCTTTACAATCAATGTGTGTCAGAGATACTTGACCAAGAGCCTGAAGATAGATGCTGTAATGTTTGGAAAGAAACTAGGGACTGTTCAGGCAGACAGTTGTTTGTCATTTCTTACTTTTTGAAGCTGCTGTCTTCTGCAATTCCTGTATAATAAGATATATTTATTCTTCTCAGGTATCTGATGTGGTTGAAGACTAGATAATGATAGTCTCACAGTTAAATTCTTTGTAATGTTTTGTACTTACTGATTTCTGTATGATGAACCCTTCAGGTATAATTGGGATAAATCACATTTGATACTCAAAATCATGTTTATTATTTCCATGTTCACTCAGTATTGAGCATTCAATTTATTATTTCGCATTTTTATTTTTATGGTTTTGTTTATTGATCACTTCAAGTTACATCTCCATCACATTCCCCTCTCTCCTTCCCTCCTGGTGACACCCCCCCCACACACACACACCTATACTATTCCTCCAGAGTGGGTTGCCCCAAAATATCAGCCCCACTCATTTCAACAGTTATATGAGTGTTAAGGGCTTCCTCTTGCACTGTGGGCCTATAAAGCAACTCTATTAGGGCAAAGTGCCCCATTACCAAGTAACAAGGTCTATCTTCCTGTTCCTTTTGGTATGTTGGTTGTAAGATAGTTATCCTGTACTACATGGATAATATCCAATTAAAAGTGAATAGATGCCATGTGCATCATACTGAGACTGGGTTAGTCTACTCAGGATGAGCTTTTCTAGTTCCATCCATTTGGATGCAAATTGCAAGATTTCATTGTTTCTGATGGCTGAGTAGTATTCCATTGTGTAATTGTACCACCATTTTTTAAATCCATTCTTCGGTTGAGGCACATCTGGGTTGTATCCAATGTCTAGCTATTACAAATAAAGCTACTATGAACATAGTTGAGGAGGTGTCCTTGTGGATTGGTGAGGAATCATTTGGATGTATACCCAGAAGTGGTATGACTGGGTCTTGAGGTAGAGCAATTCCAAGTTTTCTCAAATATTACCATATTGATTTCATAGTGGTTGTACAAACTTGCACTCTCACCAGCAATTGAGGAGTGTTCCCCTTTCTCCACAGCCTCTCCAGCATGTGCTGTCCTTTGAGTTTTGATCTTAGACATTCTGACAGGTGTGAGATGGAATCTCAAGGTCATCTTGAGTTGCATTTCTCTGATGATTAAAGATGTTGAGCTTTTTTCAGATTTCTCACTGCCATTAGAGATTCCTCCTTTGTGAATTCTCAGTTTAGTGCTGTTCCTCATTATTGATTGGATTATTTGGTTTCTTGGTGTTTAATTTCTTGAGTTCTTTATAAATTATGGATATTAGTCCTCTGTCTGATGTGAGGTTGGTAAAGATCTTTTCACAATCTATAGGTTGCCATTTTGTTTGAATGACAGTTTTCTTTGCCTTACAAAAGCTTTCCAGTTTCATGAGGTCCCATTTATTGGTTGTTGGTCTTACAGCTTGAGGGATTAGTGTTCAGTTCAGGAAATTGTCACCTGTGCCAATGACTTCGAGGCTTTTCTCCACTTTTTCTTCTATCAGATTCAGTGTGTCAGGCTTTACGTTAAGGTCTTTGATCCACTTGGACTTAACTTTTATGTAGCGTTACAAGTATGGGTCTATTTGCATTCTTTTACAATTCAACATCCAGTTAGACCAACACCATTTGTTGAAGTTGCTGTCCTTTATCCACTGTACAGTTTTGGCTTCTTCGTCAAAAATTAAGTGAACATAAGGTGTGAGGGTCCATTTCTGGGTCTTCAATTTGATTCTATTTATCAATTAGTCTGTTTCTATACCAGTACCATGCTGTTTTATTACTATTGCTCTCTAGTATAGCTTGAAATCTGAGATGGTGATACCTCCAGATGTTTTTCTTTGTGTTTTATTGTACAGGTTTGATTTATCTATTCTGGGTTATTTGTTATTCCATATGAAGTTAAGAATTATTCTTTCAAGGCTTGTAAAGAATTGTGTTGGTATTTTGATAGTAATTGCATTGAATCTGTATATAGCTTTTGGAAGGATGGCCATTTTTATTATGTTGATTCTACCTATCCATGAGCATGGGAGATCTTTCCATCTTCTGATTTTCTCTTCAATTTCTTTCTTCAAGGACTTGAATTTCTTTTCATACAGGTCTTTAACTTGCTTGGTTAGAGTTACCTCAGGCATTTTATATTGTTTGTGGTTATTATGAAGGGTGTTGTTTCCCTAATTTCTCTCTCAGCCCATTTATCTTTTGTATAAAGAAGGGCTTCTGATTTTTTTTTAATTGATCTTGTGTCCAGCCACCTTGCTGAAGGTGTTTATCAGTTTTAGTAGTTCTTTGGTGGAATTTTTTGGGTCACTTATATATACAATCATATCATCTGTGAATAGGGATAATTTAACTACTTCCTTTCCAATTTGTACCCATTGATCTCTTTTAGTTTTCTTATTATAAGCTCTAGGTAGAACTTCAAGTACAATGTTGAAGAGATATGGGGACAGTAGGCATCCTTGCTTTGTCCCTGATTTTAGAGGAAATGCTTTAAGTTTTGCTCCATTTAATTTGATGCTAGCTACCTGATTGCTGTATATTGCCTTTATTATTTCTAGGTATGGTCCTTGTATACCAGCTCTCTCTAGGACTTTTAGTATGAAGGGGTGTTGGATTTTGTCAAATGCTTTTTCAGCATCTAATGAGATGGTCATGTGGTTTTTTCCTTTCACCTTGCTTATATGGTGGATTGCATTGATGGATTTTCATATGTTGAACCAGCCCTGCATTCCTGGGATGAAGCCTACTTTGTCATGGTGTATGATACTTTTGATGTATTCTTGGAATTGGTTTGTAAGTAATTTATTAAGTATTTTCCATCTAATGTTCATGAGGAAAATTGGTCGGAATTTCTCTTTCTTTGTTGGGTGTTTGTGTGGTTTAGGTTTCAGGGCAACGGAGGCCTTATAGAATGAGTTTGGCAGTGTTCCTTCTGTTTCTATTTTGTGGAAGAGTTTGAAGAGTATTGGTATTAGCTCTTCTTTGAAGGTCTGGGAGCATTCTGTGTTTCTGCCGTTCGGTCCGGGGTTTTTTTTTTTTTTTTTTTTTTTTTTGGTTAGGAGACCTTTAATGCCTGTTTCTATTTCCTTATGGGTTATAGGACTGTTTAATGTGTTAACGTGATCCTGATTGAGCTTTGGTAAGTGGAATTGGTCAAGAAAATTGTGCATTTTGCTTAGGTTTTCAAATTTTTTGGAGTACAGATTTTTTGAAGTAAGATCTAAAGATTCTCTGGATTTCTTCAATATCTGTTGTTATTTCACCTTTTTCATTTCTGATTTTGTTGATTTTTCTATTTTTCCTCTGCCTTCTCATTAATTTGGCTAAAGGTTTGTCTGTCTGTTTTGTTGATCTTTTCAAAGAACCAACTCTTGATTTCATTGATTCTTTGAATTGTTTGTTTTGTTTCTATTTTGTTGATTTCAGCCCTAAGTTTGATGATTTCCTGCCTTCTGCTCCATTTGGGGAGTATTTTTTTTTTGTTTTTGTTTTTTTTTTTTTTTTTGTAGGCCTTCCAGTTCTGATGTTAGGTTGTTGATATGAACTGTCACAATTTTATTATTTGAAGGCACTTAGTGCTATGAATATGGATAATTCAAGAAAATGTTATGCTGTTTCCATGCATAAGTACAATTTTTGAATTTCTTCTTGTTCAGATTCTAACTCTATAATACTACAGTCACAGAAGACAGATGCTACAATTTCGTTCTCTTACAATTCATTGAAATTCATTTTATTCTTCTTTAATCTGGTGAATGTTCCATGATTTGACACTAATGTGCATTGTGCAGGTGTCTAATAAAACATTCTATAAATTTCCACCATTGGGTCCTTTTGGTATACACAGCTATCTAAATCTAGTCTTTTTTGTTTGCCTTTAGTTTTTTGTTTGGATGAATTGCATGTTGCTTGAAGCAGGGTATTAAGGCAGAAGATGCTTTCTTTTTTTTACCCAATAAGATTTTGGTTCATAAAATTGGTTACTAGAGTGTTAATTCTCATAGTCTTGTGGAATTGATCCTTTAATTATTATGCACTAGCCTTTGACTCTATGTACACTTGTTTATTTAAATTTTATTGCATATTATATAAATGTACTCCTGATCATGGCTGACATTTGACTACGTAGAATATTTTGTTTTATTCTTCTCATTATCTGTCTATGTATAGTTGTGGATTAACTTTCTTATAGGGGAGTATTCAAACCTTTCAGTCAGTCTTCATCTTCTTTAAAACATTTTTAATTTAAATGAAAATATAAAACTCCCTGCCCTGTTGCTTCCCTTCAGATACTTTCTGTAACCCTCACTCAAACCATTTCCATGTCCCCTTCCAATTGATAACCTATTTATTTTTGTTATATTTATTATATGTGTATATATATGCATGTATGTAGATGTGTATGTATGTATACACAGTCATATATATAAATAGCACCATCTGGATCATTTTGTTTCCTATGTGTACATGGTTTTAATGATGACAGTTCTGAATTGGACAACTAATAAAGTGGCCCATTCCTGAATGAGACTAATTCTCCTTCTACTGGCAGTCAATAGTTATCTGTAGTTCATGGTTGAGGTTGAACCTCATGAAATTCCCCTTTCCATATTATCATGTACATTGATATTGTTATTATTCAGGTCTAGTTCATGTAGACACTTCTAGGAAAGATTGTTTCACAGCAGACTTCCTGGTATCTTGGCTCTTACAGGCTTTCTAACCCCTCTTATGAGATGTTTCTAAACCATATATGGAAGAGCAGTGATGTAACTGTATCTGTTGGTGCTGGGATTCTCACAATCCATAAATTTCTGCATTGTTTCCATCTGTGGATTTCTGTGATAATTTTCATTTTCTATAAAGAGAAGATTTTTTGTTTTCTTTTTAAATGAGGACTCATACCTATACTTGTCTGTGGGTATAAGGATAAGATATAGAATCTAGAAAGAAATTATGCTGGTTTACCAAAGTGGTGAGAACAGATTCTTTTCTAAGATCCGTGACTTCACTATATTTACATTCTGTTATTGTTAATAAGTAAAATATGTTCTTGTAATTTTGATTTTTTTAAATATATTTTTGCTATTTCTCTTTTGCCTTGAGAATTAAATGTCAGAGATGGCATCTATGACATGAATAGATTTTGAGAGGATACTTCTGCTCAAAATAGAACTTTCTCTTTGTTTAGTGCTGATTATGATAGTAAACTTTATGCACTTGTATTTCTTCTTTATAAGATTAACTTTTTTGTGCTCCATAATGTCTCTGATTCTTTCCTCTAAAACCAAAATTGAATATCTATTGTATTTTCATTGTTTTGGCCCTTTGTTATGGAGTGAAGTGTGTCAAAAATTCTGCTGATGTGACTATGTCAATTCATCTTTTAACATTAACTAATAGCATTTGAAGTAACATATAGGCTCCATGTAATTTAATTCAGTTAAACTACTGTAAAATAATGTGCAGTAAACTAGAAGATATATCAGAAAACACTTCAAAATGAAACAAAAGTCCAAAATGACAGGAGTCCAAAGGAAAGAAAGAACAGTGAAGGCTAAAAGTATTTAATGTAACATAACCAAATGAGATTTTCTAAATATAATGACAAACATAAATATGAACATGCTATAGGCTCTATGAGAACAAACCTAAATGTATGAATAAAAAATACCATAATGAAATTGTTTAGGAGCAATGATAAACAGAATATATATATATATATTATGCATGCAGAGAAAAAATAATGATCAAGTATATTTCTTCACAAAATGCTCAACTGAGTTCAGTAGAGTGTTCAAAATATAGAAATAACAAAACAAAAACAAACCTCTACATACAGAATTTACAAAACAAAAATATTTCAAATAAAAAGTACATTTGAAAAATAAAGACATAAAAAGGTGAAGACAGCTGAGGAGAAAGAGAACCCATTCCTACCAGATTTACATCAAAGCGACATTAAAGGGAATCCTTCAGGCAAAAGAAAAAGAGTGGTATATGTAAATTGGGATCCACATATAAAAAATTAAATATGAATGCCATATGTCATGGTATAAGTAAATAGAATATTTAAAATTTTAAATCTCCCTGAAAAATAACAAGTACGTCTTTAAATAAAATCTAGTACCAATGTATTTTCGTGTTTAGAACATATAGAGAATTAAGATATCTGAAAATTTTGAGACAAGCACAAAAGAGGAAAATTAAATGTGTACTGTAACATTTTTACACTATATACAGAATGAAATATTTTGGAATCTTGACCATAATAAAAATATGTTAATTAATAATATATAATATACAAAAATAAAAAATGTATATTTTATATAACATTATTATAATATTATTGCAAGATTATTAACAGTATAAAACAAAGAAATGTAGGTAACAATCCAAAAGAAAGATAATTTGGGCTAACAAAACATTCAAAAATTTAAAAGTCAAGAAAAATGAAAAGTGAACAAACAACAGATGGGACAGATGGAAATCAAATAGCAATATTTTAGATTTATATCTAACTACAATCAAAATTAAATTAGACAAAAATTTCTGGAACATTTAAACTGAAATGTATACAACAGATTTAAAATAAAACATACTGTGGTTAAAGAACCACTTTAAATTGAATTATAGATCAGAATAAAAAGTACATACTCTACTAAAATAAAGCTAAAAAATGGAAAATTTATTAGTACCATGGGGAGAATATATTATAAGAATCTAAGTGGCGTAAAGAAACAAAAGCTGACTCATTCACAGTTAAGTGGTATAGAAATTCCAAGTCTGTATGCTATCAAGGATAACTCATATTGAAACTTCTGAGAAAGAATTTACCCCCTGTGTTATCCAGATACTTTTAGTACCCATAGTACTCATTGGTTTGGCGATGCATAATTCCAATGTCTGCCTTGACCTCTATTTTTGAAATTATACATCATTTTTACCTCTCTTCATTGCTTTGAAACCGTCCAGTCATACACAAAAAATCTACAGACAACTAAGAAATGCAAAAAATGGAACAAAGAGTATTCTTCGGGGAAAAACAGAAAATTGGTAGTCTAATCCTAAATAGTCAGTCCTAATGTCATACATGCAAGTTGAATTGCTCAGATTGAGGAGGTTGTGTTTGAGAATATGTATCTGCTTTGATCCTTACGTTGCCTAATTCTCTGTTTCTCAGTTTTTTTTCTGGTATTCTTATAAGAACATTAGTCATCTGACTTTGAATGAATCTAAATCTAATATTCTATGAAAAGATTAGTAGACTGATTATATTTGAATAGACCTCATTTATAAAGAATGTCACATTCTGACATTCAGGACAGTCAGAAATTGGGATCTGAAATTAATAAAACCATTAAAGAACTTCAAAAAATCAGAAAAGGTTGATTTTAGAGTAAATTAATATTGATAAAGAAATGGGACTTTCACATAATAATGGAAAAGTTACACCAGGCAGGTGACATACTACAGTACTCTTGCCCATAATTCCCACATTTAACATAGAAACAGAATAAAATAACTTTAGAAAATAGTTGTATAGTTCTGGAATCCAAGAGAATATTACTTAAAATAGAGTTAAAAGCATTAAGGATTTCGGTATTATATTTATTTGCTTTGTTCAGCACTCTGTCTCATGCAGAAGTGCATAATATAGAAAAGATTCTTTGAGTTCTTAATTTCTTCTATTAAGCCAATACAAATAATCAAAATTTATTTATGGATTGCTAACATATCTTTGGGCTTCTCAAGGAACTTAATTGTTTTACCTGATTCTATGCTCTGTTTTTAAACTCAAAAATATTTCAAATAATATAGTACATCAGGTGAAACTACTCTTCAAAAATAAAGAATGCATTAAAGTATTTTTTAGTTGATAGTTTTAATTATTTTAAATTCTGTTTGTTTTTTTATTCATTTTACATCCTGATCATAGCCCTCATTTTCCATCTTCTGAGTCCTGCTCTCGCGCCTCCTACCTCAATCTCCTGTCCCTTCCTCCTCAGACCTTGGAAAGTCTCCCTCATAACATCCGACACCAGCACATAGGGGTGAGCATATCCTTTTCCACTGTAGTCCATGTCAGAGACAGTCCTTGCTCTATTTGTTAGGGGATCCACATGATGACCAAGCTGAACCATCCGCTACATATGCCTATGTTCACTTCATGCATGTTCTTTGACTGGTGTTTCAGTCTCTGTGAGCCCTTGTACACCTAGGTTAGTTTTTTTCTGTTTGTCTTCTTGTGGAGTTCTTGTCCCCTCCAGGTCTTTCTATACTTCCCACCATCCTTTCACAAGACATCCCATGCTCCTTCTAATGTCTAGCAGTGAGTCTCAGTTGCTGTTTGGATCCTCTGCTGCATGGAAGTTCTAAGAGGAGAATTATGCTATGCTCCTGTCTGAAAGCATGGTACAGTATTTTAAGAGTGATAGGGGCTGACTCTCTGCTTTGGGGTAGGCCTCAGGTTGGGCCAGTCATTGGATGGACATTCCCTCAATCTCTTCTCTATATCCCTGCACATCTTGCATACAGGGTAACTTTTGAGTTGAAGTTTTTATGGGTGGGTTGGTAAACTCTTCCCTCCCCTAGAAGTCCTACTTAGCCTGAAGGAGGCCTCTTCAATTTCTATATCCACCACTGCTAGGAGTCTGAACTAGAGTCACTCCCTATCCTCCCAGGGCTTACCCTGTCACCTGTCTCCAGTTTGTCTCAGAGATGTACATCCTTTGATTTCCTATATTTCTCCAGCCCTGTCATCTCCCACCCCTGTTCTCCCCACAACTGATTGCCTCCTCTTTTCCTTCCTCTCTCCTTCTCCTAACCAGTTCCCTCTCTTCAACCACTTCTGTTGTCTAAATGTCTATTCTATTTTCCCTCTGGGTAAGATTCAAGCATCCTCCCTTGGTCTATCTTAGTTATTTAGTTTTTTGGGGTCTGTGGATTGTAGTATTGTTATCCTGTACTATATAGCTAGTATCTGCCTATGAGTGAGTAAATACCAAGTGTATCTTTGTGGGTCTGGGTTACCTCACTCAGGATAATCTTTTCTAATTCCACCCATTAGGCCTGCAACATTCATGATTATCTTGTTTTTATTAGCTGAGTAGTATTCCACTGTGTAAATGTACCACATTTTCTTTATCCTTTCTTTGGCTGAGGGACATCTAGGTTGTTTCCAATTTCTGGCTATTATGAATAATATTACTATGAACCTAGTTGAGCAAATGTGCTTGTGGTATGATGGGGCTTCTTTTGAGTATATGCCCAGTTGGGTCTTATAGTTTCCATGATTTTAGTGGGATTGCTTTAAGTTTTTCTCCATTTAATTTGATGTTGGCTATAAGCTTGCAGTATAATGCCTCTATTATGTTTAGGTATGGATCTTATATCACTAATCTCTCTAAGACTATTATCACAAAGGTGTGTTGTATTTTATCAAAGGTTTGTTCAGCATCTATTGAGATGATTATGTGATTTTTTTCTTTCAATTTGTTTTTATGATGGATTACATTGTTGGATTTCCATATATTAAACCATCCCTGCATCTATGGGATTAAGCCTAATTGATAATTGTGAATGACGTTTTTGGTGTGTTCATGGATTCAGTTTGCAAGTATTTTATTGAGTATTTTTGGTCTGCAATTTTATTTGTTGTGCCTTTGTGTGGTATAGATATAGGGTAACTGTGGCTTCATAGAATGAATCTGGCAGTGTTCCTTTTTTTCTATTGTTGTGGAATAGTTATTGTATTGTATTGTATTGTATTTTGGGGAATAGTATTGGAATTAGCTCTTCTAAGAATGTCTGTTGGATTTCTGTTCTTAAAACCATATGGCCATGGGGTTTTGTTACTTGGGAAAATTTGATAACTGTTTCTATTTCCTTAAGGGTTATATAGGACTGTTTAAATTATTTACCTGATTTTGATTTAACTTTGGTAAGTGAAATCTACCAAGAAAATTGTCCATTTAATTTAGATTTTCCAAATTTGTGGAATACAGGGTTTTAAAGGAAGACAGTTTATGAAGAATGGTTCTATGGATTTATTTTCTCAGTATCTGTTGTTATGACTGCCTTGTCATTTCTGATTTTGTTAATTTGAATACTGTCTCCCTGCCTTTTAGTTAGTTTGACTTAGAGGTTTGTCTATCTTGTTGATTTTCTCAAAGAACCAAATCTTGCTGTCATTGATTCTTTGTATTGTTTTCTTTGTTTCTATGTTACTGATTTCAACACTGAGTTTGATTATTTCATACCTTCTACTCATCTTGGTTATGTTTGATTCTTTTTGTTCTAGAGCTTTTAGGTGTGCTTAAATTTAAATTGGGAGTATAAGAACTCTCCTATTTCTTTATGAAGGTACTTACTGCTATGAAGTTTCCTTTTACTACTCCTTTTATTATGTCCCATAAATTTGGGTATGTTGTGTCTACTTTTCACTGAATTCTAAATAGTCTTTAATTTCTTTCTTTGTTTCTTCCCTGACCCAGAGGTCACTGAGTAGAGAGTTGTTCATTTTCCATGACTTAATAGGCTTCCTGTTGTTTCTGCTATTGTTGAAATCCAACTTTATTCCATGATGATCTGATAAGACACAGAGGTTATATCAATTTTCTTGTATCTGTTGAGGCTTGCTTTGTGTCCGAGTACATGGTCAATTTTAGAGAATGTTCCATGAGGTGCTGAGAAGAATTATTCTTTTGTATTTGGGTGAAATATTCTGTAGATACCTGATAGGTCTATTTGATCCCTGACTTTTGTTAGATTCATTCTCTGTTTACTTTCTGTCTCGTTTATCTGTCCATTGGTGAGAGTGGGGTATTGAAGTCTCCCACTACTAATGTGTGGGGTTGGAAAAATCTTTTTCTATCTCTTTACTCTGAGATAATATTTTTGTTGCTGAGATGTGTTTCTTGTAAGCAGCAGAATGATGGATAATGTTTTCACATCCATTCTCTTAGCTTGTGTCTTTTTATTGAGGAATTGAATCCATTGATGTTGAGAGATATTAATGACCAGTGATTGTTAATTCTTGTTATTTTGATGTTGATGGTGGCAGAGTGTGTTTGTGTGTGTATTTTCATTCATTTAGTTTTGCTGATGTAAGGCTATTGTTTTCCTGGCTGTGGTCAGCCTCCTTGGTTTGAAGTTTTGCTTCTAGTGTCTTTTTTTGAGCTGGATTATGGATATTGTTTATATCTGTTGGTTTTGTCATGAAATATCTTGTTTTCTCCATCTATGGTGATTAAAAGTTTTGCTGGTTGTAGTAGCCTGGGCTGACTTCTGTGGTGTCTTTGAGTCGACAAGATACCGACCCAGATTCTTTTGGCTTTTAGAATCTCTGTTTAGAACTTGGGTGTAATTTTGACAGGTCTGATTTTATATGCTACTTGGTCTTTTTTCCTTGCAGATTTTAATATCCTTTCTTTGTTCTATACATTTAGTGTTTTGATTGTTGTGTGGCAGGGGGATTTTCTTTTTTAGTCCAGTTCTATTTGGTGTTCTCTAAGCTTCTTGTATGTTTATAGGCATCTCTTTCTTTAGTTCAGGAAATTTTTCTTCTATAATATTTTTGGAAAATATTTTCTGGCCCTTGGAGCCTTGGAGCTGTGAGTCTTCTCCTTCTTCTATTCCTATTATTCTTAGGTTTGGTCTTTTCATAGTGCCCCAGATTTCTTGGATGTTTTGTGTCAGGAACTTTTTAGATTTAACATTTGTTTTGATCAATGTATGCATTTCTTCAATTGTATTCTCTTCACCTGAGACTCTCTCTTCCATCTCTTGTATTCTGCCTGTTCTGTTCCCTAGGTTTTCCAACTCCAGCATTCCCTTAGTTTGTGTTTTCTTCATTGCTTCCATTTTCATCCTCAGATACGGGACAGTTTTATTCACTTCCTTCATGTGTTTGCTTGTATTTTCCTGTATTTCTTTAAGGGATTTATGCATTTCCTCTCTAAGGGCCATTACCATCTTTATAAGGTTGGATTTAAGGTCATTTTCTTTTGTTTCAGCCGTGTCAGTGTGTCCAGGATTGCTGCAGTAGGATAGTTTGGTTCTGGTGATTCCACATTGCTCTGGTCATTGTTGCTTGTGGGTTTTATTTCCTGCTGGCCTTTAGCCATTTGGCTGTCCCTGGTGTTGGCTGTATGTTCCTGATTCTGACTGGACTCCTCAGGGAGAGAGGGAGAGCCTTGGGCCTGATAATGGAGCTTAGGGAATAACAGGCTGCTCACTTCTGCTGGGTGATCTCTCCTGGGGACCTGTAGGCTTGGATATTCCATTGTTGGATGTGTCCAGGTGGGCCAGCAGGCTGGAAAAAGACTAGGTAGGGTCTAACTAGGCTATTCCTCTTCTGACTATGTCCCAGGTGGGACTGACAGGCTCTGTTAGCTGTGTCTTGGGTGGGCTTGAGAAAGGCTGGGGAGGGTCCAACCTAGCTTCTCCTCTGATAGCTGTGTCCAGGGTAGGCTCAGCCTGCTGGAGAAAGTGAATGAATTAAATTATTAGCAGTAACAAAACTAAAGGAGTTCATTACCACAAGACAATCTCAGAAGAAACATTAAAAGGAAAATTTCAAGTCAAGTTTAAGAAGCACAATATATTGACTCAAAGTACACAAAAATATAAAAGTTTTGAATAAAGTTAAATATTTTTATACATATGGAAACTAATAGTACCACCTTATTCATATACAACTCCACTCTTTTATATAGTACTTAAAAATTCATAATATAATTATTAAAATGTATAAATGGTTTAAATATATATAAAGATGGATTTCATCCCACCAATATTAGAAGGAGTCCAGGGACTCAAAGAGTTCTATGTGTATCTTAAGCTAAATCCCCTTAAGATAGATTATAATAATTTTATGCTATATGTTATTCTCCTGGTAATCAGAAAAGCAATATGATATGAAAGTAGAAATAAACAATTCTATGGCATAAAATAAAATAAAACACACAGCAAGTTAACAAGAGACAAAATGAGGAGAAAATTCTAAGATTAATTTAAAAATATAAAATATTGAATATAAATTCTCCCTACTGCAGTTTGACTATACCTTTGAGAATTCATGTTTCTGGGTTTGTTTGTTTGTTTTCTGTTGTTTTTGGTGCAAGTAAAAATGAATAGGGCATCCCTCTATAATTTACATTAAATGTGAATTGATGGCAATAGCTTCTTTTTTTAAAGAGAGAGAGAAACCTTTATTTCCATGTTTCTCAAATTAATCTGGCTCAGATGGTTGCTTTGAGTTAGTCAGAGACCAAATTCCATATCCTCATATGATTCCTCTGACACTTTCTTTACTTCAGCCTTGGCTGGGTCCACAGCAGCAGCAGGAAAAGCAGCCACAAGCTCAGATATATCAGCCAAGAAGTCCTTGATTTTTCTCCGCATATGGGATACAACGGTCTCCACAGACAAAGCCAGGACTCCCTTTTATTCATTGATGACAGTGTGATACTGAGGCAACAACAGCATAAACAATCTGCAGAAAAACACTGGCAGCATTTCAGACAGCCTCTGTGAAGCGAGTGCAGAGTCAACTCTGTGATGCCAAGCACCTCCAGGCTATAAATGATACTGTTATCAAACACCTGCAGGATGATCAGTCCAAAGTAAAAAGGGGAGATGTTTGCCATGGTCATTAGTGTAGGTTTGTGACTCTCCTTTGTCTCCAGTTTTTAACAGCTGTACCTCACTGAGTATTTCAATGGCATCCCTGAGATTTTAGCAGTGATTTCTAAAATCTGGATAAAAGAGATTCTCAGGCTCCAGACCAAAGTTCTGGAGTGGCACGGTGACCTCACATGGTGCAGTGGCACCAGCACAGGAGGCAGTTAGCACCTTATTGGCCATCAGCATGCACCTAATCTATGTGAGGTCCTCCTTAGTGAACACAAAACTCACAGTACCCCAGATATGAGGCAACAGTTTCTCCAGAGCGGGATTGTTTTCCACATGCCCTCAAAAGGCCTTGCACTTCATAGTGTTCATGCCAGTCATCACCACAGCCTTCCCTCAAGGTGACATGTAAATCTGTTCGATCTGCTTGGAGCCCACATTGTCTATTCCCACAATAAGACATTTTGAATAACCATCCAAAAGTTGGGTGATCTTAGGGAAGTAGTCGGACTTCTAGGTCACCCTGTCTTCCCTGGGTATCAAAGATGCACATTGGAAAAATGGATTAAAAAATAAAGAATCCAATTTATATAACAATTTAGAAAGGTCTAAGGACATTGATAGTGAAAGGGCAGAAAAATTATTCAAGAGAAATAATAGTGAAGAGTCCTTGAATACTAATATCACAACAAAGACAATTTATGTGGAAAATAGTTACTAAGGAGATCATATGTTATACTACCAAATACAAAAACTTCCCAAGAATACACTTCAATATAAAGATATATGTAGAGTGCATTAGGATTTTAAATATAAGATATATTAATAGAACTAAGGAATAAATAAGCATCTCTACAGTAATAGTCAATACCCAATTTTATCAAATATTAGAACAACTACACAGAAGATCAATTAGTAAGTATAAAAATGGTCACTGCAGATCAAAGAGAACTAAAAGACATACATTGAACACTCCAGAAAGTCCCACCACAAAAAAAATAATAATAAATTATCTGCAATTGATAGCAACCAGGAAAGAGAAAATCAGTTTTCTTCATTGGGGTGACATTGGTATATCAACCATAACACAAGCAAGAGTGTATGCCAATGCAAAACAGACTACACCTCACGTCTTGTTTTGTTTTGTTTTGCTTTTTTTTTTGTTTTGTGGGGAGGTGCAAGGGAGGTTGTTCGTGGGTTTTTTGGTTTTTTTCTTTTGTTTTGATTTGGTTTGGTTTTTTTTGGTTTGGTTTGGTCTTACTCTGTTAAGAGAGAAAAAGAACATGAAATGGATCAGTAAGGAGGAGTTGGGGATGGGAGACAGTGTGATCAAAATATTGCATAAACTATTTTTAAAATACAAGTAATTAAAAATACATTTTCTTAAGTCAACCAGTTAAAAAATGTATAGACCACAGAAAGCTTTAATAAGTTGTTTTAACACAAAACATCTTTTAATTTTTTCTTAATGTTTATTTATTCCTTCAAGTTACAAATCCATGACAGTCCCCTCCCTCTCCTCCTTGCAGCCCCATCTTCCCACCCTCCCCCCTACTCCCACCTATCCCACTCCTCCAGTGTGGGGTGTCCCTACATATCAGCCCACTTCAGTTCAGCAGTCATATGAGGGCTAAGAGCTTCCTCTTGCACTGGGGGCCTACATGGCAGCACCACTAGGGCAAAATGTCCCACTAACAGGAAACAAAATCCATGTTCCTGTTCCTTTAGGTATGTTGGTTGTAGAGTAGTTATCCTGTACTATATGGCTGAAATCCAGTTATAAGTGAATAGATATCATGTGCATTTTTCTGGGTCTGGGTTACCTCACTCAGGATGAACTTTTCTAATTCCATTTATTTGGTTACAAGTTACATGATTTCCTTGTTTCTGATAGCTAGGTAGTATTCCATTGTGTAAATGTACCACAGCTTTTTATCCATTTGTCCATTGAGGGACATCTGTGTTGTTTTCAGTTTCTACTATTACAAATAAGGTTGCTATGAACATAGTTGAGAAGATGTCCTTGTGGTTTGATGAGGAAACTTTTGGATGTATACCTAGGAGTGGTATGGCTTGGTCTTGAGGTACGGCTATTCCAAGTTTTCTAAGATATCCCCATACTGATTGCCACAGTGGTTGTACAAGTCTGCACTCCCACCAGCAATGGAGGAGGGTTCCCCTTTTTCCACAATATCGCCAGCATGTGCTGTCTTTTGATTGTTTGATCTTGGCCATTGTGACAGGTGTGAGATGGAATCTCAGGGTCATCTTGAGTTGCATTTCTCTGATGATAAATATTGTTGAGCATTTCTTCAAGTGTCTCTCAGCCATTAGAGATTCCTCTTTTGAGAACTCTCGGTTTAGTTCTGTTCTCCATTTTTTGATTGAATTATTTGGTTTCTTGGTGTTTAATTTCTTTAGTTCTTTATAAATTTTGGATATTAGCCCTCTGTCTGATGTGGGGTTGGTAAAGATCTTTTCCATATCTGTAGGTTGCTGTTCTGTTCTAATGACAGTGTCCTTTGCCTTACAGAAGCCTTTCAGTTTTATGAGGTCCCTTTCTAATCACAATAGGTCAATACATCTAAGTTGAATAATATACTTGTGAACAACAAATGCATTGAGGAAGAAATCTGTGAAAAAAAATTTAAATATTTTAAAAAATTAAACTTCCTTTACACTTTTTCAAAATTTATAGAACACACTGAAAATGCATTGGGAACCGAGGTCTGTCGTAAAAAAAATGTTAAGTGTTGTGGAAATTTATGCTAGCACAAATGTTACAATATAATATCAAAACCTTATTCTGTACTTAATTACTAGGAATAAAGAAAAAAATCTAAACTCAAAGTTTCCTTAGAAAAGGAAATAATAATCAGACATTTTTAAAAGAAAAATGGGGAATAAGTAAGCAAAATAGAAAACAACAGTTAATTATTAAAAGATTCAACAAAATTGAGAAAAACATAGCTTTTTAAAATAAGAAACAAAAGTACGAGTGAAATGTAATAAGAAATTAAAATTGTTACATTACTATTTATTTTATCGCATTAAGAAAGAATATAAGAGATGTGTAAAGATTTGTACAAATTAATTGGGATAATATAACAAGATTGATACATCCTTTTTTTATTCATTCATTTTACAATCTGATCATGGCCCCCTCCCTCCTCTCATCCCAGTCCCTTCCTCCCACATTCCCCCACTTCTCAGAAAAGGGGAGCCGACCCTCCTAGTACCAACCCACTCCAGTTCATCATGTCAGATCAGGCCTAAGAGCAACTTCGTCCATTGAGGCCAGACATTGCAACCCTGCTAGGGGAAAGTGATCTGCAAACTGTCAAGAGAGACTATGTCAAAAGGCAGTCCCCTCTCCACTTGTAAGGATATTCACTTGAAAATGAAGCAGCCAATTAGCTGTGTATGTGTGAGGGGCTTAGGTCCAGTCTGCCTAATGTTTGATTGTGGGTCTCAACATCTGTTTGATTCACTGCTGGGTGTAGCCTCTCATAGGACCGTTATGCTCCTGTCAGCAAACATACCAGACAATCCTTAATAGCCTCAGGGATTGCCTCTCCTATGGGGTGGATCTCAAGTTGTGCCAATCATTGATTGGCACTTCCCTCCATCCCTGTTCCATCAGTATCCCTGTACATCTTGTAAGCTGGGTCGGAGGTTTGGTGGGTGGGTTTGTGTTCCCCTCCCTGCACTGGGAGTCCTGTCAGGCTTTGAGTTGGCCACTTCCGTCTCCCTGTCCCTTATTGCTAGGAGTCTCATCTAGAGTTACTTTTTTATCCTCACAGTAGCATACCCTGTCAGAGGTGTCCCACTCACTTAGCTCATTTCAAAGATCCCCCCATCAGTTTTCCTTCCCTCTATCATCCCTCTCATTTCTTCCACTCTCCCCATCCCTGATCCTCCCCATACCCTCTCCCATAAAATTCCTTCTCTTCATCCACTTGCAGTATCTATTTTATTTCCCTTCTGAGTGAAATTCAAGCATCCTTCCTTGGGCCCATTTTGTTACTTAGCTTTATTGGGTCTGTGAGTTGTAGTATGGTTGTCCTGTACTGTATGGCTAATATCCACTTATAAGTGAGTACATACTATATATGTCTTTCTGGATCTTGGTTACTCCACTTAGGATGATCTTTTCTAGTTCCATCCATTTGTCTTCAAATTTCATGATTTCCTTGATGGGTACATTATTAAGAACTCACAACTGTAGAAATAATTAATTAAATTGTTTAACAGTATTTATATTATTGTTAATTGATTCGGCAGTTAATTGGTAACCAGTCATTATAAATGAACCCACAGACACCACATGGATTTTAACAAGCCTTGGCCTGAATTGAGCAATCCTGGCCCATCTAAGCTAGCTCTTAATTCTACTTCTGAATAAAGCCCCATATAATATGCATATGTCCCCTGGACTGCTATTCTCCAAGATAGGTGAAGGTGCTGTTCCAGCCCATATGGAATGATGTTCTGTTCTAAAACCCATGGTGTGTGTCCTTCCTGTTCTTTGTTTCTTCTCTTGGAGGCTTCTCTTTGTTCTGCTAGAGGCTTCTTCTACTTCATCTACTGGAGGCTTCTTCTTGAGGCTGCTTCTGTGTCTCCTGGTGGAATGAACTAATCCTTCTGTGTAAAATGCACGTTCCTGTTCTAATCCCAGGAAGTCCTGCCTTCCTATACTCTTTGCCTAGCTGATTGGCCATCAGCAACTTTTACTAACCAATCATGAGAATCCCTCAGAAGGGGCAGTAACCAGATCTCAGCATTGAAATCAACCTATCAAAAGCAATGTTATAAGCCTTTCCCTTGCATCTCCCTCTTTAAGTCTAGCCAAAAGCTCCTTTTCTTAATAACAATAAATACAACAATAAACACAATACAGTAACAATAACAGCAAATACAATACAATAAAAACAATTACGAAACTAAAAGGTGTGACACACATTCTCAATTTTAAGTCCATATGTATTTCAATAGAAGAAAAAATTTATCTTTCAAAAGAAATCTTGAAAATTTGAAACTAAATATATCTTTAAGTGTATATAAAGCATAATAATCTTCACTTTCTATCAATATCTGTTAAAATAAAAACATAGCCGGGCAGTGGTGGCGCACGCCTTTAATCCCAGCACTTGGGAGGCAGAGGCAGGTGGATCTTTGTGAGTTCGAGGCCAGCCTGGTCTACAAAGTGAGTCCAGGACAGCCAGGGCTACACAGAGAAACCCTGTCTCTAAAAACCAAAAAAAAAATAATAATAATAAAATAAAAACATAATCTTAAGTTTTTAATAATAAAAGAGACAAAGGGTAGAGTGAGGAAAAGAAGAAAATCCCTGAATCCAATCCTTATTTTTTCACAACACATAACATATATCCATTCATCCTAGATGACAACAAACAATCACAATACATAACATACAACACAACAAAAACTTCTATCCCATCTCTTGGGAATGGAGGTGTAAATATTTTCAGGTACCCTTTAAAAATTGAGATATCAGACAATTCCCTGGAAAGTTAACTATAGCTTTTGTTGTCCAGTCTCTATAGGATTGATCATTTTGGACTAGCCCTTGTAAAATGATTTGCATGCAAAGTTTTTAAGAAAACAGTGATTGAAGCAGTATGTTAGGTTGAATCTTCTGGCCTATTTGTCTTGTCGATATTGTCATTCAGTCCTTGGCTCTGAAAATAAATTTTTGCTCTAAATTTGAGGAAGTGAAAGGCATAGAACAACTTTGTAAGTCCATTTAAAGTATAAACTCTATCCATGCTGGATGAAAGATTGGAATATCATGAACACCATACAGTTAATACACAACTCATAAAGGAAAAATTGTGGAAGAAGCAGAAATAAATTTTCATGAAGTAGTAAGAAGACTTAATTTAAAAAAAAACTCTCCAAAAATAAGGAACGCTCAGGAATAAGTGGTATCACTCATGAGTCATACTGGACGAACATTTAGGGAATTAATACTCAAAACAATTGACTTCCAAATGATAAATGAAGAAGAAACACACCCTGTTCTAGGAGACCTGCACTAACCGGATGTACTACAGACAAATACTGTAGCATTTGTTTTACTGTGGAATTTTTTGAGTTACCCAGGTTTGGAAGCATGGAATAGACTTTTATTGAAAACATTACTAAATCCTTAACTGTCAGGACAATGGCATCCCAGAAATTTCAGAGGACTAGATGCTTATAAGGAAAAAATTACTTAGAACAACTGGTGTGATCTCTGTGGCATCACTGCTGAGATCACCTAAGGATTTGTTTGTATGATTTATAGTGAAGTACTCTATGGATACTCTAGCTAAGACTGTAACATGGATCTTGCCATAATCATGGTTCTGAAGAGGGAAAGATTTATGTGGTGATGATGACATCTTGTATTGCCATTAAGATAAAGACTTCAAAATTTGGCAGAGTCTTGCCATAGAGACAGAGTCATTAGTGGGAACCTCTACTAGGGTGATGAATACACTCATGGGAGTAAAGCCATAGACAGATGAAAAGGAGGTAGAACTAACTAGCCCTTCTTTACACAAAAGATAAATGGGTCAAGAAAAATTTAGGAAAACAATAACGTTCACAATAACCACAAATAATATAAAATACCTGGAGGTAACTCTAACCAAGGAAGTGAAAGATCTATAGGACAAGAACTTCAAGTCCTTGAAGAAAGAAATTGAAGAAGACATCAGAAAATGGAAAGATCTCCCATGCTCATGGATAGGTAGGATCAACATAATAAAAATGGTCATTTACCAAAAGCAATATACAGATTCAATGCAATTCCTATCAAAATACCAGCACAATACTTTACAGACCTTGAAAGAACAATACTCAACTTCATATGGAAAAACAAAACAAACAAACAAAAAACAAGAATAGCTAAATCAATCCTGTACAATAAAAAAATACATCTGAAGATATCACCATTCCTGATTTCAAGCTATACTAAACAGTACTAATAATAAAGACAGCATGGTACAAGTATAGAAACAGACCAGTTGATCAATGGAATAGAATCGAAGACTCAGAAATAAACCCACACACCTTTGGTCACTTAATTTTTTGACAAAGAATCCAACACTGAAAAATGGAAAAAGGAAAGCATCTTTAACAAATGATACTGTCTAACTGGAGTCAACATATAAAAGAATGCAAATAGAATCTTACTTATCATCTTGCACAAAACTTAAGTACAAGTGGATCAAAGACCTTAACATAAAGCTGCTCACAGAAAATATAATAGAAGAGAAAGTGGGGAAAAGCCTCAAACTCATTGGCACAAGTGACAACTTCCTGAACAGAACACCAATAGCTCAGACTCTAAAGATTAACAATCAATAAATGGGACCTCATAAAATGGGAAAGCTTCTGTAAGTCTAAGGATACTGTCGTTAGAAGAAAATGGCAACATACAGATTGGGAAAAGATCTTTACTAACCCCATATCAGACAGAGGGCTAATATCCAAAATTTATAAAGAGCTTAAGAAATTAAACACCAAGAAACCAAATAATCCAATCAAAAATGAGGAACAGAACTAAACCAAAAATTCACAAAAGAAGAATCTTTGATGGCTGAAACACATGTGAAGAAATGCTCAACATCCTCATGCAACTCAAAATGACTCTGAGATTCCATCTCACAACTTTCAGTATGGCTAAGATCAAAAGTTCAAATGACACCACATTCTGGAGAGGTTGTGGAGTAATGGGAACATTCTTTCATTGCTGGTGGGTGTGCAAACCTGCACAATCACTGTGGAAATCAGTCTGGCGATATCTTAGAAAACTTGGAATAACTCTACCTCAAGAACCACTGATACCACTCCTGGGTATCCATCCAAATGATTCCTCATGAAACCACAAGGACATATACTCAACTATGTTAATAGTAGCTTTATTTGTAATAGTTAGAAACTGGAAACAGCCCAGATGTCCTTCAACTGAAAAATGGTTTAAAAAAAGCAAATAAAAACAAAAATAAACAAACAAACAAAACCCTGTGATACATTTACACAATGGGATACTATTTGTCTATCAGAAACAAGGAAATCATGCAATTTGCAGCCAAATGGATGGAGCTGGAGAAGCTCATCCTGAGTGACCTAACCCAGACTCAGAAAGATACACATGGTATGCATTCACTTATAACTGGAGTTTAGCCATATAGTACAGGATAACTATCCTACAACCAACAGCCAAAAAGGAACAGGAACATGAACTTTGTTGCCTGTTAGTGGGACACTTTGCCCTAGTGGAGCTGCCATATAGGCCCCCGGTGCAAAAGGAAGCTTTGAGCCCTTATGTGACTGCTGAACTGAGGGGGGCTTATATGTGGAATCACCTCATACTGGAGGAATAGGATATTTGGGAGAAAGGTTACAGGGTGGGAGGGCTGGGAGGGCTGGACCAAGAAGTGTGGAGGGAGGGGCTGTAATGGAGATGTATCATGAGGCAATAAATAAATATAATGAAAAAAAACCTATGGAATATCAGGCTTTCCAAGGCACCAGCTACAAAGCAGTGAAATAAATTGCAACTAGTAAAGATAAAAGGATACTCTATCCAAAGGCTTTTATAATGTACTCCTACTGCAGTATGCAAAGGAGGCTTGACTTAGATGTTTAAGATTTAGTGTCCATCTTTCTAGGCTTAACAGTTGTTTTGGTTGTGGTATCCCTTTCTAGAACACTAAGTAATGAACAATAGAGGTAACTAACTTTAAGAACGTGTTATTCTCTGAGAAAAAAAAAATGACTCCAAAGCCAATTCATTGATTAGCAGTGGTAGCTGCTACTACTAGTACAGGTCCCCAAGTTGCAGGTATAGATGGAGATAAGTGTCTCCTTTTCAGTTTTCATTTCAGTGGGTCATCCTTCTACAACACATAGTTTCAAAGGACAGTCTCTTACTCAGGTCCTTTGGTGTTGGAGCTACTCTATGGGACACAGAGAACAGTGTTGCAGTTCCATAAGAATGGTAATTACAGAAAATACTATGAAGGCAGAAAGAAAATGAGAAGAATCTACTTCTCAGGTCCACCAGGGACATATGTAACAGTTTCTGCTGCTAGAAATGATATGACCTATAGGCAATGACATTTTTTTCCTGTGGCCTAATTACCTCTGTTGTTTTGTATTGTATTTATTATTATAAGAGAAAGAGCCATTTGTTGGACTGAAAGGGGAAACTGTAGGGGGAAATAAGATATACCTTAAACTTAAAAGAAAAAAAAAAGGGAAGAGGATGGGGGGTTGAGGGTGGGAGGGTGTGATGGAGGGGGAATAGGGAGGGGACTGCGATTGAGATGTAACTTGAAGAAATAAAAAATATTGGAAAAAAAACCCATAGCCTTTCACAAAACACACTGTTCACTTCCCTTTTCCAGAAGCTGGCTGAACCCTGTGTTGGCTTGCCTTAGAACTCCATGCATTCTTTCGTCTCTCTCTCTCTCTCTCTCTCTCTCTCTCTCTCTCTCTCTCTCTCTCTCTTTCTCTCTCTCAAGAAACCATTCTTCCTTTTGGTTGTTTACAGAACTCTGTTACTGAGTCTGCCTGATTTCATGACCTCTAATGTAATTCTGTTTCTTCCTTTCCAATCTTCCTCCTTCTAGTAGATAACAAGGATTTCAGCTATCCCTAAACTCAAATTATGCTAATTTTAGATTTCCTCCTGAGTTCCATTTTAAATTATCTTATCTAAGAGATAATCTCTAAGAGATCTATCTTACATGTAAGTAAGGCTGTCAGCAAGTTATTCTCAGACTGTATAGTCAAAGAGGATAACTCTAGAGCTTTAAGGTGTTGTAGAATAGCCCATTCAGGTTTTGGGCTTCTTTGCAACTAGTAACTCTCAATTTATTTTCTCAGTTTTTAAGTTGGAATGCCTATTACATACAAATCAAACCATTATTATACTTCATGCTATATCCACATTCAGTAAACATGACATTTCAATAAGATTCACTAATTAAATTTGGTTTTGGACAGGCTCAATTATCTGGTTGTTGGATGAAGAGGAATGTGTTTTATATGTGAGATTGAGATAAATTTTGGACTTAAGAGTTGTAGATTTAATTGTATTCTTCAAAATGTATGTATTGAAGTCCTAATTGAATACCTCAGAATAGGGCTACATATGGAAGAGGAACAATTTTTTTAAAAAATCAATTCAAGCGAATAATTTAAAATGATAATTAGCTTAAAATAGACTAACTGGGATAGCCTTATTCTAATCTGGTTTATATACTTAAAATATTGTAGAAAACAACGAGACACCAGACAAGCATGCAAATGAAGGAAGATCATATGAAAAGACATGTGGAAGAAAACTAAAGCGAAGCAGAGAAAAGATACTTCAGCAAGTTCATATGATCACACTGATATCAAAGTTTCATCCTTAAGAACTCTACCAAAATAGTTGTATAGTATTTAAGCCAACTATTTAATAACATTTGACTCTGGTAGCTCTAGCAAATTAATCTAACCAGAGAAAGACAAAATAAGTGATAGTTGAGTGCTCATTCCTAAAGATGCAATTCATATAATTTAATAACCAGAATATAGGAAAGAGGGCTGCAAAAATGCTATCTTAAGTGCAGGACCCAGCCATTGCATACGATCTCACAGTAGCTATGTTGCCTGCACGGGGCATGCATAAGACAGGGCATGTTAAGAGATAATCATTGGTTATGAAGGATCTCATGGGGCTCTACCATTTAAACATGAGCAGTTGATATCTTAGTTTGGGTTAATATTGCTATTATGAAGCAATGTGAGAAAATTTATGTCTGTTGATCTTGAAAGTTGCACTATGGAACTTCCATAAACAGTAAAATCGCCAAACCGTTCTTTATTTAAGACAACTGAACATGGAAAATCTTCATAGAAATTTTCAGGTCCAAAGAGCTTCAGTACTGGATCTTAGCAAACACTGAAGGAAGAAATAGTTTCAACCTCATGGATTATTTTCCAGGAGGTACAAATGTTAGGAGCAGCTCTGAAACCATCATTCTAATATTAATGCCAGTAAAACTATTAATATGAAAAACACACTTGAATATCTCAGATTAGTGCATCATTCTAAAAAATTATTTCAGAAGCTTTACCCATAATTATATATCACAAGAATAAAATATCATGGGCAAATGATATTCACAAGACAGTACAGTTGTTAGAACCTAAAACTATAGATATATTCAATGTATGGTGTTAAATCAACGAACTTATAATCACCCCAATAACTATAAAATAAACACTTGGAATGATTTGGTCCACTTGTGATATTCAGTACACATTTGAAATTAAAGAAAAATTACTAAGTAAAGTAAAAATGGAATGTCTATAGTATGATAAGGTATACTGGACATAGCAAACAGTAAAATTTATCTACTGATATGATGTAATCAAAATCAAAGCCAGCTAAGTTTTTTCTTTTTTGTATGCCACAGATAACATTTAAGGGGATGGGGGAATCAAAAACCTACAGTATCACACTTAAAGTCTTCTGTAAAAATCAGTTTAAAAAAACTAAAAAGCAAAATATAAAAAAGAAAAACAGTAAACAAGATAATGTGACAATGTGGTAAAGCAAGATGATAGAACAGTGGCTCCCCTGCTGTTACACTCCTACAGAGACAATAACTTGGCATTTATCTTTGACAAAAATCAGACTTTGTAGGAGCTCTGGAATCCAGGTAGGAGGTTCAAAATGCTGACAGATTCCAATAAGGCTGAACTCATGCCTGTAACTCTGAGGATTTGGCTAGAGTCCTATTTGACTATATAATCCAGCAACTAGTACCATCAAGCAAGAGACTGAGCAGAAAAGAAACACACTAACTAATACTTCAAGTATCAGACTCAGCTGTGGGTTCTGATGTAGCTTTTGATCTGGCTCTAGCCTCTTTCACCCATTATACAAGAGAAGGACTGCTTATCCAGGAACTCCACAGGAGACATACCCACATGTGCACATAAATGCAGGCCTGTCAAATAACAATGCCTACAGATTCTGAGGGAACTGTATAATTAAGTTCTAGTTCCTCCCAACTAAAGTGTGGGTATGGTCTATATTGCCCAAGGGCTTAGAAAGACACTCATCTGTATCCCTGAAAGGCAAATCTGCTGTCCTTGGTCATGAAGTAGCCCTATGAACGGTCTTCAGCTACTCTCAGCTTCACTCAGTGTATCTGACAAACCAATGGTCTTGAGAGGCGTGCTTCTCCTGGTCCCTCAATGTGGAAAATTGCTCACAGAGTAAGTTTTAGATGCACATCTTGAAGCATTCCTATGGTTTGGGTCAATACCACTGAACCACAGTCCAGGAATAGTCATATCCACTCAGCAACTCAGCCAATGGCCCAAGTTTCTAGAGGTTGTCACTATCTTCTCAGTGAAAAGTGAGATTGTAAGCTTCTTTGAGCCCCTATAAGTGACCTGTCAAACATAGTTTTCACTGTAGAACTAAAAACAGCTACATGAACTAATGCAATAGCACTTAGCCATGAAATTGGAAATATTCCATCAATTTAGAGACCAACTGCCAAGACTCATCTATCAAGACTGAAAGATACACATGCATGTTGTTACTTCAAACCCTTTGAACCTAATGCAAAGTTACAAGAATAGCAATAAGATAAACATGACACTATCAAAAGCTTAAATAGCTATTAAAGCTCTAGAAACCAACTCCAAAGAAGTAGAAATGCATGCATTGCTTTAAAATGAAATTTCAAAAACACTTTAAAGAAGCTTAATGAAAAACCTAAATAGATGAATAAACAAAACCAAAGAAGACATTTTTTAACAAAAAGTTTGTTAAAGAAGTATGAATCATAACACTGAAACAAATGTAACCCCTGAAGCCAAAGAACAAAATCATAGAAATGTACACATGCCAGAGAATTTCAGCAACATCTTTGATTGGTGAATTCTAAGAGACACCATTAGAAAATTGATATGTAGCCTCTTTAACCCATTATATAAGAGGAGTACTGCTTATCCAGTACCAGATAAAGAAGAAATATGATTAAAAGAGGGAAAGAATGCATAAAAGCCCTATTATACAATACTAAGTTTTAAAAATTGAATTATTAGAGTTCAAGAAGTGAAAAAGAAGGATAAGGAAGTGCATTTAAAGTTCTGTCTTTAAAGACATTTCAAATATTAATAGAGAGACCTTCATGAAATTTCAAAGGATTGTCTTAGTTGGGGTTTTTATTGCTATGATAAATCACCATAACCGAAAACAAAGTTGAGGAGGAAAGAGCCTTTTTTTATTTATACTTCTGCATCATATTCTATTATTGAAGAGAGTCAGGATAGGTACTCAAACAGGGCTGGAACCCAGAGGCAAGAGCTGATGCACATGCCACAAAGGGGTGCTGCTTACTGACCTGCTCCACCATGTCTTGCTCAGCCTGCGTATTTATAGAACCCAGAACAACAAGCCCAGAGGTGGCCCTACCTACAATGGGCTAGGTCCCCCTCCCATCAATCAGTAATTAAGAAAATATCTTACAGTTGGATCTTATGGAGACATTTTCTCAATTGAGGCTTCCTCTTCTGTGATGACTCTAGCATGTGGTAAGTTGATATAAAACTAGTTAGTACAAAAACCAAATGAAATCAACCCAAAGAATACTTTAATGCATAATTACAGTTGAATTTGAACTATGGGAGTGGCTAGGAGCATAAATCCTATACAGTCAACAATTCTTCCATAACATTTAGTGTCTCAAAATGTTTACCAATATTCTGCTGTTGTCCAGAAGTCTTATCATTAATATTAACAGAAAATTAAAGCATATTTCACATATCAGGTGAAGTATGGCAGCTACAAATGATTACTTTTCACTGTAAGAAATGCAATTTACTGGAGAGGTAGACTGTTCATACAGAGGTTATTAGTATCAAACAATGTGTTAAGCAAATACTACAAGTACTTACTATAAGACCAACAGGAGGTTGAGACATTTTATACAGTTATGATATAATACTGACATACTAATGTTTGCATCTGTCTCTACTCTTACTGGCATAATATGTCATATGTGCTTATCTGTGAGTATTGATAAGTGTTAGCTTTTTATGTTTTGTATGCTTTATAGTGGTAAATAATAAAGTATTTCTGCATGTGTTTTAAGAACTTATCACATACCAATTGATTTCTAAAGTGCACGGTGGGTTTAATAAATTGTTGCAAATCTCAAAAAAACTAAAATTAATATATTTACATAACTTTATATTTCATATCTCTATTGCTCAAAGATCAACTACATAATCAAATTATCAAGAGTACAAAAAGATAATACTTTCAGAAAAATCACATATACATATAATCTTTAAGGAAGTTAAGCCACTTGGTCTGACAAAACCCCCAGTACCAAACATAATAAATTTCCTTTCAAAGGATTGGTTGTTCAAGATAGTCCAAGTCCCTCAAAAAACCATATAAATATGTGTAGCCATTGGTTCCTCAGGGGTTGAGGTTGGGTGCCTATTGCAGAAGTCACCACACAATTAGGACACATAACTCCGATGACTGGAACTGGATCTGAATTGAAACTCTTTCCTGTAGTCTAGCTTCCATGGTCCCAGAAAACACTGTGCAAGCTTTCAAGTGAGGGAAGCAATTGAACAGTTCTACACAGATACAACTCCTATGGACCATGACAATTACCAACATGGCAAGATATCCATGAAGGAACAATAAATGTCATTCACATGTTGGAAGCAACTGAAAGCTGTCTGATTGGACTTAAGGATCATTCAGTTAGAGGGAATCCATGACTGATACTGGAAACCTGACCAAATTCCAGAAGCTAGTGAAGTCATGGACCTTAGAAAATAATCTATGACTACCACTTTGTTAGATGTGTAGATGAATTTTAATCCATCAAGATGGCACCTCTGACAAAAGATAACATCCAAAGACCTAGGTCTGTGCGATCCAGCTAGAATGCAGACACTACATACCTTTACTCCCTGTGGCTGGAATTTAGTACACACCTTTGTCCCAAATAATGACTACTAATTAAGAGACAGACAGTGTGACAAATCAGAAAAAGATTTGATAGAATGAATCAGAGAGAGGATACTTCCAACTCTCAGGAAGACAAGAAAGAGAAGCTACTTAAGAGAAGCACAGAGAGAGTAGAGTACAGTAAAGAAATACAATAGAGTTTCTGCAGTCATTAGAGGACAGTTCAATACAGTTTGGTTGAGGTCACTGCAGGCAGTTTGGTATAGTTCGGTTCTTGGAGTTCAGAGTCAGTTTTTCCAAGCAGAAAAATTCAGGGAGAAGCAGAGAAAAGCCATTTTGAATTAGTCAGCTTGAAGAGGAGTTTTGAGCTAGAACAGCTGAGTTGAACCAACCAGCCAGAGCTCAGAAAGAACTAGAAAGGATGAGCTTATTTAGCAGTAAATCTCAGAGACTGAAAATATTCTAGACCTTGGTAAACAGATGGAGGCTGGAAGGTGAAGCCTTCAAGGTCCAGACTTGCAGAAGATTAGATTGTAAGGAGGCTAGAAGTTACCAGGCCTAGGCCTAGGGATAGCTACTTAGAAACACACTGGGCTCAGACCAAGTCATGTCATCTATTTTCAAAGCTTCGGTAAGGCTCTCATCTCAGTCCTACATCTCAGGAAATTAAAAAAAAAACATTTACAAGTTGAACATAGTTCTTTATGACATTCTGAATCTTATACTTACACCTACAAGTAAGTTTATAGTTACCACTTCTCATCAAAGAAATTTCTTTTCACAGCAAATGGAGATCATCACATAAAACTACAACAGACCACTAGTCAGAGATAACAGATCACATGTTACCCAGACCCAAATGATACAATTATATCACAGATCCTGAATCTGTGGTTCAAGCAAAAACCTGGAAGACAGGCTAGATCAGGGAACATGCCAGAAGAGAGGCCTGAAAGATTGTAAGGACTGGGATAATAACAAATGTTCTATGAAATAACATCTCCTGGAGATGACTTCATAAACAAGACTAGAACAATGGCAATATCAATGGATATGCTAACATTGAAGAGGGGAGTTTCGCAGGATCCCATAAATACTCAAAGAACTACAGGCAACTTATGACTTCTTGGAGAAGGAAAATTAGTCTGGATTTTCAGGGAAAATCCCCCTTATTGATGCCCAATGGAGACTGCTCAGCCTTGAAACCATATACATCAACAACAAAAATGGACTGGGTAAGATAAATAAATAATTTATGAATTATATCATATATTATATATTATGTTACTAACATATAATTGTATGCATATATACATGTGTGTATGCATATGTATCAAACAAAATCAAAGTAAAAAAAGGTTATCAACTTAAGGGTGGGGAGAGCATGGAAATGGTTCAATAGAGGATAGCTTAGAGGGGCTAGAATAAAGAAAAGAGGAGAGATATAATTCTATTTCAATTTAAAGCATAAAAGAAAATTCATTACATTACATGCATAGGAAGCTGAGAATGTGAGCAGATTTCTCAGCAGATGCTTTGTAAACAAGCAGAGTGTAGAGTGATATTTCAAACTACATAAGGAAAAAAGTTATACCCACTAAAGTAGTATTGCATAAATGGAGACATAAAGATACACCCATAGCCAGTAAATATTTCTTTTAAAATTAGCTTATAGGAAATGTCAAAATGATTTTTTCATACAAAAATTAAAGGATGTGAATAATCTAGAAAATCTCATATAAAAAGAATTCAGTGGCACAGACATATATGACATAAATCAAAATAGTTTGATATTTAAATTGTATGAAAGTTATTTTATCTATACAATAAAAATTGAAAGGGGAAGCAATTCAAACTCTATAGTATCATAATTTGCTAGTGTAGATATGTTATACTTTGATGAATGTGGGTGGTCATTTAATATTAATTTTAAACTGAATCTGCAACTCACTGAAATCAACAGATTTGGATTTTGGTTAATGATTACATCATGAGGATTTCATCCTCACGAATGAGATATATAGTCTTAGAAAAGAATTTCAGTTTAAAAGAGTACAGTTAAGCACTTTTATCTTCTGCCATGTAAGAATATAGCAAGACAATTCCATTTTAGAAAGATAAAACAGCCCTAAAACAGCACCTGCACCAATGCTAATATCCTAGACATCTCAGTCTACAAATATGTGAGAGCTTATTTTTTTGCTATTCATTACACAATTGATGACATGTTGTCATAACATCACAAATAGTTCAGGTACTATGTAATATAAAATAAAAAATTTACACTAATAGCATAAAATGTGGATATGAGGAAGATGTTCAAATACACACATGCACACACACATATATGCACACACACATATGATATAAAAGATAACGAATGAGAGCATTATTGTCAAAAATTATCAAACATGGGCATTAAAAAACAAGAATTAATAAATGAGGCCTCGTGATAGTAAAATGCCTCTCTGTAGCCTAAAAACTGGGCAAATTATTTACAAGTTATACATCTGACAGAGGACTAGTATCTAGAATATATAAAGAAAGAACTCAAAAATTAAACAAGAAAACAAACAAACCAATTAAAACTAGGTAATAGAACTAAATAGCATATTCTCAAAAGATGAAATGCAAAAGCCTGGGAAATATATAAAAGAATGCTCAACATTCTTAGCCATTAAGGAAGTGTATATTAAAACTATTTGGAGATCTCATCTCATTCTAACCAAAATGGCTACAATAAGGAGGGATGGAGAGAGAGAGAGAGAGAGAGAGAGAGAGAGAGAGAGAGAGAGAGAGAGACAGAGATCTAGCATGGACATGAGGAAATTGGAACAATTATTCCTTGGTGGTGGAAATGCTAAGTAGTGTAGCCACTATGAAACTAAATGTGGAAGTTCATAAGAAAGCTAAAAATAAATCTACTATATCACATTTTTATACTACTCTTGGGTATATACCCAAATAACTCTATATGCTACTCTAGAGATACTTGCTCAACAATTTTCACTGCTACCTTTTTCACAACAGTTATAGAAATAGAAAGAACCTAGAAGTTCATTAAATGATGCATGAATAATGAAAGATGGTATAGTTACACGATAGGATATAATTCATTTATTAAGGAATGTGAAATTCACAGGTAAATAGAAGAAGCAGGCAATAATAATCCTAAGTGAGTTAACCCAGACCCAGGAAGACAACTGCCCCAATTTTTTTTTATTTGTGGATGCTATCTTTTCACCTTAAGATATAAGTCTTTCATTTATAATATATAGAGAAGTTATACAATTACTAACTGCCATGGGAATGGGTATTCAATGGAGGGAGAATAGAGTGTACTAGTATAAAAAAATTTAGTGGAACAATAAAACAAGGGTGATAAACTGGGGTAACGGAGCAGATGATAGAATAGATAGAAAAGTATGGAGTGGGATAGATAACATTGAAGACCTTGTGGAAACGACATGGCAACCTACTACTATAGCAGCTTCGTGTGTGTGTGTGTGTGTGTGTGTGTGTGTCTGTGTGTGTGTGTGTCTGTGTGTGTGCCTATGTGTGTATAAAATATAATTATCCTATAACAGGATAAAAACATCCTACTGGACACAAAGGGCTAGCAAATAAAAAGCCTACTACCAGAAATGAATTCTTCTTTTGGAGTTGTTGACCCATGAATTACCATAGACACTTCCTTAAGCATAAAATCTATTACTATTTTTCTTAGTTAACCTCTTGAACTTTATGAGAAGATCCTACCTCTGAAGACAATACCCGGTTGAGTTATTGAGCATGGCAACATCAAGTTAGTATGAACATGGATGTTTCTTTCCTGCTAGCTAGTTTTTATAGTAACTATAAGGTGCTATGCAAGCTACCAGAGGAGAAAAGTAACTATGAACGATTATCAGCTATGAACTCTGTAATCTCCAACAAAGAATGACAAGACATGCCTACTGATGCAATAGTTACATGAACATCATGGGAATAACCCAATATTTTCTGATTATACTTAAGTCCCGATCCACAGGTTAAAATTCTTACCTGACACCATTATCAGGCAAAGAACCTATGGCTAGCCAGATTATAGG
>CAJQZJ010031064.1:0-25610 GCA_907164525.1 Lophiomys imhausi
AAAAAAAAAGAACAAAAATGTAACTACTATATAAAAAATAAATAAAGAATAAAAATTAAAAATAAGAAGTCTATGTCCAAGTTCCCTTTGGTGTGTTAGTTGTAGTAGCAATACCTTCTACTATATAGCTAAAATCCTACTATAAGTGAATAGATGCCATATGTATCCTTCTGAGTCTGGGTTAGTTCACTCATGATGGGCTTTTCTAGTTCCATCCATTTGGCTGCAAATTGCATAATTTCATTGTTCCTGATAGCTGAATAATATTCCATTGTATAGATGTACCACAGTTTTTTGACCCATTCTTCGGTTGAGGGACATCTGGGTTGTTTCCAGTTTCTAGCTATTACAAATAAGGCTGCTATAAACATAGATAAGGAAACTTCCTTATGATTCCGTGAAGAGGCATTTGGGTGTATACCCAGAAGTGGTATGGCTGGGTCCTGAGGCAGAGCTAAAGAGATAGATAGGGCCTCTTCAAAAACCTCAAGAGATCTGCAGAATATGGCATTCAAAGATGTTTTCGTAACTTTAGATTTTTTTATATCAAGACATATCAACTCCTGACAGCACACCCTATTCTCCTCCAAGTAGAGGATGAGCATCGAAGAATCTCCAGTGGGAGATGATTGAATTAGTCTCAAGCCTATCTCTTGGTAGGAAAAGCCCCTTGCCCCAACTGTAGACAGAATGCTGTCCAAAAAGGACAAAACCTAGAAGCAGGTAAGTCGACAGCCTAGCTCTGCCAAGACAGGGTAGGTAAGTCCTTCATAACCCCTGCTCTACAATCAATGTCTGTCAGAGAAACGGGGCCAAACGACTGAAGATCGATGCTGTAATGTATGGAGAGAAAATGGGAACTGTCCAGGCAGCCACAGGTATGTCATTTCTTAGTTTGGGAAGCTGCAGGCCCTGTACTTCCTATAAAATCAGATATATTTATCCCTCTCAGGTCTCTGAGGTGGTTGAAGAACAGATAGCTAGAGTCTCATAATTTAATTTTGAGTTGTTTAGGAGTCAAGAGAGTGTTATAGATCTAAGAAGATACTTTTAAAATTGTGTTGCAAGTTAGTATGAATGTTGAGTCAGATATAGACCTTTAAACTCATGGAGATGTTTAGATAGTAGAATGTTAAAATCAAGTGCCAAATACATATGGACTGGTCATTGGAAATGTACATTAAGCCATATAACCCTCATAACTGTGGCCTAATTACCTCTGTTGTACTGTATTGTATTTGTTATTATAAGAGAAAGAGCCATTTGTTGGACTGAAAGGGGAAACTGTAGGGGGAAATAAGATATACCTTAAACTTAAAAGAATAAAAAAGGGAAGAGGATGGGGGGTTGAGGGTGAGAGAGTGGGACTGGAGGGGGAATAGGGAGGGGACTGCGATTGAGATATAACTTGAAGAAATAAAAAAATAAAGGAAAAAAGGAAAAAAGACTGTATTATCAGGAAAAAATAAAATAAATACATTTAAAATACAAAAAAACTAAACATACAATTCACATATTATAAGCAACCAAACTCTTGAGAATTTGTGTCAGAGAAATAAAAACTTCAATTTATATATAAATGTTCATAGCAGTCTTAATCCTTAGTAAAAACCCACAAAATTTCCTTTAAATATGAATGGTTAAATCACAGTATACCTGTACCATGGACCAGATTGTTCAGCAATACAAAACTGTTGACACACATAATGATTTGGATGAATTGTCAAAGAATTATATTATAGGAGGAAAAACATTTATATTGAAAGGTTTCAAGTGGAAGAGAAGCACAACCAGAAGGATGGATTTAGGTGTGTACTTGTGACAATACAACTATGTGGGATAGAAAAGAACCGTGTGGTAGAACCTTGACTTTGATAAACACACAAACTTTCTCATGTGATAAACTGCACAGAACTAAATTCACAGGCAAAAATAACAACCATAACTTTCATAAGATGTTACGTTTGAGGAAAATTGCATTATTTCCTTGTTGCCTACCACTATATGTGAATCTGAAAAGGTCTAAAGAATGCTATTTATGTGTCTTTACAGACTCACCCAAATTGGAAGGGATGTGGACAAGTGGTGTGGAAATATCTGGGCCCATATTCTCAATTATCATAGCAACTGGGTAAATCACCCTATTAAGGTCATTGGCTGGAATGAAGTCTCCTGGTTGCTGAAGTGCTAGAAGAGCTTCCACAGCAGGCTCTTCGGGTGAAGAGACTTTACTGTTCATACTTTGAATACCCCCATAGCAGAGTACCATGTCAGGGTCAGAACCTAGGTATTCAGGACTGGCCTCTCTCACTGGCTGATGAACCATTCCCTCAGGGTTGTCCTGGTGCTGGGCTCCCTCTTCTGATTGGCTTAATGGCTCACCACAATTTCCCTGTTCAAGAAAAGAGAATAGAATGAGTTAAATTTCTGCTAGTTTCGGACTTTGGTTCCTCCCTGAGATCAGTCAATCAAAACTTTTCTTTTTGTTGCTGTTTTGTTCCTTGAGACAGGTTGTCATATTTTCAAGCTTTCTTTCAAATGATGACCTTCTCGTCCAGGTGTACTTCACCACACTTGACATTCTTTTTGTAATTAAAACATTATTATAATTAACTTGCAAATTAAAAAAGAAATTCATGCACCTAAATTAGCCAGACCCAAAGTCAAGGTATTCTTGTGTAAATATACATCATATCTAAAATAGCATTAACCCACTTTAAGTCAATTGTGAACAAAAACAAAAATTAAAATGCTAATCAGAGATGGCTAAGTATATTGTTCTTCCAGAAGACCCAAGTTTGGGTCACAGTACTCATATCAAGAAGCTTACACCTGTTGGTGACTTCCATCACAAGGGATTTGGCCTCTGCAGCAACAACAACAAGAACAACACACACACACACACACACACACACACACACACACACACACACACAAACAAACATACACAAGATAATTTTAAAATATTTTTAAAAGCTGATCAAACCATGTACATCTATTTCTGTTACTTTAGCATTTTCCACTGATAAAGGTAAATGCCGCCTTTCCATTCCTCTCTCTAACACATTTGAACTGAATTGTACACAAGGTCACTTAGTAACATAAAAGTACTTGTGGTAATCTGTCAAGCCTGAACTTGAGCATTTTTCCAATAGAATTTTAGTCAACTATGTGCTGCTGAAATAAGTGTAACTCAACCTTGTTAATTTCATGGTGATATATTCCATATCTAGGTACCAGGAGTTTGGCAAAATTGTTGGAATGCTTTTTATAATACTTACACATCTCTCCATCCGTGATACCTCATAAAACACTTGCATTCTTGAAACTGCTTCCTAAATATGTGTAATTTGCCTGTTTGTCCTTTCAAGAAGTTCTTCTAAATGCCATAATAAATAAAAAATACTGTTGTTCTAATTTTTAAAGAAAAGTAATTATGTGTGAAATGTAGAAAGCATGGAGCTGGAGAGATGGCTCAGCTGTTAAGAGTACTTACTTCTTTTGTTGAGGACCTGAGTTCAGTTCCCAGCACCCATATGGTGGTTCACAACCATCCCTAACTCCAGTTTCAAGAGATTTATTTTTCCTTCTAACCTCCACAAACAGCATGCATGCATGTGGTGCACATACATACATGTAGGTAAAATGCTCATAACTAAAATGAACATATCCAATAAAAATTTTAAAAACAATGTAATTAATTAAAAATATGTATGAAGCTGGCTTTTGAGTTCTTGGCACAATGGAAGTTCTCCTGCAGTCAGAAATGTCCCATTTCCTTGGTGAGCCCTGGGTGTGACATTAACCACCCGACGGAGACATGGATTTTCAACCTGCCCCTGCACTATCTGACCTATGCAAACTTGGAAGAAATTTCACTTGAAAGAAATTTCAGTGATGAAAAGTGAGTGTCTCACAGCCCCTGACAGCCTTCTATGCACACAAATATGCTGCAGCCACTTTCAAGGAAGGAGGTAACTTGAACAAAAATCAAAGGCTCCACCCTACACCTACTGAATGGAGAACCTAAATGGAAGCAATAGTTTGGGTTTTAACAAGCCTTCAGATGGGTCCAGATACACAGTCAAGTGGGAGAAGCCAAGGACTGTGGCACTACGGTAAACACCACAGCTCTAGGAGAACATGATTGACTCTAATACCAGAACTTTGTCACTTGTTAGGTGTGTGACCTTAGGCAAGTTACTCAACTTCTCTGTGTTTCAGTTTTTCTCATGTTCATAATTAGAATTTCAATATCTCTAAAGTGTTCTCTTAAGGACAGACATTGCTGTAGCATTATTTTAATACTAAAAATAGCAGTGCTACAAGATGATTGGTTCAACAGTGCTCAGTATTCCATTAGGAGTATTCTCACCTCTGCACACCATGACGCAAGTAAGGAGGTGAGGCCAAACTTTCCCAGAAGAGCAGACAGAATCCAGACTGTCAATTGAGGGTTTTCAGAAAATGTGGAGTCTTAATAGAACATTTAAAGGTAAATAAAAAGGTGTTGTCTGGGTAAAGCTATGTGGAGCATACAGGGCAGAATAATCATCATGTTCAAAAATACTCTGGGAGCCAGGCAATGGTGGCACATGCCTTTAAATCCAAGCACATGGGAGGCAGAGGTAGGCAGATCTCTGTGAGTTGATGGCCAGCCTGGTCTACAGAGCAAGTTTTAGGGCATCCAGGGATACATATAGAAACTCTCTCTAAAAATAAACAAACAAACAAACAAAAAACAACAACAAATCCCCAGTGAGAAAAAAAGGAAGCTTAATGTTTCAATAGCCAGTATAAATGCTGTCAAAGGAACTGTGTTCTGAAAGGACTGCAAGAGTGAGAGCCACTAAGAGGGGATAGGCAGGCAAAAAAAAGTGATATTTTGAAGCTGCAGAGGAAAAAGCAACAGGGGAGAGATGGAGGGCTGTGACCAATGCACATAACTCTCTGAACACAGAAAAGAAGGAAGATGCAGAAACCAGCTAAGGCCTGAGCAACAGAAGACTTCATTCTTTATGAACCAGAATGGTCCAAAGAATGGTAGGCTCTGGCAGGTTTGCTGGCTGTAGAAGCTGACTGGGGCTGTGGAATATTCGCCAGGCAAAAGACAGCCCTGTCAAAATGAGCTCCTCCTCTGTATTCTGCTCCCAGCCCTATATCAGGCTCAGAGACGTACACAAGACACCTGACAAGGAAAAGTTGCTATAAGGAACTAGAGAAAAGAGAGAAACGAACAAAGGGCTTCAAGTAGCACAGCCTCGGGGTGTATCAGTAGAATCAGTGAAAGCCAAGAGGCAGCAATATCAGAAATGGAGGTACCTCAAGGACAAGTTCTTCAGAAAATGACTTGGGAAGCTGAGCATGTTTTGCCCTAATGTCACATCCTACCCAGCTTCCTATTTGCTGGGACCCTGGCTAAGTACTATACCATAGGTGGCAGGCTACTAAGTTCTGGACACTATAAGGAACTAGCACCTGTAGCCCTGCTAGATCTCAGACTTTTAAATTTGTTATTACTTATTTTATTTTCATTTTTACTGGTGATTGAATCTAGAATTTCATACATGCCAGGCAAGGGCTCTGATACTAAACTGCATTCCCAGCACTTTTTACCTTTTTATTTTGAAACAGATCTTACTAAATTGCCCATCCTAGCCTAGGCCCCAAGACACTCCTGATTTAGCCTCCCAAGTAGCTGGAATTATAGGCTTGCACCACCACACCCAGACAAATTTTTGCTTTGCAAACTCTGTCAGCACACTCTATTAAAAAAATCTTATAGGATAAGAACCACCTCTTTTATATGTATCTCCATTGCCTTTAGGACAGTGGTTCTCAACTTTCCTAACACTGTAACTCTTTAATACAATTCCTCATGTTGTGGTGACCCCTAATCATAAGCTAATTTTCATTGCTACTTCATAACTATAATTTTGTTACTGTTATGAATTGTAGTGTAAATATCTGTATTTTCCAATGGCCTTAGGCAACCTCTGTGAAAAGTTGTTCAACTCCCAAAGTAGTCGTGACCCACATTTTTGAGAACCACTGCTCTAGAGTACCCTTAGGAGAGTCCCTCAGAGAGGTCTCACTAGCAGACACAGGGGCGCATCCCAGGTCTCTGGCTTCTAGGCACCCCCAGTGACTTGGAACAACCACTGAATAACACCAGAGACACTCAATTATGCTTCTGGCCTCCAGACACCTGTGCGCCACTCCACTATCCCTGGGAGAACTCCTTGGAGAGGTCTCACTTGCAGCCACAGAAACTGCAACACTACCAACCTTCCCAAAGTGATCCTCGGGATCATACAGGAACATCCAGCCTCCGTACCTGGACTCTTTCTGGGACACCAAACCTAGTTGGCACCAGGACAAACCAACCAATGACCAGGACAATCAGATGGCTAAAGGCAAACAAAGAAACACAAACAACAAAAACCAGGGCAATATGGCACCACCAGAACCCAACTATCCTAGTTCACCAAGCCCAGACCTTCCTCACATAGCAGAAACACAGAAACACCAAAGGATGACAAAACTATAATTATGAAAATGATAGAGGCTTTCAAAAAGAAAATAAATACCTTAAAGAATTTAAAGAAAGGACAATTCAACAGATGAAAGCAATGGAAAATTTCATTAAAGACTTACAAAAAAAACTCAATCAAACAAGAGAAGGAAAGGAACAAAGCTATTAAGGAATTACAGACAAAAACAATCAAATTGGAAATAGAAATGAATAAAAAACAGTTGAAGACCTGGAAATGGAAATGGAAGCAATAAAGAAAACACAAGCAGAGACAATTCTGGAGGTGAAAAACCAAGGAAAGAGAACAGGAACACAAGTATAAGCATCACCAATACCATACAAGAGATGGAAGACAGAATCTCAGGTGTGGAAGATGTGATTGAAGAAATCAGTACAACAACCAAAGAAAATGAGAAATCTAAAAAGTTCTCATTCACAACATCCAAGAAATCAAGAACTCAATGAAAAGACGGAACCTAACAATTATAGGCATAGAGGAAAGAGAAGACTCCCGACTCCAAGGTCCAGGAAACATCTCCAACAAAATCATAGAAGAAAAATTTCCAAACCTAAAGAAAGAGATGCTGGTAAAAGCCCAAAAGACATGCAGAACACCAAATAGATTAGACTAGAAAAGAAATTCCTCTCACCACATAATTCAAACTCCAAATGTACAGAAAAATGAAAGAATATTAAAAGCTGTAAGAGAAAAATGCCAAGTAACATATAATGGCAGACCTGTCAGAATTACCCTTGACTTCTCCTGAGAAACTTTAAAAGCCAGAGGGACCTGAGCAGACATCTTGCCAGTCCTAAGAGACCACAGGTCCCAGCCCAGACTACTATACCCAGGAAAACTTTCAATCACCATAGATGGAGAAAACAAGATATTCCATGACAAAACCAAATTTAAACAATATTTATCAACAAATCCAGCTCTACAGAAGATCCTTGAAGGAAAATTCCAATCAAGAGAAGATAACTACATCCAAGAAAACACAGGAAACATGTAACTCCACTGCAGCTAAACCAAAAGAAACACTCAAACACACTAACACCACCTACATCAAAATAACAGGAAATGACAATCCATGGTCATTCATATCTCTTAAACATCAATGTACTCAACTCCCAATAAAAAGACACAGGTTTACAGAATGGATCTGTAAACAAGACCCATCATTTTGATGCATACAAGAAATTTACCTCAAAAACAAAGATAGACTTTACCTCAGAGTAATGGGTAGGGAAAAGGTTTTCCAAGCAAAGGGTCCCAGGAAGCAAGCTTGACTAGCCATGCTAATATCCAATAAAATAGACTTTCAACTGAAACTAATAAAAAAAATTGGGATGAACACTAAATTCTCCTCAAAGGAAAAAATCATCAAGTTGACATCTGAATACTGAATATATATGGCCCAAATACAAGGGCACCCACATTTGTAAAAGAAACTCTTCTAAAGCTTAAACCATACATCGATCCCCACATGTTGATAGTGAGGGATTTTAGCACCCCAATCACACCAATGGACAGGTCCTCAAGACAGAAACCAAACAGAGAAATAATGAGACTAACAGAGATCATGAACCAACCAGACCAACAGATATCTACAGAATGTTTCACCCAAACACAAAATAATACACCTTTTTCAGCACCACACGGAACCTTCTCCAAAATTGTCCATATATTCGGTCACAAAGCAAGCAGCAACATATTCAAGAAAATTGAAATAATCCCTTGTATCTTATCATGTCACCACAGATTAAATCTGAGCTTCAACAACATCAGAATAACAAAAGCCTACACATTCGTGGAAACTGAACAACTCTAAATTCAATGTCCACTGGTTCAGGGAACAAATAAAGAAATCAAAGACTTCCTAAAATTCAACAAACAAACAAACACACAAAAAAAAAACCCAAAACCAAAAAAAAACCCAGAAAACAACAACAAACCCCCCAAAAACAATGGCACAACATACCCAATCCTACAGGACACAAGGAAAGCAGTGCTAAGTGGAAAGTTCAAAGTATTAAGGGCCTTCAAAAAGAAAGTGGAGGCAGCTCATAATAGCAATCTCACAGCACAACTGAAAGTCTAGAAAAAAAGAAAAAAGGAAACACTCCCAAGAGGAGCAGATGGCAGTAAATCGTCAAACTCTGGGCTGAAAAAAAAAAAAAAACTTAGATACAAAGAGAACAATATAAAGAATCAAAGAAACCAAGAGTTGGTCCTTTGAGAAAGTCAACAAAATAAACAATCCCTTAGCCAAACTAACTAAAAGGCAGAGGGAAATACCCAAATCAACAGAATCAGAGATTAAAAGGCGGAAATAGCAACAGACACTGTGGAAATCCAAAGAATTATTAGGTCCTACTTCAAAAACCTATACTACACAAAACTGGAAAGCTTAAGCGAAATAAATATTTTTCTTGATATACTCCATGTACCAAGGTTAAATCAAAATCAGGTAAACAAATGAAACACTCTTAAAATCCCTAGAGAAATAGAAGCAGTCACTACAACTCTCCCAACCAAAATAAGCCCAGGGCCACATTGTATTAACACAGAATTCTACCAGACCTTCTAAGGAGAGCTGATAACAATCAATACTCCTCAAACTCTTTCACAAAATAGAAACAGAAGAAACACTGACAAGCCCATTCTACGAGGCTACAGTTACCCTGATACCTAAACCACACAAAGATCCAAAAAAGGAAGAAAATTTCAGACCAATTTCCCCCATGAACATAGATGCAAAAATACTCAATAAAATACTTGCAAATTGAATCCAAGAGCACATCAAAATAATCAAGTTGGCTTCATCCCAGGAAGCAGGAGTGGTCCAACATATGAAAATCTATCAACATAATCCACCATATAAACAAGCTAAAAGAAAAAAAAATCACATGATCATCTCACAAGATGCAGAAAAAGCATTCAAAAAAATTCAACACTCCTTCGTGTTTTAAAAGTCTTGGACAGAGCTGGCATATAAGGAGTATACCTAAAAATAATAAAGGCAATATACAGCAAGCCAGTAGCCAACATCAAATTAAATGGAGAGAAATGTAAAGCATTTTCCCTAAAGTAAGGGACAAGGAAAGGCTGCTCACTTTCTCCATATCTCTTCAAATAGTACTTGAAGTTCTAGCTAGAGCAATAAGAAGACTAAAGGAGATCAAGGGGATACAAATTGGAAAGGAAGAAGTCAAAGAATGCCTATTAACAGATGATATGATAGTATACAAAGTGACCCCAAAAATTCCACCTGAGAACGCCCACAACTGATAAACATCTTCAGCAAGGTGGCTGGATACAAAATTAATTTTAAAAAATCAGTAGCCCTTAATTACACAAAAGATAAATGGGCTAAGAAAGAAATCAGGGAAACAACACTCTTCACAATAGCCTCAAACAATATAAAATACCTGGGGGTAACTCTAACCAAGCAAGTGAAAGACCTGTATGACAAGAATTTCAAGTCCCTGAAGAAAGAAATTGAAGAAGATATCAGAGGATGGAAAGATCTCCCATACTCTTGGATAGGCAAGATCAATATAATAAAAATGGCAATTCTACCAAAAGCAATATGAAGATTTGATGCAAATCCTGTCAAGATACCAACAAATTACAGAACTTGAAGGAACAATTCTCAACTTCATACAGAAAAATAAAACCCCAGAATAACTAAAACAATTCTGTACCATAAAAATCATCTGAAGGTATCACAATCCCTGGTTTCAAGCTGTACTACAGAGCAATAGTGATAAAAACTGCATGGTACTGGCATAGAAACAGACTTCTTGAACAATAGTATCAAATTGAAGAACCAGAAATAAACCCACACACCTACAATCACTTAATTTTTGACAAAGAAGCCAAAACCATACAATGGAAAAAAAAAGAAAGCAACTTCAACAAATGGTGCTGGTCTAACTGAATATCAACATGTAGAAGAATGCAAGTAGACCCATATTTATCACCTTGTCCAAAACTTAAGTCCAAGTAGATCAAAGACCTTAACATAAAACCAGACAAACTAAGTCTAATAGAAGAGAATGTGGGGAAAAGTCTTGAACTCATCGGCACATGTGACAACTTCCTGAACAGAACACCAACAGCTCAGGATCTGAGACCAACAATCAATAAATGGGACCCCATGAAACTGAAAAGCTTCTGTAAGGCACAGGAAACTGTCATTAGAACAAAACAACAACCTACAGATTGGGAAAAGATCTTTACCAACCCCCTATCCAAGAGAGGGATAATATCTAAAATGTATAAGGAGCTCATGAAATTAAACACCAAGAAACCAAATAATCCAATATAAAAATGGGGTAGAGAGCCAAACTGAGAATTCACAAAAGAGGAATCTCTAATGGCCAAGAGACATTTGAAGAAATACTTAACATCCTTAGTCATCAGAGAAATGCAACTCAAGATGACTCTGAGATTCCATCTCACACCTGTCAGAATGGTTACACTCAAAAACTCAATAATAGCACATGCTGTTGATGTTGTGGAGAAAGGGGAACACTCCTCCATTGCTGGTGAGAGTGCAAACTTGTAAACCCACTATGGAAATAAGTCTTGCAATATATCAGAAAACTTGGAATAGCTCTATCTCAAGACCCAGTCATACCACATCTGGGTATACATCCAAATGATTCCTCATCACATCACAAGGACATCTCCTCAACTATGCTCATAACAGCTTTATTTGTAACAGCTAGAAACTGGAAACAACCCAGATATCTCTCAACCAATGAATGGATAAAAAACTGTAGTACATTTACACAATAGAATACTACTCAGCTATCAGAAACTAGGAAATCATGCAATTCACAGCCAAATGTATGGAACTAGAAAAGCTCATCCTAAATGAGCTTACCCAGATCCAGAATGATACATACGGCATGTATTCACTTATAACTAGATGTTAGCCGTACAGTACAGGATAACTATCTTACAACCCACAGACCCAAAGGAACAGGAACCTAGTATAACTATCTTATGAGAAATTCCACCCAGCAGCAGATCAAAATAGATGCTGAAACATACAGTCGGACACCAGGTAGAGCTCTTGCAGGGAGGAAGAATAGAGAGAACAGGAGGGTTCCAGATCAACAGATGAAGATCAACAGAATCAATTGACCTAGGACTCTAGAGGCTTACAGTGATTGAAACACTAACCAAAAAAAGAAGAAAAAAATTTAGACTTGACCTGGACCTCCCTATAGAAATATAGAGGATAGGCAACTTTGTCCTCATACAGATCCCTTAACAAGCAGGGCTGGAGCCGTCTCAGTCATGGACTTTGTTACCTGTTAATGGGACACTTTACCCTAGTGGAGCTGCCAAGTAGGCCCTCAGAGCAAGAGTAACCTCTTAGCCCTCATGTGACTGATGAACTGAGGGGGGCTGATATTTTGGGAGCCCCCACACCGCAGGAGTAGGATAGGTGGGAGAAAGGGTAGAGGGTGGAAGGGTGGAACTGGTAGTGGAGGAGAGAGGGGATTGTGATTGACATGGAACTTGAACTAATAAACAAACATATTAAAAAAGACAGAAATTTGATAACTCACAAAATGATGGACATCCCTAAGAAAGTTGCAAATATTTACTTTCTCTATGGATATTATAAAAGCAGTGGTCAACATCATCAGGAGCTAAATTAACCACTACGAAAAATATTTTCAAATAGTTGCCTGTTTTAATAGTTTTACTTGTTCACCTACATTCTAAAGAATTTCAGAAATCTAATGGACAAATCAAAGATAAAATAAGCCAAAACCCATCTTAATATGAGAATGAAAATACTAATTAATAAAGGCAGAAAGAAAATAATTTAGCAAGGACTTAAGTTTAAGAAAAATGACTGATGAGTATTATTATGAACATATTTTAATATACATAAATGCAAGGTTAGGGATGTAACTTGCTGGTAGAACACTTGCCTAACATGCCCAAGGTATTTTTTTTCATAAGTATTACATGGTTTATTTTTCACCTCTTTCCACTGAGAGGGTCTAGGATTATTGACCCAAGAGTTAGCAATGAATACACCTAGCATCCAGATCAATATTTCTTTTCCCCAAAACAGAATGATTGCTTCAAAAGTTGAATTCCTGGGCAGGAGCAGGGAAAACACCAATCAACGTAGAACATCTCATGATGCCAGAAAAGAAGACAGTGCTCAAGAAAAGTGAAGGCAGAGCAAAAAAAAGTGAAGGCAGAGCAAAAAAAAAAAAAAGCTTTAGGAGTTACAGGGAAGGAGTTCAAAGTAAACCAAATTGGAATATCAGATCAATGAAATGAACGTTGTTAATAATTGGATTACAAGCTATAATATAGTAAGTGTTGAGTATGAATATGTATGTGTGTGTGTGTGTGTGTGTGTGTGTGTGTGTGTGTGTGTGTGTGCAATGGTAATACTGGCTCATAACTCACAATAAATTTTCATGAGTCTGTTTTGATATGACTATATAATTAAGTGACTGAGAAATTGATGGTTCTTCCTAACAAATTCTAATTAATTAATTAATTATAATAAACATTAAAGAAATGAAGGGATAGAGAATCGCCATTAGGGAAATACCACAGTAACAATAGCCACAGTTAAAAATCTATGTGTAGATGCTAATCAATTCAGTGGGTTTTGGAGAAGCAGGATGTTAAAGAACCACAGAGAATGCTCTGTATTAATTACTTGCAAAGGGAAAAATTTGGAACACATTATGATAATCAAGTAATCAATGTTAACATCACCATTAAAAAGATATACAGACAACACCTACACTGATGTGGCTCAATAAGATAACATCATTTGTGCAGTACTCTTGCCAACAATTCATAATTCCAATCTATTCAAAAGGGAGTACCAGACACACAAATTGAGAGATATTTTATAACTTACTAGCTGTCATCAAATGTCAAGGTCACAGTAATAAGGAAAAATGAGGAACTATGACAGATCTAAAGAGATAGTGGACAATTAAATTCAGTATGTGTATGTGTATGCGGACACACATTTTAATAATTATAATTACAGAAGAAGAGGACATGATTTTAAAGGGGGTGTTTTACAGAAATGGTAGTGTTGCAAAAGAAATAGTGACTCAAAAGAAGAGGTGGGGGAAAAGAGGTGGTAAAAATTATATATATCTAATACACTCATATATGAAATTCTCCAAATAATGACATTTTTAAAAATAGGAAAATATTAAATGTGAGATACCAGATTGAACCTGGTCACAGGGGAAAAATGTGAGAGTTGGAAATAATGGCATAATTCATGTAAGAATTATAGTTCAAGTAATATTGCTGTATCAATGTTGACTTCCTACTTTTGATTACAGTAGTATTAGTTTAATTTAGGGAAGCTGAATGAGGTACATGTATGGAGAGTTCTGTAGTGTCTTATAGCTCTTTCAAATGTTTAAAACTATTCCAAAATTACAAAACCCAATAAAACAAGGACCGAAACTGCTGTGAATTGGGTAATAGGGCTATAGCTTAGCAGTGGATCACTTGTCTACCATGTAGGCATAATCCACAGTTTAAAAAACTTTGAATTTCAAACAAAAGGAAAACAAAATGGTTCATAGTTTATTGTCTCAAAAGAAGTACACAAATTCAGAATAGAGAAGAATTTCCTTGAGTAAAATTGTAAAGTAAGTGTGCAGTAAATGAAAGCTGAAAAAGAATCTGACACTGAGGATGTGGCTCAATAATAGAGAGCTTAACAAAATCCAGGAATCAATCTTCAGCAATGAAAATATAAACTGAATTGGTTCCTTAGTAAGTGTGAAAGTACTTAACAATTAACAACTGATATTATATAAGGATTCTAAATCTGAAGTACATCAGTTAATAATACTTCTTTTTTCACTAACAGGTGCTCTATTTGTATTATTATCTGTTGGAACACAATCCAAGAATAGAGTCCTGCAGGGAGAATTCTGAGTGTTTGTGAGAAAAACTCCAAGAACACAAGACTGAGAATCTTATGACCTCAGTTTCTTCCAAAACAGGGAATTGTTCTTGAATGTGCTTTCATGCCCCTCCTAGGTGAGGTAGATAGGAGTGAGTTTACTTTAGATTATTTGTTTCAACTGGCTAGTGTTATTTGTTCATATGCCTCTGTGGTAAAACATGGATTTTCCAAATGGGACTTGTCCTCGTGATTGTATACTTTACTCAGGTGACCCTTCTAAACCCAGGTGACCCTTCTTAACTCTCAGAGTATAAATTGCTGGAAGCTCTGAATAAAGTTGACTATTGCATGAGACTTTAATGTGGTTCATTTTTAGGCCCCACTCTCCCAAGTTCAAGCTACCAATTAGAGCAGTAAACATTATATGAGAATTTATTTATGAACCAAAAGGAGATATAAAGGTAGGAATTAAGAGGAAAGTTCAGGACATCTATTTTGTTTGAAGAAGCCCCAAATGTCTATTTATTAATCAAAAAACCTCTCACTGAACATACTACAACAACACGAAAGGATATACTAGTAGAACTTCATTCTTATTAACCCAACTGCCCTTCAGTCACAATTCTCATAGAGCATAACCCTTTCTGTACTTCAGGGCACAGAAACCAGACTTCCTGTAACCTAGAATCATTTCTGCTATGAAAGGAAATATTTCTAACAATGAACAAAGGATCAAATGTTACAGGGCTCTTGATCTTCAAATAATCCAACAGTGACACTCTGTGGACAAGACAGGGAACAATCCTTCTTTGAAATAAAACAGGATGTAAATGATTAAATTAAACAAGAAACCACTACACTGAATTATAATAACTATTCAAAGGCTAAATTAGGGACTTTAAATGTAATCTTAATACAAATATATTAAGTAAAGCAAAATATTTCTTCTAAAATACATGATTTAAATTACTTGAATTAGCAGGGCATTATACACTTAACCAATAAAGTTATATGTAATTATAGTATAACTAGTACAACTATATTCTTATCAATCCAACTTCCTTTAAGTCACAGTTCCCACTGAACATAACCCTTTCAGTACTTCACATCTTTAAGACTATGGCTGGCCCTCTTCCCCAACCCCATCACCTCCACACACTCAGAGCCACAATCCTGAAGCTTCCTTAGGCCCCACTAGGCCATTATGATCCTTTCTTCCCCATCACTTTTCCAGCTCCCCCTTGAAGCTGCCTGTAATTCCACAGGTTCTCTGTGCCCTTGTGACTTTCATGCTATTGTGGAATCCAGTTCAGATCCCTTCCTATTGATAAGACCTCATTCCTCAGGTTTGTTTTTCATTGCCTTTAGGCAAACCTTCTGGCCCATCCACAAAAGCCCTGGTACCACACTCAGTGTTTTTCCTTGGGCTGTTAACCCTGATCCCTGCTGAGTGCCATGAAAACCCACTGAAAGGCTTGATCCCATTTGGTCTACCCTGAGTTACAGGGACACCCTCAACTACAGGCTTCTGGGACATTTTTTTTCCTACACATCCTCATCCTTGTGAACAGTGACATCCATACCCTTTCATTCCCCTTTGTTCTTCCCCTTTAGAAAACCTTCAGCCTTTCCACCTGGCACCTGACCTAAAGGGCCCAAATTTACTTACTTTTTCCAACAAATATGGTTTCAATATCTCTTAGATAATCAATCTAAATGTCTGCCTCATGGCACCTTAGATTCCCAATATTATTTGGGACTTTTACAACTACTGAGAGCAATCAGGGAAAGGTAAAGAGATTCCCTGTGCCCTACATTCCAGCTTTCTTTTATCTTTGATCCAAACCCTATTTGTTTTTTTCTCTGCCCCCATACACACTATGTTAATGTTCTGCCCTTTTAAGTTTCTGTTGATACATCTGTAAGTTTGTTGCAGATGTGGGAGCTGGGGGCCCAACAGAACAGGGAAGGATCAAAGGAGTAGGTGTGGACACACACCTTGCTGGCTGGTGCCTCTCTCAGCTCCCTCCTGAAGTTTCTTCTATAGCTAGGACTCAAAAACTTTTCTATCTCTAAGCCTTCTTTGTTCTCAGCTTACTGGACTCAGTTTTACAGGAATTCTGGTATCCTTTACATATGGGTATTATTAAATTGTTGTTTTATGCTGCTCCACTTTGATGAGAAGCTGGCTCTGGAGTTGGGTTATGGATCCCCCTCCTCTAGACCCAAGAATGCTTGTTTAAAGGTTTCTTCCAAAATCTCTGTTCCCTGTTAGTCAAGTCACCTGACTATGGGACAGAGAAAGAAGAGCAAAACAGAAGACTATTCACAATGGGGATTATTACTACTCATTTAATATTCTTTTTGGTTTTGGTTTAACTCTCTAAAACTTTTGCTAAGGTATGAATCTTATCTCAAGATTTGTAAGACTATTAATATTAATGCAAGCTTTCTGTACTTCAAGATTTGTATGTATACCGAGTATAGTTAAAAATCTGAAAAATCTTTAACACTGGGGTTTTTTGAAACTTGTAACACAGAGGGTTGTTACAAGTTTCAACCTATACACAGATAATCTTAAAGGCACCATATGGCGTGAGGCCAGTTGTGCCTATAGGCATCATGTGGCTTGACACCTTTAGCTGCTGTCCCTCACCAGGATGGAGGCAGCATTGTGGCTAGCAACTGTCCTTGCTAGGGATGGAAAGGGTGTATGCCATATGACTTCACTACAATCTTGATTAAAGGTGACCACATGGTATAAGATTACCAAGGTGGCAACAATAGGTCTCCAAGATATTCTGACTTGAGATGGATTTTTGTTTAGGTGATCATTATCCTGAGAATAAGAATAACAGGTGAGGAAAAATCATTTTTAAAAAAAGGCTTACCAAAACTTAGGATTTAAAAACAGTATCTTATACACCTAATTTCTCCACCTTCATTAGAGTTCTGATATATTACCTAATCTTTCAAACTCACATTCCATGATGTTTATGATTCTCATTAACAACATTCTCACTGAGGACCACAGGTTAAGTCTGGCAACAGTCTATGGTGCCTGCAGACAAAATCCACAGTCTGAAGCTGCTCACCCAGCTAGCTGGGGCTGAGGCAGTTCTCAACTGGGACCCTGAATGGTACTACAATACCCTAGGGGGCATTTCAGTTAGAGATAAATGTATAACTTGCCTCCTGGTGAATCTCCTTAAGGCTGTCCTTAAAAGCAGTACCGTACATATCTAACCTTTTTTTTTTCTAGGATCCACTCCTTATCGTTTTAAAGGATATTTTTCTTAGTTTTTTAAAATAATTTATTTTTTATTTCTTCAAGTTACATCTCAATCACAATCCCCTCCCTACTCCCCCCTCCAGTCCCACCCTTCCACCCTCCTCCCCCTCAACCCCCCATCCTCTTCCCTTCTTTTTTTTTAGTTTAAGGTATTTCTTTTCCCCCCAAACAGCTCTCCCTTTCAGTCCAAAAAATGGTTATTTTTCTTATAACTATAAATACAATACAAATACAATACAAAACAACAGAAATAAATAGGCCACAATTATAAGAGTTATACTTTGAGGAACTTAAAAGAGGTCTCGTGGGTTATTTTTCCCCTTCCTGTTTGCCCAGCTAGTGATGTGTTGAATTTACCTTTTACAGACAAAACTTTTTGAAGTGGATGTGGCTGTTTCAAGTTTCTGTGCATCCATTTCTTTGTAATAATCAATTTATCATCTTGACATGGTTAGTCACTTCTTTCTATGAGGATATAAAGCATATATTCTCATTCATATAAATTGTTTAAAACTTTTTCAGATGACCTAGTTTCAAGCTTACTGGTTTGTCTGTAATGAACAGTTACAGATAAGGGTTATATTTTACCCTAACAGTAAATGAATTTTTAAATGTATTTTCAGAGCAAGCTTAAAAACATTTCTTCCCTAAATCTGAACTTTGTCCTTTCAAGTCAAACCTATGTAGCACCATCTACTGGTTGAGTAGCAGTGTAGCTGCAAGATGGTTTTAAAAAACAAGTTTGTTTAGGACAATTTCATCAGATTTAGCAGTTTGCCGTCAGATGTTTGCAGACTTGAAAGTTACACATTTACTTGTAGCTGAGACGAGCTTCCCAGGAGTGTAGTTAACAGCTTAAATCAACCACTTTTTCTACATGAGATTTGAACATGTAAACTGCTATGCATAGCTTGGACAGTAGCTCCAAACTGTTCTAATAGCTACTAAAGCAGCTATGTGTACAGGAGTCTTAGGTGCAAGTTGTAAAACAAAATACTTGTATTCTGCTTGGTTAATGTGCATTTGTAGCCCTTCATGCAAAAAAATTCAAGCTGTTGTTTTAAAACAAACAGAAAAAAATGGTAATAGGAGAAAATTGCCTTCCTGGATAGAAACATAGAATAGTAATGTTTATGAATATCACAAATAGAGAATTCAATTAGTTTTAAAGCAGTAAACTATGAAAAAAAATCAAGAGGTCATCCAGGACAAACACAAAAATATGTCCCAGTTCCTGAACCACCTTACACAAGGGCCCTCCTACAATATATCAGTCTGGATCCTGAGACCCCTGAGGTCCACAGATGGGAAATAATTCCTTATAACATACTTTGCCCAGAGTTTCCATGACATTAGGGTCACACTTAAATACTTGGGGTATCCCTGACTCCAGAGGCAGATGTCTTAATGGCCTTTAAGGTGTATCATGGCAGAAATGAGAAAGCCTGAAAACAAAAATATCTGATGTTGGCTAAGGCCTCTTAGCTGACCATAGCAGCTTCTTGGGCTTCCTTGCATCTGAAAGTCCAAGAACCCCCAGTTCCCTGCTTCAAATGCTGTCAGGAGGGTCACTTGGTCTGGGTCTGCCTGAACTCTCATAAACCCTATTGACCATGTTCAAGGTCAGATCAAGAGGGAACCGGGCAGTTGACTGCCCCCCCCAACCCTCCTTGTGTGGGGACATCAGGCCCAGATTGCCCTTCAGTCGACCCCTTAGATCTGGCCACGGACAACTGAGAGGGCCTCAGCCCAACTACTGCCATCTCTAACAGGGAGCTATGGAGAGTCATCATGGAAACCCATCTCCCTCCTTTAGGACACTGGGGCCACTTACTTGGTCCTGACAGCTTTGGGGACTCATATCTCCTTTTTGTCCCCTATTGTCAGGGTAGTGTGACAGCCCTACCAAACTTAACAAACCTCAGCACTTAGCTGTATTTTTAGGGGTATTCCCCTTACTCATTCCTTCCTAGTAGTACCATCCTGTCCCATCTCCTTGCTGGGAAGGGACCTCATATCCAAAGTGGGAGCCTATATTTCTCTTGTCCCCCTCAATCCACTTGACCCCAGGCTCACTGGCCATTCCCCTCCTCCCTTTTCTCCAAACCACACAATCCACCATACCTTTCTCTTTATCTGCCTTCCAGTTGTATTCCTGAGTTTGGGGCACCCAAAACCCCTCTAGAGGAAAACATCAGTCTCCTGATCCATCCAATTGCAAAACCTTACCAATTACATCACCCAGGCTCAACCCTCACCCTCTCTCCAAAGTCTCAGGGGACTTAAGTCTCTTAACTTTGACCTCTTAAGAAAAGGCCTTTTGTACCCCATGTCTTCTCCCTTTAACACCCCCCATACTCACAGTTTAAAAATCCAGCGGAACTTACCACTTGGTTCAGGATCTCTGACTTATTAACTTTGCAGTGATTCCTCTCCAACCCGTAGTGCTTAACCCCTATGCTCTCCTTTCTACCATCGCCTCAGGGGCCTCTCATTTTTTCTGTCTTAGACCTCAAGTATGCATTCTTTTCCATTTCTCTCAATCCTCAGTCACAAAATATCTTAACCGTTACTTGGACTCACCTGGACACAAACCTTTCTACCAAGTCACCTGGCCTGTCCTACTCCTGGTAGGATTCTAGGACAACCCACATCTATTTGGCAGGCTTTGACCTCTGACTTACTCTTTGTCTCTTCCTAAATGGAGGGGATTGTGATTGAGATGTAATTTGAAGAAATAAAAAATAAATTTAAAAAAAGTAGAAAAAAATACGTAGATGATTTTCTTCTCTGTAACTGAACCCTATAAGTTAGCCAGGCTAACACTTCTACTCTACTAACTTTCTGTCTGGCCAGGAATATAGGGTCTCACCATCTCAGGTTCAGCTACCTACCCTTCAGGTTACTTATGAGGGACCAGCTATTACTCCAATTCACAAGGCCATTGCTCTAGATAAAAAGCACATAACTCAGTCACCACCAAGGAAGAAATTCTGTCATTTCTAGGGATAGCTGGTTTCTTATGCTCTTGTATCCCTTCTTTCTCCCTTCTTGACGGCCCGCCCCCCATGACACAGCCTGTGTCACCTCATACCAGCCCCTCCTTGTGCCCATTATCAAGTACTTTCATAAGCTTCAACAGCCCCCACATAGCCCAAATTACTAATCAACAGAATAAACTAATAGCTCTTACCTGTGCCTTTCAACTATCAAAGGGACTTGACCTCACCCATTGGACTATTAGACTCTCTCACCTCACTGCTCATTAACTGCTCTGAACCAAATACCACTACCATCCTTTATTGCTCCCATATCTCTCTAGAACTGCAGACTGCCTTAACTCCTCAGGGGCATACTGAATCCCTTGAACTGTAATAATACCTTGACCCTGAGCATGGCCACTCAGCCCTTATATCCAAATGTTCACAATGTCTCAATCCTCTGTGGCACTCAAGTTTACCACTGCCTACCCACTGGGTGGTCTGGGACTTTTGCCCTGATATTCCTTTCCCCAAAATTTGGGGTAGTACCCAAAGAACCCTTCCCAGTTCCCATCACAGAGATTATAATGGCATGACATGACAAACAAATAGTTAAGGTCCTGGCCTTTCTTGAAGTCCTGGTTAAAACCACTGGCATCACTACTGGAGCAGTAGGAGTAATTACTTCCCTAACTATCTACCATCAGTTTTCCTCACAGTTCATCTAGGAGCTCTAACAGGTGATTAAAACCATCCTCACCCTCCAGGGATAAATAGATTCGCTGGTGCCATGGTGCTCCAAAATAGGCAAGGAATATATCTACTAAGAGCAGATAAGAGAAAAAATGTTGTTCTTTGCCTCTTCCTTATGGAGGAATGTTGCTTCTATGTCTACTAATTGTGTATAGTAAAACAAAACAAAAAACAACAAAAACCAAACAAACAAAAAACCCAAGCTCTAACAATTGCAGAAAGATCTCAAAAAACAAAGAAAGAAAAGGTTTGGACCTCTGGCTGATGGACCATTGATAGTCTAATATGGAACTGGGTATTGCCTTTCTTAATCTCCTTTCTCCTTTTCCTAATCCTGATCATTGTATCCTCTCTTATAACTTCTTATCTAAATTTCTTCAGCAACATATTCTAAATATTTCTCATCAGACCTTTAATCAATTTCTATTACAGGATTACCAGCCCCTAATTGTGGGACTAGGGGCCTTCAACTCCTGATTATGCCCTGACACTGAAGATTAAACTTGCCCCATGGATTTTGATGCCTCATACAGCAGGAGCTAGTTTAATGATAACTTCATCCTCTTTCCAAACCCCTGATTAATTAGCAATTGTAAATAAAAAGAGGAAGAATGTGGGGACCAGGGCCAAGGGAAAAACACCCTACCCCATGGCTTGACCTGGAGCCCCTGAGGCTTGGAAATCCCCACCACTGTGTCTCAGTGATATCAAAAAACAACCAGTCCCACTGTATTTTTCCACTAGCTCATTGTACATACTCCAAGACCCATAAAAGCCCTCCTTCCTTTTTCACCCAGCCCTCTTCTGTGTTTCTTCCCATTCAGAGGCAGCCACCATTCTTCCCACCAATAAATCTCTTCTGTGGTTTGTTGCATGGTGTGACTTTGTGGTATTTCTTGGGTCCCAACTGCCAAGATGTCCTCAAGGCAGAAAAACTCTTACAATAACTACCTTTCTCAACTATTCATTCTGTTTTCCATCACCTTTGGCAAACACTTCAGCAGGTCTTGGCTCTTTTCCAAGAGGAGTGACCTCTAACTTCATGCCTGTGCCTTTTGTCATCCTGCCTGGATTAGGTTGTTGTAGTTTCCCATTGACTTTACCCATAGGACATAGTAGTACCAAAAGAGGCCTTAAAGGATCTCCTGCACTCCAGACACAATATTTTTTTTTACCTCCATTGTAGAGAAACAATCCAATTATCCCTTGGTAATCTGGATCAATCACCCCTCCTCACACTGTTATTTATCTCTTACCCTGTTAGTTTACAAGCATCAGAAGCCCCAAGTGGCCAGAGAAAAGGCTGAGCTCCCAGTTCAATGGAATGTTGTTTCTTAAAAAGGAATACAGTATAATGAGAACAAAGATTTTCACTTAAATATACAAACCATAAAATCATCTGGCATAGATGGCTGTCTTCTTTTGTTTAATGGGGATAAATCCACTGAACTAGGGTTGTATCTTTTTAAGTTTGTTGGAAGATTTTCTTTATCATCTTCACTGCTATCTTTCTCATCTCCATCATCTCCATCAGCTCCACTGTCTTCAGCATATTCATCTTTCATATATGAAAAGCAGCAAATAAAAAAGTCACTTTATATACTTACTATGTAAAAACCTTATTAGTGATATGTTGTGAGCATGCCACTTTAAATTGGAACCTGTTTTGATTTCAGAGAGTAACAAAACCAAAATCCTTCCATGAGCAACTTAGAATAAATATTTACACATGAAAAGGATACATTCCCTCAATAGGAATAAGTATAAAGTTCAAAAAAAGCAAGTGCAAATAATGAAGGAATGTTTTACAACTTAGACTGTACAAAATATGAGCTGGGAACAACTGAACAAGAGAAGACAAAAGCTTTTATAAGTATCTGCAGGAATTGTTTCTTTTTTTTTTTTCTTTTATTACTTAGGGAAGCAGCATACCTCCAAAATATGTTCCAGAAGTCTGTTCTAATCTTTATGAGTTTAAGGCCAGCTTAGTCTACATAGTGAGCTGAATGCTAGCCAAGGCAACAAAATCTACATGACTGTTTTGTGCCAATACAAGGATATTTTTACTATAGCTCTGTAATATATCTCGAAATATGAAATGCCAATTCCACTACTATTGTTTTGTTTTGTTCAGAATTGCTTTGGCCATCTAGAATCTTTTGTGTTTCCATATAAATTTTAGAATTTTTTTTCTATTTATGTGAAGAATGTTGTGGGGATTTTGATTGAGGTTGCACTGAATCTGTACATTTCTCTTGGTAGAATGGTAATTTTCCTATCATTAATTCTACCCCAATCCATGTTTATGATAAGGCTTTCCATCTTCTAGAGTTTTTATCAATCTCTTTCTTCAGAAATTTAAAGTTTTTACTGTATATGTCTTTTACCTCCTTTGTTAGGTTTATTCCAAGGTTTTCTTTTATTGTGGATGAGAATGTTTCCATTATTTTTTATGAGCATGTCTGTTATTAGTATACAAAAATGCTAAATGTTTTTGTAAGCTAATTTTATATCCTGACACTTTGCTGAAAATGTTGATCGCATCTTCATGTGTTCTGGTGAAAATTTGAGAATGTCTTATGTATAAATACATCATCTAAAAATAGGGATTTTGCCTCTTATATGTATCCCTTTATTTTCTTTCTCCTGTTTTAAAGCTTATGAAAAAAAGAAAACTATCAATTGTGTAAAGAGGGGCTCAAAAAGTAGGAATATGTTAACTATACATTGATCAAGGGTAAATATCCAGAATATATAAAGAACTCAAAAAATAAAGTAAAAAAACAAAACAGAAAAAGAACAAGCCAATTAAAAAAATAAGCTATGGAGAAAGGTAATTAGTACTTAAACTCAGAATAAAGTCTACAAACCACAACAATGACCAGGATCTCAAGCTATACTGAAGGTGCCATAGTGTCACCTTTACCTCATGAGCATTTATTAGTTATTTAACTGGACTTAAGACCCATTCAATAGGAGCGATTTCGTGCCTGGTACTTATAAACCTAACTGTGGCTGGAGGGGTCACAGACCCTAGAGGGGAACCTACTATTGTCACTTTCCTAAACCAGTATCATTCCTTAACTTCATTATAAATACCTATCCTTATATCTACACACAGTATAGCTCTCACCCCTCATCAGAAAAACTTCTTTGTGTAGCATATCTGTCTCCTTAGAGACCTTAATCTTTAGGTCAGATTTCTCTTCAGACCTGCACAAATACATGTTGATCTTTTGAGAAATGTTTTTTTTCCCTCCCTACCATCTAATTTCCTTGTATCTGCCAGCCTCCATGACAAAATCGCTGGGCCAGAAGAGAAGTAAAAGGAGATCACATTCAAGTTTCCGGAAATATCTGCCTATTACAAGAAAAGACAAGAATATTCTTCCTCTTAACCAGTTGTTATCTTCTTTGATTCTGTTTAATCTGCAAAAGCAGAGACGTTAGATGTGAGCTGGACCCCCTCTTCTCTTCTCTTTCTCTCTTTGTGTTCATTAAGTAAACTTATACTATCAATGCCAATGTTTAGTGCTTGGTTTCAGTCACACTGAAAGGGAAATTATCTCCCACTGGAGGTCTCCTCTGCAAAAGAGACCATCAAATTATAGAAAACCAAACTATTACTCATTATAACCAGGAGAATATTTTCGCCAAATGCACAAAGGTTCTCAAAATTAAGAAAATCTATGTAATAGGCCAATAAAGAGAACACTCACATTATCATTTGATACTAAAAAGGCGGCTGACAAAATTTAATACTGTTTCACAATAAAAGTTTTTAGGACATTAGAAATAGAAGAAAAATCTTTCAACATAATAAATGATATTAACGGAAAATCTACAAGCATCACACTTAGTGAAAAAACTGAAAAATCTTTCTGTGACTGGCTATGATAGTGCAGGCTTTTAGTCCCAGCATTTATGATGCAGAAGCAGGCAGCTTTCTGTGAGTTAGAGGCCTGCCAAGGCTACATAGTGAGCCCTGTCTCAAAAGGGGGGTGGTGTCTTTCTGTGGACTCTTTTATGTCCCAACATAAACAGTACTGTACTTTAATTTCAACATAGTGAGCCCTGTCTCAAAAGGGGGGTGGTGTCTTTCTGTGGAC
>CAJQZJ010031065.1:0-98237 GCA_907164525.1 Lophiomys imhausi
TGCGTTTCTAAAGGCAAAAGTGAGCTACTGACCATCAGCAACCCTGCTGTGATGAAGAAGACAGAATTCATTCTTATGGTTCATTCTTAGGACCAGACTCTTTTCAAATATCAGACAAAAAGTAAAAACTTATTTTAGTTGGCTGAAAATATTAATACTAAAGTTGAGAAATATCTGGGACAATTGTATTGAAATTAGGTAAGACTGCAAATATTTTACTATGCCCACTCTATGAGAGTAATGCATGATAAGTTGTGGTATCATAAGTGACCTAAAGAATCATGACTCATAATCACGTGGAATTGATGTTAGAAACCCCCTATGTAAATAGCTTAGTTTGTAGATAAGGGTACTGTGTTATATGATACACTTTAAGCCTGGTCACCATTTCTACATTTCTGAAAAACAAAATAAATCATTCAAAGAAGTAATCATCATTTTAATGTATTTTAAATGCAATAAGACTGTTTGTTTTTTTATAATTATAAAATAAAATTTATTTGAATAATAACAATAATCTCATTTCCTTGCAAATAGTAATTCTAGGTGAGTATTAACTGTGGTTTTTAGAATGTCTTGGGCTTATTAATTAAAATATAGAATTTAACATATTAAAATGTTTCCAAAATGAGTGCCTAACTGAAAGCTAAGTCTAATTTGAATTCATAAAAGTTTTTAAAGGTGATTTAAAATTGAGATTAATTTCAGTCTTTCAAATGTGAAGCCATAAGACATTAGAATGAAATATTTTCTACTATAACAATAATCAGTTATCTGAATAAAAATTACATAATTTTATATTTTCTGAATAATTACTGTTTTAAAAGTAATTGTTATGCAAAGTTGTAATTCATTGTTATTCAAAGAAAAAGAAATTATTGGTATGGTTTTAGATAATTGTTATCCCAAACTTTACAGGGTAAGACAGAATGACTATGAGTTTTAGGTTATCCTATATTACACAGGAAGTCAAAAACAAAGCTATAAATAACATACAGACAAAATAGAAATACTTTTGCAAAACGTATCCAGGTATCAAATGATAATGAAGATGTTCTGAATATAAATTAATAAAACATGCATAAAGTAAATGGTCAATGTAAAAATTAATTGACCTATATTGAACATGGTTGGTACACAGCTGTAGCCAACACATTTAAAACTGAAGAAGGAAATTCACACCAAATTCAAGCTCATAATGGTCTACATTGCAAAACACTATGTTGAAACATAAACCTTTTAAATTATATTGAACTTTATTACTTATCAGCACAATGAAAAGTAAAGGAATCCTTTGGGAGGCTCTTTCTTCAGATAAATAACCCACTTCTAATCTTGAAAGTGCTATTATCATTTTGTTGACTCCACTGTTTCATGACTGCCTTAAAAGGCATGAATTTTACTCCCTCTATCCTCCTGCTAGTTTCCAGAATTTTCATCTAACATACTTTTTTGTGTTGTTTGTTTTTTTATTTAATTTAGTTTTGTTTTTCTCTTAAACTCTAAGAAAACTATGCTTGTGCTTAAAACAAAGTAATAAAAGAACAACATAATTTTCATTTATGAAATATCCAAAGTTCATAATTTAAAACTTGTATTTTTATATTAAAAGGAGTATCATTTAACATTAAGAAATAATGATATCAACATTCTCTGAAGGTATTCTATTCAATATTGGTAAATAATCAGGCAAATAGATAACCTCATATCTAACAAATGATATATTGAATTATAATTACTATTTTATGAAAAATTATTTATAAGTCACATTCTTAGATATAAGAGCTGCTGAGCACTTTATTCTAGGTTCAAGATTATTAATAACATTTTCCTTTCTGATTTGATCAACCCACTGCATTTTTAATCTTTACAGAACTAAATATTTACACATCATCCTTTCTACTCAATTGTGCATTTTTGACTAAAGATAATAAAACTCTTCAGTGGTAGTATTCTCTACTATATAATCACGGTAGAAAGTATTGGGTTAAGATGGATTATAAAATTGACCATTTAAAACTCATCATTAAAGTAATAACATTTACATTGCAACAGAAAGTATATGAGAAACTGATGATGTTTTCTCAGCTGAATACATTGGCAAAGTAAAGATCTCATTATTGTATAAAAATTTCACTAAATCATGGGTTCTTATTTCTACCAGGACTGTAGCCAGTAATGAAAATGATTCAATGGTCATTGGAGCAAGAAACTGGGAGTGTCCTGTCTCTTTCAAATTACATTTTTCCTCAGAGTAACAAAACAAAAACAAAATAAAGAAAGATTTTTATAGAGTTAATCAGAAAATTTGGATCAATGGACAGATGTATAGACAATGACTATTTTATTTAAAAGTATTGTGTTCCCCTTACCCTCTAACTGCCCATATCATCTATTTCCTGAGTTAATTATCTAAGATCTAATAAAGTGTACTGCCTCTAATGGTGGGATATATCTTGTGGAAATTCATCATAAGCATATAAAAATGAATCAGATGGTCTATAGCCCAGTGAAGATAATGTTCATCCTGATTGAAAGTACTTTGGCCTTGAAGAATTTTACATTTCTATTTCAAAACAACTTTAGCCATATATCTAGCTCTTCTTCTTCTTCTTCTTCTTCTTCTTCTTCTTCTTCTTCTTCTTCTTCTTCTTCCCTTCCTTCCTTCCTCCTTCTCCTCCTTCCTTCTTCCTCCTCCTCCTCCTCCTTTCTTCTTCTTATTTTGTGTGTGTGTGTGTTTAAAGACAAAATTCCTATGTGTCACAGAACTCACTCTGTGGGCCAGGCTCACCTTGAACTCACAGAGATACACTTGCCTCTGCCTTTCAAGTTCTGGGATTAAAGGTATGAGCCACCACTGCATTTCTCCAAATAAAACTTTTCATTCCCCCAAGTTTTTCTTGTTTGTTTTTTGTTTTTAGTGTTAATCACATCAATAGAAAGAAAAGTAGGGCATGCTCCTTACAAGAGCCATAGGGTATTTAATAAAAACTCCAGTGTGAGATATTAAGAATTGCCCTTTGAGTTATTAGTAAAGAAAAAATTTAGTAAAAAATAGTGACTCAAAAAACAGCATAAGCTACTTCTGTTGCCCTTGGTTGCCTTCAAGAACATAAATCTATCATGATACTGGTGAAGAAATCATCCATTTCAGACACAGAACTTGGCAGAAGTCTCTTTGTTGAAGACTGGCTTTCATATTAATCAAAAGTGCTATGAAAGTGACCAAAGGGAGAAAAGTGATCAATAATCCTACCCATTGGTACAGCCTACAAACCCAAATAATTAGTGGCCTGACAAGGTCTCCTCAATGATCAATAATGGCCCTTTTAACTGGGTGTGACCAAAAGCTGGGCAACTAGACTTTAGTACTATTACATAAGAGGTATGTAGGGTATCTAAGCCCAGTTGATATATCTGCAATACAATCCCTTATACTCAAAGCTCAGAGCAAGTTTTTAAAAAGGAGGTAGACTATAAGCACCAGAGAACCATTGTGTCTGCTGTGTGATAGTATCTTCTAGACATGACAAGTTAAATGCACCAATAAAATCTCAATAATGTGGTGGTTATATAAACACAACCCCATAATGAGAATAGTAGTATACATGACAACATGGATGGTAGAGATTTCTCAAGGCCCATTTCTAAACAAAGAGTTATAGGGAATCAATAGTTGTTTAGATAAGGGGAATATTTTGCTCTGCAGAAGAGTCACCTGATGGATTATCCCATCCAAATTAGTCAGGCTGAAAGATATGTGTATACAAGCAAGAATAAATGGACATAGTAGGTTACATTCATGTACATACACATTTCATATGTATATATACATATGCATATATATGTGTATATATATGTGTATATATATATGTATGTATATATATATATATATACATACACACATATATATATTTAATGTGTGTGTGCATGTGCGTGCTTGTGTACAACAAAATTTAAAAATAAGTTATGGATTTGAGAGGTAGTGGCAGAAACACATGGGAGAGTTTACAGGGTGAAAAGGGGAGCATCAACATGATGTTAATAGAGCACTGATACAGGAATATCTCCAAAAAATAAAAAAGTCAAACCACAAAAAATAGAATACTGACATTGATATAATCAAGATAAAGATCAATATTAAAACCATTTTATTGCCACCTTAATTCCCAGTGTGAGGTCAACACACACTCCCTTTGTGATGAATACTACTCATCTACTTTCTCTTTTTAGCATAATTATTAACTTCAAAATGTGGCATGAACTGAATCTTACATTCTATTACATTTTGTGGCTGGATATTTTATCTTTCAACATAATTCATTAGAACATTATCCACATAGATTTTTTTTTTTTTTTGTAGAGTAATATTCTGCAACATGGTAGCATAAGAGTGTCTTTTTTAAAAGATTCATTCTATTTTATTTTTTAATTAAGTATATTTACTTATTTTACATCCTGGTTGTAACCACTTCCTTCCCTTCCTCTGAGTCCCACTCTCCTAGCTCCTTTCCCCATCCCCTCTCTGCTTATCCTAGGAGAAGGGGATTTCCCCTCCCATACCATTCCACTACAGCATATCAAATCTTATCATGACTGAACACATCCTTTTCCATTGTAGACATGCACTGAAACTCAGTTATGAGGCAGTGGTCAAAAAGAAGGAATCCAAGTCTGTGTCATAGACAGCTCCCACTCTACTTGCTAAGGGACCTACATGTTGACCAAGCTGACCATTGGTTACATAAGTGTAGGAGGGCTTAGGTCCACCTCACACATGCTCCTTGATTTGTGCTTCAGTCTCTTTGAGTCCCCATGGACTATGCTAGTTGTCTCTGTTGGTCTTCTTGTGGAGAATTTTTCCCCTCTGAATCTTTCTATCCTTTCCCCCATTCTTCTGCCAGACACCCCACACTGTCCCTAATGTTTGACAGTGAGTCTCATCCTCTATTTGGATCCTCTGCTGCATGGAGGTTCTCAGATGACAGTTATGCTATGGTCTTATCTGTAAGTATGGCAGATTGTCATTAATAGTGATAGGGTTAGATCTCTCCCTTGGGGTAGGTCTCAGGTTGGGCCCATCATTTGCTGAACTTTCTCTCAACTTGTGGTATATGTTTATCCCTGCACTTTTTCCTTAGAGTGTAACTTTGGGTTGAAGTTTTTGTGAGTGGGTTGATGAACCACTCCATCCCCTACAAGACTTTCCTAGCATCAGAGTCTCCTTAACTGTTCTTCTATTAAAGGACTTTTGAATTGCTTCCACTCTGGAACTACTGTAAAAAGAGTTGGTAGGAGTACATGTGTTCAGCACAATAAGATTTTCATTTCCCCCATCTCTGGGTAATATGGTATTTCTGTTTGTTTGTATAAGAAACTGCAAAAGTGTTAACAGAGTGGAAAATCATGTTTCATTTTCAGTAGCATTGTTCTACAGGATATCTATTGTTAGAATTTTTGTTGTTTTTATTGTTGCCAGTGCTTAAAATTTAACAATTCTTATGATTATGTAGAAGTTTTCTTTTCTCTAACAGATAGTTATGTTGAACACCATTCATTTCATCTGTTGCTATATGGCTACCCATTTAATTGATAATCTTATTTCAAAAAAATAGTTCAATGCTTGTATGGAAAATTGTACACATAGATATTTCAACTCATATTGGATGCCTATTTAAAATGTAGTTTTAAGAAAATTTATTTTTTACTTATATGCTTGTAGGTTTAACACTATGAGGTTGTTTGTGTAAAAATACAGATATACACAGAGGACATAAGAGGGTTACAGAACTCTTGGAAGAAGAAATACAGGTAGATATGAGCACTCTACTCAAAAGCTTCTGGGAGGTTTTACTGTGAATATAAAGAATTTCATTAAATTACTTTACTTCTAATAATGTGATCATATTTTTTCACTTACTCCTCTGTGAGATTACATTGATTTATTATTGAATATTAAAATAATCTTGCATATATGGAACAATTCTAAATTGTCTGACTAAAATTTGTTGGTGTTGTTGTTAATTAATTGTACAGAAAAAGGTTTCCTTGTGACATTTTCATACATATAAATAATGTATTTTATTCATATCAACAACCGTTTTCCTCCCTTTTTCATTTTCTCTCCCATGAGTCTATTCTTTACTAATAGGCATTTTCCTATTATTATTCTAATATATTACTCTTGAATTTATTAATACTATATCAGAATTATGGACATAAATGTATGAAATGTCATAAATTTTCTTTTTGTAATGCCATTATTTAGTTTCGGCTTTATAAGTGATCTCAAATTTTTTCTTACTTAACTAAATATGAAAAATCTAAAACATAATATATGATTGTTTTAAACTATTCCTTAATTATTTGACATAAATCTCCTCTAAAGTTGTCTTTTTTTGAAAATTTATAATGAAGAACTGAATTTTATAAACAACTTTTCATCTATTTGACAGGCTGGATTATAACTCTGTACAGAAGAGAATGTACTTAAACTCACACAGGAGAAAATTGTTCAAAATAAAATATATAATTCAGATGAGTCCCTGCCTAAAAATATTTTTTATTAAAACTATATTCATAAAATGAAAGCAAAATAGAAAATCAAAACTATCGAAACTTTTCTTGAAATTGCAGAGATAAAATATCCTTACTTAGTGCATATTTTGGGAATGTCTCCCTTATGTTTGATTTGCTTTAAATAAGCCCATATTTTTAATCAGTAAAAAATGTACAAATTCTTTGTGCCTATACATATTCATATACCATGTGAAAATAATATCAATATTCTAATAATTTTGTAGAGTCAACATTGGTGTGTTAAGGACCACACAAACTTATAGCTGTCCACTGTGTAAAGTTAGTAAAATTCCAAAGAGCTTTGTTCATGTAACTGTATTAAACCACATTCACACAGTTTCCCTTATTCAACTAATTTGCATATGTGAAATAGAAATATTTCAATTTTATTTCATAAAACTACTTTCTGCAGATAAGTATATTCCTAATTAATTACATTTGGATGGCAGGAGAACACAATTGCTCTTGCTAATAAAGCATTGAGAATTTTAATTTTACTTTGTCAATAATAAGAACTGTATTTAGATCACAGTTCACACATTTTCCAGTTACAAACCTTGGACTAAGTGCTTAGCTTAGTTTGTGGTTTTGAATCTGTAATGTCAAATAAGAATAAAGCTGTACTTTTATAATTGAGTAAAATGTGACAATGTATGCAAATTTTTCTCTATATTTTTAATTTATTTTCTTATCTTTACAAACACTCAAGTCAAAAACCTTTAAAATAAAGGAAAAAGTGGTATTTCAGCTGAAAAATTCATCCACTATTAAAACAAAACAAAACAAAGCAAAAAAAAAAAACCAAAAAAAAAAAACCAAACAAAATTGAGTGACAATACCATAGATTTAGATTTTTGAAATGTTTTCTGATTTGGCTGATTTCAAATTCAAAACAATCTATTGGACAAATGCTATCTTCATATATTTCTTCCCTCAGACACTGTTTTTATATTCATATCTTTAGGTAAAGAGAACTGAACTTTAAACAGATTTAAAAATCTGAAAACTACTTAGAGACCTGTCCTTATCAAGCATCTTTGACAGTCTACTGTGAACTCCTCATTATTAAACACTGTGACCTCAGAAACCACACTGAAATACCCTTTGAAATGTAAATAATCTAACCTCTATAAGGTTATTTCCACAAATATTGAGAATTAATACAGGCCCATTTCCCTTACAAACTCAAGTTTATGGAACTTCTGGTCTTAAGAATACAGTTAAAACATAGTACACAAATTATATTTTATTAATTTCCCAAATCTAAATTGATAAAAATCTATAGTGATAGAACTAATTTTCTGCAGTCCAAAAATTCCAATCAAAACACTGAGTACTGAGTGCATTCTTTTAGTATATAAAAAGAAAAAATGCATTAAAGCATAATGTCTACGGCTAAGAGATGACTCTGCCGTTAAGAGAACTAGCTGGTTTTTCAGAGGAACTTGGTTCTATGCCCAAAACTCACATGGTGTCTTCCAAACAATCTCTCTGTAACTCTAATTTTAGGTTTTTTTTGTTTTGTTTTGTTTTTGTTTTTGTTTTTTAATAGATTCCTCCTGATCTCTGTGGGCACTACAATCATGTGGTTCACAGACATACATTGATGCCAAGACCATATAGTGAAGGATAGTATCAAATTTATAAAGAACCCAAGAAACTAAACACCAAGAAACCAAATAATCCAATCAAAAAAAGGGTTGTGGGGGGGGGACTGAGATAAATCTAGAATTCACAAAAGAGGAATCTCTAATGGCTGAGAGACACTTGAAGAAATGTTCAATATTTTTAGCCATCAGAGAAATGCAACTAAGACTACTCTGAGATTCCATCTCACATCTGTCAGAATGGCTATGATCAAAAACTCAAAGGACAGCACATGCTGATGAGGTTGTGGAGAAAGGGAAACTTTCCTCCATTGCTGGTGGGAGTGAAAACTTGTAAAACCACTATGGAAATCAGTCTGGTGATATCTTATAAAACTTAGAATAGCCCTACCTCAAGACCCAGACATACCACTCATGGGCATATATCCTGAAGATTCCTTGCCAAACCACATGGGCATCTCCTCAACTATGTCTATAGCAGCTTTATTTGTAATAGCTAGAAATTGGAAACAACCCAGAAGTCCCCCAACCAAAGAATGGATTAAAAAAAAAAAACCTATGGTACATTTACACAATAGAATGCTACTCAGCTATCAGAAACAAGGAAATCATGCAATTTAGAACCAAATGAATGGAACTAGAAAAGCTCATCCTGACTGAGCTAACCCAGACCCAGAAAGATGCACATGGCATCTATTCACTTATAACTGGATTTTAACCATATAATACAGGATAACTGTCTTACAACTAATAGACCAAAAGGCACAGGAACATAGTCTTTGTTACCTGTTAGTGGGACACGTTGCCCTAGTGGAGCTGCCATGTGGGCCCCCAGTGCAATAAGTAGTTCTTAGCCCTTATATTACCACTGAACGGAGAGGGGCTGATATGTAAGGGTCCACCACACTGGAGGAGTAGAATGGGTGGGAGAGGGCAGAAGATTGGAGGGTGGAATTGTGAGGGTGGAGAGAGCGGACTGTGATGGAGATATAACTTGAAGTAATAAAAAAAACATTTAAAAAGAACATTAATTATGCTACAGTAGCAAATTCAGTATAGACATTAATAAAAATAATAAAGGATACATATACCATCAATACATATACCAGAAATTCTAATCATTTCATATGTTCAAGGATTTCTGCTTGAAGGGAAGATTTTAGTTGAGCAACAATTTGTTTCCCACATTGAAATAATAACATACAAATTTCATAAGTACAGTCTTTACAAAGAATGCTTATAAAATTGAACAATATTTGAATTTGAGCTTTGATTTGGGATTTAGTTTGAAATTATTTACTTTGAATTAATTTCCCTATCTTCAAAGAAAAAATTGGAATATAAGCATTTTGTATGCACAAGAGTAAAAGAAAATAGCTTTAGTAAGTAACAACTTTAGTCTGCCATGATTAACAAATTAATGAAATCACAAAATTCTAAAAGTACACTATCTTTCAAAAGTGATATTTTGGAAAATTGAAAAAAAAATGAGCTTTTAACTTATACTTAATTTGAAGTAATGAAAGCACATAGATATTTCATCAGAAAGTGATAGTTCTGTTCCTTTATCTTTCAAATTCTCATTTGTGTTTTCATATGAAATAGGATTTTATTTGCTGAAGAGATAAAATTTCTGTTTTTCTCTACTTTGAGCAAGTTATATCATCTGCATACTGTTAGAGTAAATTCATTTTTATTTATGTATTTTCAGAGATATAAGAGATATATTTTCTTCCTTTAATAATTTCTTGTGCAGACACCACACAGTAATCTTCAAAATTTTTAACACACATCTCATATTAATGAAAATTTCTCACAAATTAGTCTTGATAAATGAGACAAGAAGGAGTTTAAAAGTTTAAAACTTTCTCCTTTTGCAATATCTCTTAAATAAATTCAGATTCACAGTAACCAAATTCTAAATTAAATATCTATCCCCAGATTTGTAAGTAGCTATAACAGCCACATAGATAAGCCGATCAAAGATAAAACCATTGGGTAGCCTATTGCATACCAAACACAAATCTAGAATTACATTATTTTAAATTGAAGTGAGATAAGTTTTTGAAAATCCTAAAATATTCAGTGTATATTTCATATGAATTTTTATCCTTGTTTTTAGATATATACATAATCTGAAATTGCGTATATATGACACAGATGCATAAATACAGTAAAACAGTACTTATTTTTATAATTATATTATTTAATATAATAGTAGTTCATATGAATTCAGTATTAGGAAATGTACTTAGAATTAGAGGGTGCATAATTTAGTTCATTTTGAATTCCTATGACCTGGATGTGGTGGTGTATACCTTTAATCCCAGTAGATCTGAAGGTGAATCTCTGCAAATGAAGACAGTTTGTTCTATAGAACAGAATTCGAGTACAACAAGGGCAACATAGAGAAACATTGTCTTAACAAAACAAAACAAAATTCTTATGAAGTTCTTTACAACATGACCTATATATTTTTAAACACATAATTATGAAGTATTACTATGTTGTAATACCAAAATATCCACACTATATAATGGATATATTCCATATATGAATGTTTTATTAGAGAGGTAGCACATTTTTATTGATTGACAGTCATTTTCAGAAATTTTTTAAGTATAAGACTTTCTTTTATTTTCCCTGTTTATAAATTGTAGAATATTATAAGAAATGACTAGGTTGAGTTATAGAAGACAAATCTTACTGTCTAGAATCCCACTGTGAATTCTTTCTTTTCATTAATATCCTTATTGGTATCTGTTGAATAAGATTCTTTACAAACACTTTAGTCTACAGTATACAGTAGTTATGTAGTTTTAACTAAATAATAAGTTTAACTATTATTAGCTCTATAAATATTTCTTCATTTATTGTGTTGATTTATTGTTTGAGTCTGGTACATTCTTTGATCTTGAACTGCTCAAAATATGTATCAAATCATTATAAACAAAATGAGTGATCATAATGAAGAAAATGAAACTTTTTATATCTATATATTTGTTTGTTTTATATTCCAATAGCAACCCCCTTCCCCTTTATCCCCAAGTCCACCTTCCCACCCACTTGCCCCATACCACACACCCCCCAGTACCAATCCACTCTGACACATCAAATTGCATCAGGAATAAGAGCCTCCTTTTCCACTGAGGCGAGATAAGGCAGATCTGGTAGGAAACAGGACCAGAGGGAAGCAAAAGAGACCAAGTAAGAGACAGTCCTCTTTCCAATTTGTAGAGGATCCACTTGAGGACCAAGAAGCCCATCAACTTCATATGTGCAGTGGGCCTAGCACCAGTCCATGCAAGTTCTTTGGTTGGTGGTTCAGTTTATATGAGCCAGCCTCTGTCCCAGTTATTTGGGTATGTAGGTGTTCTTGTGGTGTCCTTGACTCTTCCAGCTTCCTCAAATCTTCCTGTATATGTTCCACAAGACTCCTCGAATTTTGCTTAATGTTTGGATTTGAGTCTCTGTATCTGTTTCTACTATTGGCTGGATAAAGCCTCCCAGATGGTATTTATGTTAGGTTCCTGTCCAGTTACCTCTCTCCATCCACTTCTGATGTCTTTTATTTCCCCTCTGTTAATTTAGAGGGATTAAAGCAGCATCCCTTGAGTCCTCCTTGTTACTTGTTTTCTTTGGGTCTGTGAATTATAGTATGGTTATCCTATACTTAAAGGCTAATATCTGCTTATGAATGAGGATATACCATGTGGGTCTTTCTGAGTCTGGGTTGCCTTACTCAGGATGATCTTTTCTGGTTCCATTCATTTTCCTGCAAGTTTTATGATGTTCTTGTTTCTAATGGCTGTGTAGTATTCCATTGTGTAAATGTACCAAAATTTCCTTATTCATTCCTCTTTTGAGAATATCTAGGATATTTCCAGTTTCTGACTACTATGAATAAAGCTACAATGAACATAGTTGAGGAAATGTCCTTGTGGTTTGGTGAAACATATTTTGGGTATATGCTCCGGAGTGGTATGGTTGGGAGCCAAATAGAAGACCAAGAAATAAACCCAAAGACTTATGGAAACATGATTTTTTACAAAGATGCCATAATCATACAATGGAAAAAAGATAACAACTTCAACAAATTGTGCTTGTCTAACTGGGTGTTTGCATGTAGAAGAATGCAAATGAATTTATAGTTATCACCCTGCACAAAACTGAAGTCCAAGTGGATCAAAGACCTCAACATAAAACCAGATACACTAAATCTACTAGAAAATAAACTGGGGAAAAGCCTTCAACTCATTGGCACAGAAGAAAAATAGAACAATAATATCTCAGACATAAAAATTGACAACAAATTGGACCTTATGAAACTGAAAAGTTGTTGTACGGCCAAGCACACTGTCAATAGAACAAAACATATTGGGAAAAGATCTTCACTAATCCCACTTCTGACAGTGGACTAATATCTAAAATATATAAAGAACTAAAGAAATTAAACAATAATAAACCAAATAATCCAATGAAAAAATGGGATGCAGAGTTTAACCTAGAATTCCCTACAGAGGTATATCTAATGGTTGAGAAGCACTTAATGAAATACTCAACATACCTAGTCAAAAGGGAAATGCAAACCAAAACCACTGAGATTCTTATTTTTTCTTTATTTTTTATTTCTTCAAGTTACATTTCAATCGCAGTCCCCTCCCTATTCCCCCTCCAGTCCCACCCTCCCACCCTCAACTCCCCATCCTCTTCCCTTTTTTTAAAGTTTAAGGTATATCTTATTTCCCCCTACAGTTTCCCCTTTCAGTCCAACAAATGGCTCTTTCTCTTATAATAATAAATACAATACAAAACAACAGAGGTTATTAGGCCACAGTTATGAGGGTTATATGGCTTAGCATACATTCCCAATGTCCAGTACATATGTATTTGGCACCTGACTTTAACATTCTACTATCTAACCATCTCCATGAGCTTAAAGTTCTACATCTAACTCAAGCCAATGCTTTTCTTTTTTTTCCTTTATTTTTTATTTCTTGAAGTTACATCTCAATTGCAGTCCCTTCCCTATTCCCCCATCCAGTCCCACCCTCCCACCCTCAACCCCCAATCCTCTTCCCTTTTTTTTTCTTTTAAGTTTAAGGTATATCTTATTTCCCCCTACAGTTTCCCCTTTCAGCCCAACAAAAGGCTCTTTCTCTTATAATAATAAATACAATACAGTACAACAGAGGTAATTAGGCCACAGTTATGAGGGTTATTTGGCTTAACGTACATTCCCAATTACCAGTCCATATGTATTTGGTACCTGACTTTAACATTTTACTATCTAAACATCTCCATGAATTTAAAGTTCTATATCTGACTCAACATTCATACTAACTTGCAACACAATTTTAAAAGTATCTTCTTAGATCTATAACACTCTCTTGACTCCTAAACAACTCAAAATTTAATTATGAGACTCTAGCTATCTGTTATTCAACCACCTCAGAGACCAGAGAGGGATAAATATATATACCAGTTTGAATGGCCTAGATCAAAAACTGAAGTGACTGTACATGCTGGCAAGGATGTGGAGAAAGGGAAACATTCCTCCATTACTTGTGGGTATGCAAATTTGAATAACCACTTTGGAAACCAATCTAGCACTATCTTAGAAATTTGGGAAAAAAAAGTCTATTTTAAAGAATTTAGTTTAAATAAACAATTCACAAATTTGTGTAAGTGTGAAGTTGTATAGAAAGTGAAATTTTCTTCTTAGCCCAGGAATAAGAACTAAACGCAACAAAAGAACACTTCTTGTTACATAATACCAGAAACCTACTCCACTTCTGGTACAGAAATTGAAATCATGTTGGGAAATGTTTGGATTCACGAGCTTAAGGTTTTAATTCTCGTTCAAGCCAAGTCTTTTTTTTTTATATTGATTTCTTCATGCTATTATATATGTAGCCTCTCATTTTGAAATTATTCTAGATTTTGTACTACAATATATTTTTCTTAAAGTGCACCATAGTCCTCATAAATGTTTTCATTTGGGAGGTTTTAATTTTCTATGCAATTCCTTCATATGTTACATATTAAGCCTCATGTGGTCTTCTAATATTGTATGTCTTTCAAAATGGGCATTCTATGTAAATTGGTAACTTTATATATTGCAATATTCAAAAATATCTCTACCTAGATGACTGAAATTGTCATATTGAACATATATGTTATATGTATTAGATGTAAAATGTTAGTATTTACTGGAGACAAAAAACTTTTATCGTCACTAATTATCAGAACTAATGGTTTATAGTATTAATTATCTGAATGAGGAAATGACAAGACTGGAAAATTTGAGTAGAGTGAAAGCATCACACAAGATAATGAAGGGAGAATACATTACAGTACAATATGTAGTGTAGTATCTTAGGTGAAAGAAGATTCACAATTATGCCGAATTTTCACAAATTAAACCTTTGGCATTCTCCATTGTTTACTGCTCCACACTCCATAATACTTTTCTATTTTTAACCCAATTTTCAATTCTCATCATTTAAATCAATATGATATAGGAAGGAATACATTAAACATGGAATTATATGGATCAATATATTTCAATGCTCTGGGCCTATGACTATTTTCTAAATCTATGGTTCAATTTATTCATCATAAAGTAGGGTTAATATCTATCCCAGGTGGTTTTAAAGATTAAATTGTGTTTTTGATATGTATATATATATACTATATGTTACAAAAAGAATGTGCATTGTTCACTTTGATTGTAACATACTTTATGTATTTATTTTGTTTGTAGTACGTTAAATTGTGTAAGATTTTGCCATTTACTAGTTAACTTAGGGTAAGGTAAGGTAAATAAATATAACAAAGATGTAGATCTTTGAAATAAAATTCATATTAATACCAACTTTACATACTTTTAGTCCAAGAGAGTCAATAAATATACCTAATACTCTAAATAGCTATTGATATTTTTAACAGTTTATGACTATTGGTCTAAGGAGACTATAAACATCTGATGTCTAGAGAAAAGCTGCTAACAAGGTACATAAAGAGCTCCATAATTGCCTCTTTCATCAATCATTACCCCTGTAAGGGAGGGAGTTTTCAAATATGCAGCTGCTTCTTGAGTCTTTATTTTCCTGTAAGTAACTCTTTAGACACACTCCTGTTAGTTAATAACCCAATAAAAACTCATTGGTTCACCAAAGGAGGGTGGAGTTGAGTACAATAATTGCTTTCATCCCTCATGGGTTCCCTTTCTGGTGTGAATAGAGAAGTGTATTCAGTTCACCAACAAGAAGTGTGTGAAATAACATAGTATGAAACAGAAGTATTATACAACTTATTTTTATTGTATCCACTAATGTATTCTTACAGTACTTTGAGTTTTTTTTATTTGTATAGTATCAGGGTATGATTTTTGTAACTTAGAAAAAATATTGTAAAGTTCATAAATTTGTTCCTACATAGGTCACTGAGATTTTGAATTCCCGTTAACATTTTTCCTTAAATTATATTTTGTTTGGTGTTAATATAAGACAATATTTAATCATTCATAGAAAGGGAGAGAGGCTTGTATATTCAATGATCCCATATCCTGACAAGTTGACAGTAAATATTAACTATTACAACAAGTAAAGTGAGAATGAGAGACTTGTGTATGGTGTGGTGGTTTCAATAAGACTGGTTCAAATAGGCTCATATATTTGAATGATTTGTCTCCAGAGAGTGGCACTATTTGAAATAATTATAATGATTAGGAGGTGTGGTCTTGTTGGAGAAAATGTATCATTGGGATAGGTTTTGTGGTTTCAAAAGCCCACACCACCGAGCATAATTTACTCTCTCTCTCTCTCTCTAACTCTCTCTCTCTCTACACTCTCTCTTCTCTCTCTCTCTCTACACTCTCTCTTCTCTCTCTCTCTCTCTATCTCCTCTCTCTTCTTCCTTCCTCTCCTCTTTGCCTATGGATCAAGATATAGCTCTCAGCTACTGGTTCAGTCCCTCCTCTTGCTTGCTATCATACTGTTCATCATGATAGTAATGGACTCAATCTCTGAAACTGTAATGAAACCTCATAAGAGTTACCATGATCATGGTGTCTCTTCACAGCAGTGTATCAGTTACAAGGACTTTTGGGTTGACCATATGGAAAATATTAAGATGTTATAGAATCATTGTAGAAAAGGAAAGGTCAATCATACATTCACAAACAGAACAAGTCATTTAAAGACAAGAGTAAAAATTTAAAACATTGCCTGTGGGTGTTGTGAGATGTCTCAGCAGTTAAAAGTATTTTGTGATCTTCCAGGTGACATGGATTTGATTCCCAGCACCCACACAGTGGATCACAACCATTTGGAACTCCACACTCAGGGGTGCTGATGCCCTCTTCTGGCTATCATGGGCAACCAAGCACATGTGTGATACATAGAGGGAGTTCAATCTTACACATGAAATAATAATTTTAAAATAAGAAATATGAATATAATAAAATTATAAACACTATAGCACCACTCAAGGTGGCTTCATTTTGTAGCTGGACTTGTAGGTGGAAAGATAGCTACATTTTTTATGTGTGGTTCAAATACTTTGAGTAATCACAGATTCACTTCTGAGAAAGATTTGTGCAACAGACTCAGCTTTTTTGTTGGATTTTCACTGCTCTCAATATGGGGCCATGTTCCAGCTAAAGTTTTCTTTCTGATGTTAGTGTATTCATACTTTCCCCCACATGTTTTTGGGAATCTGAAAGAGTGTGAGTACTTGCTTCTGTGTGCAACTATGTGACAGATTCATCACCCACTTTTTTTTAATATTCCCACACTGTCACTGCTTTAAGCTGTGGTAGAGTGCCACATATCCTTTAGGGTAGTGACAGTGGAATCACTATAGTATGAGCATGTCACTCCTTCCAGTGAGGGTTCTCTTCATGCTCCCTGTCATGATCCCATTGGAGCCTCCAAATCTAGAGCTAACTTGGGGCCATCACTCTTCACTGCTACTGCTTCTGTCTTCTGGCTAAATAGTATCTATGGCTGTTGATTGTGGAAAATTCTACAGTGTCAGAGTACCAATTTCCTACTGGTAAAATCATGTGTTCTAGCTAAATCCCAAGGACATCAGTAGTGACTGTATGGCCAATGACTTCTTCTCTAGGAGGATTCTGTCAATATTACCTTAGCTTATCTTTTTATGATACCATTATATTTTGTTTCTCCATACTTTTCAGGTCTCTTGTTCCCTATGCCCTTCTAAAATTAATGTCCTCTGTTTCTCTTTTTACATTACAGTCTATTATTATTTATTTTCTTTCATTAAGTGACACAGAGGAAACTTCAAATCCCCTATATTATCAAGTAGTCTCTGTCAGATCATTTACACTGAGGGTATAAATTTATATTCTTCATAAAATACCTAGTTTTAGATAATGAGGTATTTCTACAAATAATTGACTAAACTAACAAATGTAAGTGAACATTACTTTTTGTTCATTCCTAGATTCTATTACTCATGAAGACTTAAGTTTCCTTTTTGTATGTATGTGTGTATGTGTGTATGTATGTGTGCATGTACATGCCTGCATATTTATGGAATACATGAATATGTAGGCAAAAGATTGATATATGAGGACTTCCTTGATTGTTGTTTTCTTTATTACTGAGGCATGATATGCAGGTAAACATAGAGATCAACAATTTGTCCACTTAAACTAGCATGTACATCCTGGGGATCTGTCTCTACCTTCCAAATGTTGAGATAGCACATAGAGAGCCTACCCATCATGTTTTTATGTATGTAAAGCAGTTCCAAATATTTGTCTCCTTAGGTATCTCCAGAGCCCAATATATGAGTTCAACCTCCAGGTCCAAAATGGCAGAAGAAGAACGTTAATGCACAAATGTTGTTCTCTGACCTTCATGTGTACGTCATGCAATATAGACACCCAAACATACAGAGAGAGACATAAACAAACAGGCAAACACTAAATATTATTTTAAAATACCCATACATTTTTAACTCTTAATTAAATATATAACATTTACTTATATTTGATATTCATTTATTGTAAAGATTGAGTTTCTTTCTAAATTATACACCTGTCATTAGAATAAAATTACATTTAAAAATTTAAATTATCAATTTAATAGCCTTTAGATTAGACATTATTAAAACATCAAAGGAAAGAAAAATGAATAAATGAATAAGAATGAACCTTAAATTCCCATTATGATGTACTGTACTGTAACAGGACAAAAGCAAAAGTGACAAATGACCATGGAATAGAACTTCCTAGACTATGCACTTATAACTTTTCTCCTTATAATTTGCTCTTCTTAGATGTTTTATAATAGCAATGGAAGAATGACTAGGATATTGTTCAAAACATTCAAATATTCTTATCAAAATCAATGAGGATTTAGATAACATGAACTTAGTATTTATTAACCTCATCTTCCATGACACCATCAATTATATAATTTATTTCTTCTATGTTTTTCTCATTATTATGTAAAAATCAATGTTATGAGAACTCCAACCATAATTTCCACTTAACTTCCTTGTTCTGAATTTCCTTCACTGTTCACCTGTATGGGATTCCCTCTGTCTCTTCCAGGTTTTTCCATTTATGCCAGGATCTGAAAACAGTCTAAAATTCTCACTGTGCATTGCTAGTATTACTTATTCTTTATTCAAACTAATTTTTTCTGTAACATAAATTTAAAGTAATTTATATTTCATTTCCTTTTTATGACTCAATTTTAAAAACATTTATTTCCTTGAATGTGGGGTGCTTGCATGTGTGTATGTGGGGGTATACATCTCCTTGTGGAATGCATAATTCTTGCTTTTTGAAGAATTAGGGGACAATTATGAAAATTATATGGTATAACATACTTTCCCAATGTCCAGCCCACAGATATTTGGCGACTGATATTAATATTCTATTATCTATCTATCTATTTCCAAAAGTTTTAAGTTCTATACCTGTTACCGAACTTTTAAATTATTATTTAACACTTATTTATTTATTACTAAATTCACTTATAACAAACACCAACAATTTCCTAACTATTAATCCTATAAATTCCTACAACCCATTTAACTTATCCACTAAACCTATTGATAATTATAACAACTACTTTCATAACCTTTTAGAATGATACAGTCTCTGGGGCAGGTTCTCAGTCGTCAGGAACACAGTCTTTGTTGTAGATTCTTTAACGCACTTAGCAGTCCTATTTCTGGATCTCTCAGATTCAGGTTCGTCAGGGTAAGTTGGTTATTGCAGTCTCACCTTAAATAAGGCTTCATGCTTTCTTCTCTGTGGGAGACCCCAGCCGTCTGCAGGCCAACTTACTTCTTTTGAATCAGGAACTCAGCTGCTCTGCCTCAGTCCTTAAAGCCAGGCACCGTTTCCTTTAGGCCACTGTTTTAACAGATCAAACCCCTCTAGGCAAAAGCTGAGCCACAGGGTTTAGTCCTCGGCCTTTTGGTGTCTTGCTCAGGCTTTCTTGGCTCACCAGTTTCTTTCTGCTTCAGGGAAATCTGGCCATCAAATGATGGCCAACACTTTTTTCAGCAGGACTCTTGGAGCTCTCTAGCATCAGGGGCCTCTTCTCTTTCTGGGCTCCATGCACTGTCATTAAATAGGAGGAACTCTGTTTCAGCTTAATTTGGGCTCCGCCCACTTAGCAGCTGAAAACAATGTCAGGCCAGATACTTTGTTTCTTCAAGTCTATTGAGTCTTTCCTGTTTTTCCTGACTTCAACATTGTTTTTCAGTCTATTAATTCTTTCCTGTTTTTCCTGACTTCATGCTGATAATGCTCTTCATTCCCCGAATTAAGAGACAGTATCAGAAACCCCTATATATTTTCTAAATCTAATTTATCTAACCCCTACATATACCTAACTCATTTTCCCTCCTAACTTGCATTACTAACTTAGAAACATCTTCTTAGGCCTAGAACATCCTTTCAATTCGTAGACGACTTAAAATTTAAATATGAGACTATAATCATCTAGTCTTCAATCACATCAATGACCTGAGAAGTATAAGTATATCTGATTATAGAAGAAGTGCAGAGCCAGTAGCTTCCAAAAGAAAGAAATGACTTACAACTGGCTGTCTGGACAGGTCCCCAATTTCTCCACACTTTAGAGCATCTATCTTCATCCTCTTGGTCCAGTATCTCTGAGAGACACTAATTGTAAAGCAGGAATTATTGCCTACCCTATCTGGGCAGAGCTTGGCTGTCAACTTACCTGATTCCAAGTTTTGTCCTTTTTGGACAGCATTCTGTCTAGGATTGAAGCAAGGGAATTTTCTTTACCAGTGACAGACTTGCTCCTGTTCAGATATTTCTTCTAGAAATAAAATGATAAAATATTCTGACATTTTCCAGTTAAACATCAACATTCTACATGTTGTACATGTACATACTACATACATGAAATTTGTCTCTCAATTGTGATTAATTTTTTTCTAGACTAATTTTTCTATTTTATATGTACTAGAATATTTTGACAACAGTTGAACATAATTATCATTTTAATGATTGTATTATAATTATATTGCACTTAGTCAATGCTACATAAGTAGACACCCCTTTTTGGTGGACATTTTATGAATAGACAATATTTTAAGTTATATATATTCAATACTACTGCATTGTGTATTTAAAATAATTGTGGTAAATGTTCAGATATATGCATTTATTGCAACAAAAAATGTATTGGAAAAAATCATCATTTAATTTTTTAACTATTTGTATATATATATTTCTTGTAGAAGATATCTCAGAAGTTTTAATTTCCCTCTCAAATAATCAAAATTTAAATTCTTACATATTATCTTTTTCATATGGCTATAATTATTCATGAAATATTAGTTGTACTTAGTATATTTTGTCTTTAATTTATCAATTTATATTATTAATCTAATTATAAAAGAAATGACAAAACATATTTTTATTCATCTCAACATTTTTCTACATGTTTTCTTCTGAGTATTTTAACGTATGAAATATTTATTGAGTACATAAATGTCTCCTTCATCATACAAAGTCTTGTGTTCACAAAACAAAATACAAATCTCAAATCACTCACAACTCTACCTTAGCAACAATCACAATTCTGTTTTTTTTAATATTTGTGTATTACTTCAAGTTACATCTCCATCACACCCCCCCCTCCACCCCTCTCAGTCCCACTTTCCTATACTTTACCCCCTTTCCTACCTATTCTACTCCTCCCGAGTGGGTTGGCCCCAATATCAGCCCCCTTCAGTTCAACAGCCATATGAATGCTAAGAGCTTCCTCTTGCACTGGGGCCCTATATGGCAACTCTACTAGGGCAAAGTGTCCCACTACCAAGTAACAAAGTCCATGTTCCTGTTTCTTTTAGTCTGGTGAATGTAGGGCAGTTATCCTGTACTGTATGGCTAAAATCCAGATATAAGTAAATAGGTGCCATGTGCATCTTTCTGGGTCTGGGTTAGCTCACTTAGGATGAGATCTTCTAGTTCTACCCATTTCACAGCAAATTGCATGATTTCCTTGTTTCTGATGACTGAATAGTATTCCATTGTGTAAATTTACCAATTTTTTATCCAATTTTAAGTTGAGGGACATCTGGATTGTTTCCAGTTTCTAGCTATTATAAATAAAGCTGCTATGAACATAGTTGAGGAGGTGTCCTTGTGGTTTGTTGAGGAATCTTTTGGATGTATACCCAGAAGTGGTATGACTGGGTCTTGAGGTAGAGCTATTCCCTTTTTCTCAGATATCACTAGACTAATTGCCATAGCAGTTGTTGAAGTTTGCACTCCCATCAGCAATGAAGGAGTGTTCCCCTCCTATCAGGATTCTAACTAAACATGTATTTATAGAATTAATGAATGACTAGTGATTATTTTCCACTGACTTCCAAATTCCATAAACGAACTGACGGTATCTGTCCCTACAACACATGCCCAGCATGGTGCCTGGAGTTTCCTAATTAAGTGCTCCAATAAGTAGTTTTGTAAAAATAATTCTCCCTTGGTCATCTTTATACAAATATCATTGATCATGTTTTGTAGAAAGGACTTTATAGATGAATTGCTTGCACGTACAAAATATGTGTTTACGGATTATGGCAACATTTATGAGACTAGGTGAGAGGGGCTTAAGTCTTTCTTTCCAGGACAAAGTCTAGGAAGTATTCCTCTCCTACACTAAGTTCAGCATCGGGTACGAACCTCTGTCTCATCCCTGCTCTCTAGTTTTCTAACTCTGAACTGTGGAAATACATTTTTATTTTATTTTTTTAAACATTTATTTATTTCTTCAAGTTACATCTTAATCAAAGTCTCCTTCTTCCTCCCCTTCCCAGTCCCACCTTCCAACCCTTTTCCCCCTCACCCTCTTATCTGCTTTTTTTTATAAATTTTAAGTTATATCTTTCTACTCAACAGCTCCCCCTTTTAGTCTCATAAAAGGCTCTTTTTCTTATATGCAATACAAAACAAAAAGAACAATTAGGCCACAATTATGAAAATTATAAGGTATAATATACATTCCTAATGTTCACTCTATACATATTTGGTACCTGATACTAATATTCTATTATCTATCTTGATGAGTTTGAAGTCCTATAACAAACTCAGGTTCGACCTCAACTTGCATTACCAATTTAAAAACATCTTAGACCTAGAACATCCTTTTAATTCCTAAACAACTTAAAACTTAACTGTGAGACTATAACTATCTATTCTTTGACCACATCAGAGACTTGAGAAGAATAAATATATCTGAATAAATTGGAAGTGCAAAGCAAGCATCTTCCAAAACTAAGAAAAGACAAACAATTGACTTCCTGGACACTCTCCAATTTCTCTCAATACATTGGACCATCTATATTCAGCCTTTTGGCTCAGTATCTCTGATAGACATTAATTGCAAAGTAGGAATTATGAAGTACTTGACTACCCTGTCTTGGCAGAGCTAGGCTGTTGACTTACCTGCTTCCAAGTTTTGTCCTTTTTGGATAGCAGTCTGTCTGCAGTTGAAGCAAGGGCTTTCTCTTGCCCAGTATAATGCTTACCACACTAATGCAGGCATCTTCAAATGGACATTCTTTGATGTTCATGATCTACTTCGAGTAGAGTAGGGGGTGCTGTCAGGAGCTGACATGTCTCAATATCAAAATATCTTAAGTTAAGAAAATATCTTTGAATGTCAAATTCTACAGATCTCTTGGAGTTTTGAAGACCACATATATATCTCTGTATATTTGGATAAACAAATGTTGTCTGTCTCTTTGCAACTTGATATCTTATTAACTCACCAAACATTTATGGTGCACTATGCTCGTACCTAATAAAATGACAAGTTCAAATTACTATTAGTTTGCATCTCTTAAATATTCTAAACAGTTTGTGACAATTGCTCTGAAAAGGCCAAAACTTCACATTGCATTTTTAAGCATGATATAGGTGCAATACCTTAAAAAGAGTTAACCTTAATTTTGTATCAATACACAAAGATATAAGAGCATATTCAATAATCTATTGCTTTTTCTTTATCATTCCCATATTATGTCTATATCCCATTTTTTTTTTCAGGTTCTTATTCCCCATACATAGGAGATAAAAGAGGATAAATAGACAATATTTTTATCTCCCCAATGTTGTATTACATAACTCATGACATATTTTAACATTCATACTGTTTTTCTCCACATTGAAACTGAAAAATTGAAATTTCAGTTCAAATGGGTCAATTTAAATGTCATTGTCTATTTCTGTGAACATCAACATTTCACACATTTGTGCAGTATTTAGAATATATATATATATTTTATTTCTAATAGTTATTAATCAAAAGTGAAAAATAATATTACTGTTTAGAAAATTGATAACTTTCATTCATTACTATAGATGACTTTTTAGATATTTGCTTCATTCCTGTGTATTATGAAGACTTCCTAAATTGTCTTTCACCTAATTACTATTTTTTCAATTATTAGGTTATTGGAATATTTTTTATTTATTGATACCAATATTTTGACATAGATTAAAAACTTCATCAGTTGTTTACTCCTTGTTATGACCCTTGTGAGTCAGTTATAATTCTCCTGGTGCATGTGCTTGTGTTTGTGTGTATGCGTGTGTTTATGTGTGTGTGTGTGTGTGTGTTTGTGTTTGCTTTTATACATGTGTGTTTCTATGATTTCTATATTTTGTATGTATCACACTTGGGAAGGTTTTTTTATGTAGTAGAAGTTTTGATTTCTTTAAAAATACAATTATGTTAAACGAATGTGTTTTTTATTATGGTCTCAAGTGTGGAATATGGAAATGTTATATCCACCACTAAAAATAACTCCAGAAAAGGAAAATGATATTTTGTTGGTGAGAGAATGCCTCATGCCCATGTGGGGGACATGTTTTTTGCTAGCTGGAAAACATCTGTTAATAAACAGATTTCTTAGAGAGCTCATGATGTTAGTCAAGAAGAAAATACCTCTTAAGGGAAGAGTGATGCCATATACAGAGTTTATAGTAATTAGTAAATTTTCACAAATTAAACAAAATGTACAATGGAATAAATGTTTGGAATCAGAAGAGCAAAGAGGGAAGTTGAGATCTTATGTGGCTGACATACCCATAAATTTATGAGGAAGGAAAATTTCACAACAATGTGGTACTCACATTAATATTCCTGCAATCACAGAGATAGCCAATGATGAAATTAGGGATGAAATGATAGAAGCTCCTGGGAAAGGTATTGACTCATGTACTCAAGAACGGTGTCTATTGTCAAAACCCAGGGCACCACAAGGATTGAGTTTCCAAATTTATGAGAGGCCACTGCAGAAATACCAACACCCATATCCCTAAAATGGTTTTCAAAAAAAAAAAAAACCTGTATGGCAACAGCATTTTCCCATAACAAATGAAAAATTATAAGAACTTGAAAAACTGGTATAAGAATCATTGAAGGCTCAACATACATCTAACAGCCCATGGAATTCCTCTGGGTTTGCTGTAGGAAAAAAAAAAGAAATCAAGTAAATGGAGGATGATGACATATTTATGAGCAGTGAGTAGAGTAATTCAACCAATGGGTCATTTACATCCTAGAATCTCTTTAACTTCTTAACTACCAAAGTCATGGCCTATAATAGTAATTGATTTGAAAAAACATGGTTCTTCACAATTGCTTTGCATAAAAATGACAGGGAAGTTTTGCTTTCTAAGTACGTATTTTTTTATTTTTATTTGTTTTATTTATTTTTTATTTCTTTAAGTTACATCTCAATCACATTCCCCTCCCTTCTTCCCCCTCTGTCCCACCCTCCCTCCCTCTCCCTGTCAACCCATCATCTACTGCCTTCTTATTTTTAAGTTTAAGGTATTTATTTTTCCCCCAGCAGCTCTCCGTTTCAGTCCAACAAATGACTATTTCTCTTATACCAACAAATACAATAAAAAAAAACAAATAATTAGGCAACAACTATGATAACTATAAGGATTACATGCATTCCCAATGTCTAGTCCATACGTATTTGGCAACTGACTTTAATATTCTCCTATCCAACCATTTCCATGAGTTTAAAGTTCTATATCCAACTCAGCTTCCATCCTAACTTGCATCACAATTTTAAAAACATCTTCTTAGATCCAGAACACCTTCTTAATTCCTAAACAACTCATGAGACTCTACCTATCTATTCTTCAACCACATCAGAGACATGAGAGGGATAAATATATCTGATTATACAGGAAGTGCAGGGCCAGCAGCTTCCAAAACTAAGAAATGACACACCAGTGGCTGCCTGGACAGTTCCCAATTTATGTACCTATTTTTAACAACAATGGGCCAATTAAGAGGTACCATTGGAACATGCTTTCACCAGGAATGTTGAATAGTCAGATTTTGTGTCAGCAGTTTATGCTATAACACTAGAAATAATTCATAGGAAATTTTGTCAGTCTATTCTTTATCATTGTATGGATGATATTTTGTTGGCTGATTCTGACACAGATACTTTAGAGAAAATATTTAAGGAAACAAAAAATTCTGTTACCCAGTAGATGAGAGACTACTCCTGAAAAATTACAAAGAGTAGATTCAATTAGCTATTTAGATTATAAAATAAGTCAACAAAAAATTCCACCAAAAAAGGCACAGATCTACAGAGACCAATTGTAAATTCTTAATGATTTTCAAAAGTTAATGAATGATGACCTTAATTCTAACACTTATAACAGAGAGGCAAGCAAATTTCTGTAAGTTTGAGTCTAACCTCTTTTGTACAGTGATTTCTAGGACAGCCAGAGCTACATAGGGAGATTCTATCTCAAAGGAAAACTAAAGCGTTCTTCTTTGATTTTCAGGTATTTTAAAATTGCTTTCATTATTAAATTTATAGTATACTAAATTTATAGTTTTTTATATGTGAATACATGTATACATATGCTGCTACATTATTTTTTTCAATTGTGATATACTCATTTATATAAGTTATTTTTCCTTCTTACTAATGGTTTTAATATTAATTTTGTCCACATATATAGCATATACATGCCACAAAATACATATATGAGCTTGTATAAATGTGCATATATCTATACTATTTAGCAAAGTGCATTTGCTTGAAACCTTAGAGAAATGATTGGCCCTTCTATTCTGAGATGTTGCTTTGGAAATAAATCAAGAAGTTCTGTTTTATTACTAAAATATAACTATTGACACAGTTTTCTCATATTTTGACAGTTGTAACCCAAAAATAAGTTTTTTTCATCATTCTCATAAGATGTTATGACAGTCTTCTGTATTTCATAAATCTTCTCAGAACAACAATGATAGTAGTTAACATGAAAATTGGATTGAAAATCTCCTTTTATCATTTTTCTTCAATGTCTCACAACTTCTATTAGAATAAGGATTTAATCTTTAAAAAGTCCCTTAAAACAATTCTTCACCTATTTCAATACACAGCCATAATGTTATCACTGAGCAAAATCTAATCTTTTATTCTATCCAAGGAAAATGATTTGTTTCTAATGCCTCAAGTTCTTTCTTATCTTTGTCTTTTGATTGTTGATATATTGTGATCATATATCTTTTACCTTGATACTGTATCATCATTTGCAACCTTAGAGACTGTTACTATGAAAGTATTCTAGGAGAATATTTCAAGTATGGATGTATACATATGTCATATGCTTTGACAGCATTGCCTAGTTTCTCTCACTTTCTCTCTCTATATATAATATATTTAATAATATATAACATATATTATATATATTAATATCTTATATATATTTGAATTAATACAATATACGTAAAAGAACAATGTAAGACTCCTCAGAGAAAGTATTAATGAGAAATGTCACATTACATGCTTTATGAAAGAATTTGAACAAATGGAAAGAACTCCAGAATTAGCTATTGTATTGGATAACATGAGCTAACATGAGAGATAATAATGGAGAAGAGTTGAGTTTGGTATACAGATAAGGGAAGTGTGGAGGAAAATGTGGAGAGTAAATCAGTTTGAAGAAGACTGCATCTTGTGCTATTGAAAAGAATCAATTATTTGACTAAAATTGAAAGATATAATCTGCTTTATATTAAGCCATGTGTTTTTAATTAGAATCTATTATATACAAAGTCCACTTTCAATTTTATTACCAGACCAAAACAAATGTAAAATATATATATATATATATATGTGTGTAAATGAATAACAATACTTTAATATATAATTCATATTTTATCACTTACAGTTGTAGTTTATGTATTTTGCTTATAATTTTCATAAAAATACAAAATGTCTAATAACTTTTGGGTGAGATGACTGACTAGATGACATAACATAATGAGTGAATACTTACGGTTTTGGGAATAAAGAAAAAAAGTAGTTTATTGCTTTGTCAAAAACTTCTTCAATCCTAGAATTGACACAATTTTTTTTTTAATCATCAGGCTCACAAGCTTACATTACCATTTGATGAGACTTGCTGGTGCCTCTGTAAGAAATGCAACTGCTGTTTAGTGGAGTTGTTCCCGCAAGACAAACTAAGCTAAAATTCTCCTATTGTGAAATCTACAAAAGCAGCACTGGTAGGTATGTCATAGAAGGGATTTTCAGCTACTGTTGCCAGAGACCCTATTTGTGCCCAAACAGGGAAAAGCATAGCTGTGGGAGCCAAACTCAAGCTATAAATAGAGCTTTGGTCACTACAGTCACCAGCTGTCCCAACACTATGGGACAGGAGAAACCATAGTTAGATAAAGTTTGCTTTAGTTGTCCATAGCATGTAGATAATGTTAAAAACAAACAAAAAAAAACCCCACAAAAAAACAAAAACCTCCAGGCACAAGGGGATGTGGAAGTTCACAGTCAAACAGGTCAATACTTAGCTAGCAGAGGCTGACTGTTGATAAAGCTTGGTACCTGAAACACCAATCCAATAGAAGAGAGCATCACCATAGCTATAGTACAGTTTTGCCTCTCTGAATATTGCAAAAGTATACATTGAAAGAAGGGAGCAAACCCAAATTAAAAGAAAAATTATCACAACAAAATTAACAAAGAAAAATTCTTAACTATCCAACCTCAGATATGCAGTTCCAGGTGCAAAACACAAGTAACATGAAACACAAAGATAACTAGTCTCCTCCAAAAATTATCACTCTTATACTAATATCCCATGATGAAATGATCAAAATGACTTATATCTAGGTTGGGGGGTTGCAGATGGATTTGATCAACATGAACACATTCTCAGCATCAGGAGGAATGATTGGACCACTGCAGAGGTAACTCCTGGTAAGTGGAAGTTTGAGAGGTCCAAGCCTATTTGGGTTTGTCCAGCAAGGTCAGGAACAATAAAGAACCCTGTGCTGGACATATAGACATTGGGAAGAATATAAAAGCCAGACACAGGAAACAGAGAACTTCCCACCACACCAAAAGAGCCCATGGATCTGATCCATTAATATCCCCAGCTAGTGGCTTTGATCCCCAAACAGAGGCCCTCCCTAGTCTTCTGAGTCCTCAGCTCCATGCAGGCATTCTGCCACCCAAAGAAGGACCAGTGGACCCACAGGTATGTTAATGCTGGGGTGAGTCACCCTGGGATTTGTAACATGGAAGCATCAGGCTGACTGGTATCACAGGGTAGAGCCAACAGGCACCTGAGCTTCCCTAAGTCCAGGTGTTATGGATGATGTTGTGTACTACATATCACAACTCCCTGCTCCCACCACCTTCATCTGGGTGCTCAGTATATAGCACCTACTGCCTCAACACTGGAGCAGTAAAGCACCAGATCACAGTGCTTCTGACTGAGAGGAACAGATTGAAGCTGGGATTCCCCCCAAGAGCAGCTTGAGAGGATCACAAACATGGTCCTGATGCCCAAGCTGCAGAGAAATTGGTAGAAGCCCCGCCAACTCAGGCAGGCTGTCTGAAAAACTGTGATTCTGGCTGAGAAAAGGCAGCTGAGTTTCCTGAGGTTCAAGTGTTGTGTATAGCCTGCAGACTCTACATTGGAACTCTCTGCTCAAGCCTTCCTGGACCCTCTGCTGAAAACCCAGGCTACAAGACAGTGAGCTCTGGCCTTGGAACAGTGAAACAGCCCTACACCATTGCATGCTGCCTGAGTGACGTGGGCTGCATCAGATCACAGTGCTTCAGGCCATAAGGCACAGATTATATCTGAGATCCCCCTGAGACCAGCTTCAGAGATCCATGATCATAGACCTGACACCCGAACTAAAGGGAAATTGTCAGAATTCCAATAAGATCAGGAAGGCTGTCCTAGAACACAGTGCTCCTGGCTGGAAAAAGGCAGCTGAGTTTCCCTAAGTCCAAGCAATATTCCTGGGTTATGGACTCCATATAGGAAGTTCCTGCTTGTGCCAGCCTTGCCCCTCCACTGGTCAACCAGGTTACATCACCTAGAGCTACCCAGTCATGGAGCAACGAAGCAGTTCTGGACCATAATGTGCTGCCCAGTGATGTGGGCTGCTATAGATCACAGTGCTTCTTCTGGCTGAGAAGCACAGTTTGAACTTTGAATACCCAGAGGGCAGTTTGAGAGGACTACAACCATGGACCTGAGGCCTAAGGTGCAGGGAAACTGCAGCTCTAGCCAAGAGTCTGTGGCCTGTCAAACCACACCAACTATCACTAGAAAGACCAGCTGGATCTCAGGGACCTGCAGACATTAATAACATATCCCACATCAATCTGTGACCTGAATTTCCAGTTGGGACACAGCAGGAAGGGGTAAGCCATGGGAGGCTCACTGAGATCCAGCCTGTGGAGAGTTACAGGTCACCCAGATTATATGGCCTCCACATCAAAGCTCATTCCTTGGCATCAAGCCCAGAAGGCACCAGGAACAAAGATCTAAGGACAACCAGATGGCTAAAACAAAGTGAAAGAAGAGAACCAGCAAAAGTCAGGAAAATATGACTCCAACAACATTCAGCTCTGTTAATACAGGAAGCCCTGAGAATCCCACCACAGATGAAACACAAGAAAATGATGACAAATCTATACTTATGAAAATGATAGAGGTCTTAAAAGAAGAAAATAAATCCCTTAAAGTATTTTAAAAAGTCACAATTCAACAAATGAAAACAATGGAGAGTTCTGTTAAAGACCTGCATGAAAACTAAGTCTCAAGAGAGGGAAAAGAACAAAGCATTAAAGAATTGCAAGGAAAAAAATCAAATTGGGGAAGGAAATGTATAAAACGGTTCAAGATCTGAAATTGGAAGTGGAAGCAGTAAAGAAAACATAAGCAGAAACAATCATGGAGGTGGAAAAATCAAGGAAAGAGAAAAGCAACTATAGAAATGTGTATCACCAATAGGATACAAGAGATAGAAGACCTAATCTCAGGTGTAAAAGACACAATTGAAGAAATCAGTACAACAACCAAAGAAAAAGAGAAATCTAAAAAAGTACTCCCCTACACCATCCAAGAAATCAAGGACTCAATAAAAAGATGGAACCTAAGAATTATAGGCATAGATAAAAGAGAAGACTCCATACTCCAAGTACCAATACATTTCCAACAAAATCATAGAAGAAAATTTCCCAAACCTAAAGAAAGAGATGTCTTTTAAAGTCTGAGAGGCATACAGAACATCAAATAGATTGGACCAGAAAAGAAATTACTCTCACTACATGGTAATTGAAATTATGAATATACAGAACAAAGAAACAATATTAAAAATTACAAGAGAAAAAGGTCAAGTAACATATAATGACAGACACATCAGAAATACACATGACTTTTCCTCAGAAACTTTAAAAGCCAGAAGGGCCTGTTCGGAGGTCCCACAAGCCCTAAGAGACCACAGGTCCCAGCCCAGACTATAGTACCCAGCAAAACTTTCAATCACCCTAGATGAAGAAAATAAGATATTCCACAACAAAATCAAACTCAAACAGTATCTATCCACAAATCCAGTTCTACAGTAAGAAAAATTTCACTCAGAGAAGGTAACTACACCCAAGAAAACACAAGAAAAAAATAACTCCAATGGAGCTAAACCAAAAAGAAACACATAAATTCACTATTGCCAACTACATAAAAATAACAGGAAATAAAATCTATGTCTATTGAAGGGATTCAAGATGGCGGCGGCCTGCACGGACGTATTTTGATTTCGGGGTTAACAGTCACAGGGTGGCGAGTGTTTCAGGACTATGTACAAACAGCTCGACCCCCTCTAGATCTCACCCAATTACCCAGGGACCACTGAGAGTCCCTGGGCAGGAGGCTCCTTCCCACTCTTGGACACACAAGGAAGCCACTGGACCCAGGAATCAGGATACCCCATCCCCCACCAGGAGAGACACTGGGTAAGTTCCAATCTAATACCCAGCGGGCATATTCAGATCCCATGCAAAGATAATCCCCACCCTGCTGGGCACCCCCAGGTCTTGCACAGACTATCCAGCTATCTGGCGAAAGGTTGTGACCCTTGGAAGTGAGCACAGCTCAGCTCCAAAGTGCTTTCAGACTGCAGATGGCAACCCAATGCTGTGACATCACTGGCCAGTTTACAGGCTGTGGGAGTGGCAAGGCTATTGGGGGTGAAGACAGATTTACCCACCACAGGAACCAACCCCAGGGCACACTTCGAGGAATTTAAAACTGTTGTATATCTGACTTTTTTACTAGTACTGGCCTTTCTGGCAGGGAACCAGAGCTTACATGTACACAGCTCCACCCCCTGGATTAGTTATGTCTCCACCTAGGAGGCGGGGCTGAATGACAAACCGTATAGGGGTCGAGTAAGGAAACTCGAATCCTACACCAAAGCGCCATTTTTGGACCCAAATCCAGAAGACAGCTAAAAAATTCCACATGGCCAGAGTCCCCAGACCAAAAAAAAAAAAAAAAGAACATAGTGAAATGGAACATATTCATTTCATATGGAACAACAAAAAGTCCAGAATAGTTAAATCAATACTGTACAATAAAAAAAAAAATTTGGAGGTATCACTATCCCAGATATCAAGCTGTACTACAGAACAATAGTTGTAAAAACAGCATGGTATTGGTATATAAACAGACCAGTAGATCAATGGAATCGACTTGAAGATCCAGAAATAGACCCACACACTTATCACCAACTAATTTTTGACAAAGAAGCCAAAACGACACAATGGAAGAAGGACAATATCTTCAACAAATGGTGCTGGTCCAACTGGATGTCCACTTGTAAAAGAATGAAATTAGAACCATACTTATCACCTTGTACAAAACTTAAGTCCAAGTGGATCAAAGACCTTAACATAAAGCCTGACACACTAAATCTACTAGAAGAGAAGGTGGGGAAAACCCTCAAACTTTTTGGCACAGGCGACAACTTCCTGAACAGAACACCAAGAGCTCAGCACCTGAGATCAACAATCAATAAATGGGACCTCATGAAACTGAAAAGCTTCTGTAATACAAAAGACACTGTCATTCCAACAGAACGGCAGCCTACAGACTGGGAGAAAATCTTCACCAACCACACATCTGAGAGAGGGCTAATATCCAAAATCTACAAAGAACTCAAGAAATTAAATGCCAAGAAACCAAATAATCCAATCAAAAAATGGGGGACAGAGCTAAATAGAGAATTCACAAAGGAGGAATCCCTAATGGCTGAGAGACACTTGAAGAAATGCTCAACATCCTTAATCATCAGAGAAATGCAACTGAAGATGACTCTGAGATTCCATCTCACACCTGTCAGAATGGCTAAGATCAAAAGCTCAAATGAGAGCACATGCTGGCACGGGTGTGAAGAAAGGGGTACCCTACTCCATTGCTCGTGGGAGTGCGGGCTTGTGCAATCACTATGGAGGTCAGTCTGGAGATATCTTAGAAAACTTGAAATAGCTCTGCCTCAGGACCCAGCCATACCAGTTCTGGGTATACACCCAAAAGCCCCTTCACGGAATCATAAGGAAGTATCCTCGTCTATGTTTATAGCAGCCTTATTTGTAATAGCTAGAAACTGGAAACAACCCAGATGTCCCTCAACGGAAGAATGGGTTCAAAAACTGTGGTACATCTACACAATGGAATATTATTCAGCTATCAGGAACAATGAAATTATTCAATTTTCAGCCAAATGGATGGAACTAGAAAAGCTCACCTGAGTGAGATAACCCAGACTCAGAAGGATGCATATGGCATCTTTTCACTTATAGTACGATTTTAGCTATATATTAGAAGGTATCGATACTACAACTAACACACCAAAGGGAACTTGGATATAGACTTTCTATTTTTTATTTTTATTTATTTACTTTTAATATTTTTTCTATTTTTTAGTCTTTTTATCTATTTGTCTGCTTATTTGTTTGTTTGTTTTTTAGTTCTCTCTCCTAGGCAATGAGACATTTTTCACTGGTGGTACTTCCTCGTAGACCCCCAATGAATGTGGAGGCTCTTGGCCCTCGTACGACCGCTCAACTGAGATGAGGGACTGTTATATAAGGACACCCCACCCCAGAGCAATGGGATGGAAGAGTTAGGAAGTAAAGAAAAAAATGAAATGTGATGTTTCGGCCTTTTACTACTAATTGTCATAAACTGTTTAGGATAATTAAGAAATGCAAACTAATGGTTATGTAAGGCGGTTATTCTGTTAGGTATTTTGAAAGCCTATTATAGTTACTTTCTAAGCTAATCAGAAATAAACCTGCTAAGAGACAAGCAACATCTTCTTACCCTAATATAAGAGATAGATAGGGCCTCTTCAAAAACCTCAAGAGATCTGCAGAATATGGCATTCAAAGATGTTTGCGTAACTTTAGATTTTTTTATATCAAGACATATCAACTCCTGACAGCACCCCCTATTCTCCTCCAAGTAGAAGATGAGCATCGAAGAATCTCCAGTGGGATATGATTGAATTAGTCACAAGCCTATCTCTTGGTAGGAAAAGCACCTTGCTCCAACTGTAGACAGAATGCTGTCCAAAAAGGACAAAACCTGGAAGCAGGTAAGTTTACCACCTAGCTCTGTCAAGACAGGGTAGGCAAGTCCTTCATAACCCCTGCTCTACAATCAATGTCTGTCAGAGAAACGGGGCCAAATGACTGAAGATCAATGCTGTAATGTATGGAGAGAAAATGGGAACTGTCCAGGCAGCCACTGGTATGTCATTTCTTAGTTTTGGAAGCTGCAGGCCCTGTACTTCCTATAAAATCAGATATATTTATCCCTCTCAGATCTCTGAGGTGGTTAAAGAACAGATAGCTAGAGTCTCATAATTAAATTTTGAGTTGTTTAGGAGTCAAGAGAGTGTTATATATCTAAGAAGATACTTTTAATATTGTGTTGCAAGTTAGTATGAATGTTGAGTCAGAAATAGAACTGTAAACACATGGAGATGGTTAGATAGTGGAATATTAAAGTCAGGTACCAAATACATATGGACTAGACATTGGGAATATACGCTAAGCCATATAACCCTCATAACTGTGGCCTAATTACCTCTGTTGTTTTGTATTGTATTTATTATTATAAGAGAAAGAGCCATTTGTTAGACTGAAAGGGAAACTGTAGGGGGAGATAAGATATATCTTAAATTTAAAAGAAAAAAAAAAGGGAAGAGGATGGGGGGCTGTGGGGGGCAGGGTCGGACTGGAGGGGGAATAGGGAGGGGAATGCAATTGAGATGTAACTTGAAGAAATAAAAAATAAAAAAAAAAGTTAAGAAAAGAAGCAATGCTTTCTGGATATGCATTTTATTATTTTAAAACACATTTCCATATTTTTCTTGTCTTTGACTTTGTATGAGTTATTTGTACATTAAACACAAAGTGCAAACAATTCCAGCTTCTTTTCCCCAATCTTCAAAATCTGGCCCACTCTAAAAGAACACTCATCAATTCAACCAGCACCTCTGGGGTCTTCTTAATTAATTCTAGTTCAATATCTTTTTTGTTTTTGGTAGCTTCCTAGTGATGGTATGCTAAGGCTTATCAGAATTAAGAAACTATAACTTCATCCTGTTTGTTGGCCATCCTCAGAATTTGTACATAATTACAAGTCCTTTGAAAATATCTCTTTCTCTTGGAAGAAACTGAAAAGGAGAATTTCATTTCTGAGTTCTATACTCAGTCATGAGGGAGATATTATGACATTTCTCATTTAGAATTCCTTCTTTTCCTTTATTTTTTCAGGTACATTTTTAAAAATTTCTTCAAGTTACATCTCAATCACAATCCCTTTCCTGCTCCCCTCTCCTGTCCCACCCTTCCACCCTCTTCCCCCTCAACCCCCTCATCCTCTAACTTTTTTTTTTTTTTTTTTTTAGTTTAAGGTAGATCTTTTTCCCCCCAACAGCTTCCCCTTTCAGTCCAACAAATGGTTCTTTCTCTTATAACAATAAATACAGTACAAAACTGCTGAAATGAAACTGCCACAATTCTGAGAGTAATATGTCTTAGTCTACATTCTCAATGTCCAGTCCATATGTATTTGTCCCTGCACTTTAACATTCAACTATCTAACTATCTCCATGAGTTTAAAGTTCTATATCTAACTCAGTTTTCATACTAACTTGAATCACAATTTTAAAAACATCTTCTCAGATCCAGAACACCCTCTTGATTCCTAAACAACTCAAAATTTAACTATGAGACTCTAGCTATCTATTCTTCAACCACCTCAGAAACCTGAGAGGAATAAATATATCTGATTATATAGGAAGTTCAGGGACCACAGCTTCCAAAACTAAGAAATGACATGCCCGTGGCTGCCTCAACAGTTCCCATTTTCTCGCCATATATTACAGCATCAATCTTCAGCTATTTGGCCCCATTTCTCTGACAGACATTGATTGTAGAGCACGAGTTATGAAGGATTTACCTACCCTGTCTTGGCAGAGCTAGGTTGTCGACCTACCTGCTTCCAAGTTTTGTCCTTTCTGGACAGCAGTCTGTCTACATTTGAAGCAAGGTGGGGATTTTTTGCTAAGAGATAGGCTTGCCACTAATTCAACCATCTCACACTGGAGATTCTTGGATGCTCATTTTCTACTTGGAGTGGAATAGTCCCGGGATGTTGTCAGGAGCTGGCATGTCTCGATATCAAAAAATCTTAATTTAAGAAAACATCTATGAATGCCATAATCTGCAGTCTCTTGGGGTTTTTGAAGATGCCCTATCTATCTCTTATGTTTAGATAAGCAAATGTTGCTGTCTCTTAACACATTGATTTCTGAGTAGCTTAGAAAATAACTGTGATAGACTGTCATAGTTAGCAAAATGACACGCTTGCATGACTGTTAGTTTGTATTTCTTATTTATCCTAAACAGTTTATGATGGTTGGTAGCAAAAGGCCAAAACTTCACATTTCCTTTTTAAGCTTTACTCGGTACAACACCTTTAAGAAGTGTTACCCTTAGTTTTGTATCAATATACAAAGATCAATACCATTGTGGCCAAATATACTCTTAATTTTGTATCAATATACTAAGATCAATACCGATGTAGTCCAATACAACCTTAATTTTGCATTAATATACAATGATCAATACCAATTTAGCCTAATATAGTATTAATTTTGTATCAATATACAAAGGTATAAAGGCTTATTCAATAATCTGTCCTTTTTTCTTGATCTTTCCTATACTATGTTTATGTTCCATTTTTTCTCATGTCTATTCATTCCTACATAGGAGAGAAAGAAGGATACAGAAAAGAAAAAGAGACAAGTCCCTAGGTCTAACCGCCAAAACCCATTTAACAAGACCGTTTAACAACTTGAAATCTCTTCCCCTAAATAACAAAATTATCTGTTATCCATCGAATAACCAAAGGGGGGGGACACTCTTCCCACCTTCTGGGCCTGGGATGTTGCTCTCATAAATGACTTCTTGCTGATTTGGGACGTAATAAACCTGTTTGGTGCCCAAATACGGATGGAAAAATGGTTAAAAATGTTAATAGAATCATTTGATGTTCAGTCCTTTTGTGCTCAGCTATTTACATATCCTAAGAAGTTTGTAGACAGAAACTGATCTCCTGGGTAGCAAGGATATATCTTTATATTGTGTATCCATTAATATGTCATTTTTGTTTGTCATTATTTTAATGCACTAATTAAACAAGAATAAAATTATCCATAACCTACATTATTATCCTTCTATGTTTGTTTTATATCGACAATGAGATTTATACTGGATATTCTTGTTGCTCCAACACAGGTAGGACAGAAGCTTCTTCTTTTTTCCCAAGGCCAGACTAGCACTGGGGCGATACCTGGAAAGTGGAGAGACTATACTCCGGAAGATCACAGCTTTCTCACTCACTGTAAAAGTTGGATTTTTTTTCTATTCATTTTGTTACAAAGTGGGAACACAGTCCATTCATTTTCACTGTTAGGCGCACCTGCTCAAATCTTTTCCTTTTGTGTCTTGCTTCCAGGGAGGAGGCACAGGGAGATGAACATTTGTCCCTCTGTTTTCCTGAAGAAAACAAATATGCACTCCACTTCTGCACATTGCTCCTGCTAAACACAAGGCATAAGAAAACTTTTATTTAATGGATTCTTTTATTTTCTTTTGAAATTTGCTTGTTTTAGTTCTCTTCTGATTGATTTACCCTAGGTAAAATAATATCAATACTTTTGAAACTTGTCTTTTTATGTTTGTTAAAAACAGGTTCACTTAATATATGAATTTCCCTTATAAAAGCCCAAGAAGATTTCAATATTCTCTAATACCTATGTAGAAGTGCATGCATGATGTTATCTGATTACTTCAATTCAATATGTGTCTATTGAGTTCCAGTCCATTAGCAAGCAATGCAAGAACAACTAAATACATGTACCAAGGTTTTCTTTAATATTTACCATATCATTTTATGAAAAAAATGTAATTTAAAGCTAAACTACCTGGAAATATTTTCTTTTTGATATTTTGTCAAACTAGAATTCAAACATAATGTGTCTATATTCAACATAATGACATGTTCTAATATTACTGGCAATGTTTCATAAATAACTATTAATATATTTCAAAATATTTAATAAATGATAAATTATTTCTTATATAAAAATCATCAATTTTGAAAAGTACAATTAGAGATGTTAAAATTATTATTTTGAAGTTTTTGTCAGGGACAGGTGATTACAATACAGTGGATGAATAATGGGATTTTTGAGTATAGTTTTAGCAATCCCAACTCTAGGGTATTTTATTTACATCATCATAGAAATAATTGGTTCACTTCTTGATTACCTTAGTAATTAATCAGGCTTGTCCTATAATACAGTTAATAGTTTCAATGGGAAATGATTCTAGCATGCTCAAGCTAGCACTAGTGAAAGGTTTAGAGAAAAACAAAACCCATTCTTAAGTAGGACATTTTATAAAACAATGAACTGGTTTTAAAAGAGTAATGTAAACAAATTTTACGTGATCCTTTCTGGGGTATTTTATAACTTCTCTCTTTCATAGGGAAAAAAAAACAACATTATGAACCTGTGTCACAAACATTAGCCATAGGAACCAAAGAACAATTAATTTCAATGTAAGATATATTATAAGGACAATTTGAAGCTTGTAAACCTGTTAAGGTGAAAATTTAAGCACAAAAAGTAGTGTGCATTGTTAAAGGCTGAATGATTATTTGACAGCAATAAATGTAATTGCATACTAATGTTCATTTAATTTAAAATGATAAGAACCACACTTTATATGACCAATGGGCAGTGATAAGAATAGAGGACTCTGCTACTGTCTCTGCCTTAGATAAAACAAAGTATTATTTGTAAGTATGTATAAAAATGATAGTTAACATGCAATCGAATTAAGTTACTTTCCCCGCTGCCTTCACTCAGTCTCATATTTTCTTTGAGAACATACTATGTACAATAGTAAAAAAGGTGATAATATATAAATGTATATTTTCACATAAAAGAAAATGTATTATTTTAGCTTAACATTTTTGTTGACACATTTCAGATTAATCTATTCATTTTCATATCATTATCTTCTTATTTACATGTTCTACTTTGTGACATTTTGCTGGTTCCTCTATTATTATTGAATAAAATGATATCACTCACCAAATTTATATGACATCCATGATTTTGTCTCATGTAAACTAATTAATCATTATTTTGAAAGTTGTCCATTATGAAGTTTCTACTTGGTTGCCAAAATTTACTCATATTATTTTTGAGCTGTCAACTATGTATCCTAAATAAGAATGGAACTTTAAATTTGTTGATTGTTTGCTTAATTATTGTTTTTGGCTCATTATGAATTTAATTTCCTTTATTTTTGATAGCTATTGTGTTTATAAGCTCTTAAGCTCTTTTCTCATTGGGACCAACAGTAACTATGAATTGGTTTACAGCAATATTTGGTGAAGTCAATTAAATATTTCAAAATTAAATATGTGGTACACTGTTTCATTAGTTTAAAAACTGGTTTGAGCCATACACTGGAGTGAACCTCATGGAGACAGGCATCCGACATGTGCCTATGAAAGGGGTCATATGCCTGTTCCTGTTTAGTTCTCTTTCCTTCACTTTTTTACACCCTTTATTTAACATATATCTTCACATAGTTTTGCTATAAATCATTTTAGGCTCAATAATAAAATAGTAAATTTGAATTTATGTGGACAATATACATTCACATTATTAACACCTTTTAACAATTGCACATTTTTAAGAGAACTGAAAGACAATATACCTTGCACTTCACCTTATGTACTTCTATAACCACTCCTTTCTCCTCATTCCCCTTTAATATCTCCTGCTAGCCTCCTCCCTTTCTTCACTCTCTCTTTTACATTCACATATCATATGAAACAGACAGATTGATAGATGCTTTATAGAAAGTCCTGTAGAGAAGCTTTTCAGTTTCATGAGGTCCCATTTATTGATTATTGGTTTTAGATCTTGACCTATTGATGTTCTGTTCAGGAAGTTGTCATCTGTGACAACGAGTTTTAGGCTTTTCCCTACTTTCTCTTCTATTAGATTTAGTTTGTCCAGCTTTATGTTAAGGTCTTTGATTCACTTGGATTTAGGTTCTGTGCAAGGTGATAAATAAGAATCTGTTTGCATTATTTTACATGGTGACATCCATTTAGATCAGTATCAATTTTTGAAGATGCTATACTTTTTTTCATTTTATAGCTTTGGCATCTTTGTTAAAAATTAAGTGAACATAGGTGTGTGGGCTTACTTCAGGGTCTTTGAATCAATAAATGGGACCCTATGAAACTGAAAAACTTCTGTAAGGTAAAGGGCACTATTATTAGAACAAAAGGGCAACCTACAGACTGGGGAAAGTTATTTACCAACCATACATCTGGCTGAGGGCTAATATCCAAAATTTATAAAGAACTCAAGTAATTGAACACCAAGAAACCAAATAATCCAAATTAAAAAATGGGGTAAAGAGCTAAATCAAGAATGCACAAAAGAGGAATCTCTAATGGCAGTGAGACACTTGAAGAAATGCTCAACATTTTTAATCATCAAAGAAATGCAATTCAAGACCACTAAGATTCTATCACACACCTGTCACAATGGCTAAGATCAAAAACTCAAATGACAGCATATGCTGGCAAGTTTGTAGCGAAAAGGGAACACTCCTCCATTGCTTGTGTAAGTACAAACTTGTACAACCACTATGGAAATCAGTCTGGTGATATCTTAGAAAACTTGGAATACTCTACCTCAAGTCCCAGCCATTCCACTACTAGAAATACATCCAGAAGATTACTCACCAAGCTACAAGGGAATCTCCTCAAGTATGTTCATAACAGCTTTATTTGTAATAACTAGAAACTGGAAAAAAAACTAGATGTTCCTCAACCAAAGCACGGACATAAAAACTATGGTAAATTTACACAATGGAATTCTACTCAGCTATCAGAAACAAGGAAACCATGCAATTTTCTGCCAAGTGGATGGAACTAGAAAAACTCATCTTGAGTGAGCTAACCCAGGCTCAGATGGATGCACATGGCATCTATTCACTTAAATCTGGATTTTATCCATTTAGTACAGGAAAACTATCTTACAACTAACAGATCAAAAGAGCAGGAACGTGGACTTTGTTATGTTAGTGGGACACTTTTCCCTAGCAGAGCTACCATGTAGGTCCCCAGTGCAAGAGGAAGCTCTTACCCCTCATAAGACTGTTGAACTGAGGGGGCTGAGATGTGGCAGCACCCCACACCAGAGGAGTAGGATAGGCGGGAGGGCCTAGCGGGTGGGAAGGTGGGACAGAGAAGTGTGTGAGGGAGAGGGCTGTGATGGAGATGTAACTTGAAGTAGTAAATAAATGTAATAAAACAAAAGAAAGAAAGAAAGTCCCATGCACAAATAACAAATATACATGATAATATAGGGTGCACACCTTTTTCTACTCTAGGAGAAAGGGGATAAAATGGGATAAATAGAGTAAAGTGGATGATGTACTTCATGTAATTATCTCGGAAATCCAGTTCTATGTCTGATTATTATGTACCAATAAAAATTAGAGATTTGTATAAAATATAGGCTAAGAAGCAACTAATAGTATAAGTTTTAAAAATATGTATTTTTTACCTTAAATCAGTAAAAATTTGTACTGACTAGAGAAAAAATCAGCTTTTTTATATATACTATCCGTTATTGAATTTATTTTAATTTTTATTTTGACTTACAGATAAAATTGTGAAAATTATATTTCATGGCAATTATTCTTATTATCTTCATGATTATAAAATTCAGTAAAAAGCACATTTCCTCTGATGATGCAATAATGCTTTATTTTCCAATTTTTAGAGTATATTAATAAATCAAAATATAAATCTCCTAAAGTATTGGTTATAATTCTATTATATAGAAAAATAAGCAATTATGATAATTATGTATTTCTAAAGTATACAAAAATTAAAAGAACTAATCCATATTATTTTAGGTTTGTAATAATCAAAAATATTAAGCAAAATTAGAAAATTTTAAGTGATTCATATACATACTCAAGAGAATTTTTGACAAATAGAAATTCCACTGTTACATATACTACCAATACCTACTTTTATCTATCTATTACTTTGCATTGATTATGATGTATTATTTAAGGAGACACAAATTATCATAATATAGTACATAAAATTATTATACCTCAATATATTTCTAAGTTAGGTTCTGTGAGAGCTAATAAGCAAGTTAATAAGATTGAGGTGGATATGATTAAGTAAACATTTAACTGTAAGTTGGATTTTATGTGAATCAAAATATTGGAAATTAAACTCTTTTAGTAAACAATATTGTCTTAAGATTTGCTCTCCTAAAATGCAATAAATAGTAAAATAGAAAAAGGTCATATCAAGCACCCATCTATATAACATCTATTTAAAATAACATAAGTTCAATAAAAAAATATAAGGAATCTATTGGCAGACAAAACAATATTCATGATTTGAAGACCCAAGATGTTAAAGATATGAACTACTTCCTTACTCTCTAATGATTTATAAATGTATATCATAAATATAAATTTATAAAAGTATATCCCATTTTTAGGCACAGATAAACTTATACTAAAGGCAATCCAAAATTATTCACGCTTAAAATATCTAATCAATTTTGAGAGAGAATGAAGGAGGAGAAATCAGTTTTCCCAATGTCGGCAATACAGCAATCACAGTGGATGACTAGATGAATATGAATAAAACATGAAATACATCTGAACAAAGAACAACAATATGTTCTCATAAATTTGTTTAAATATCATTTTTGAAAGCTGGAAAATTCAATGGATGGAGGAAGATATCCAAAAAATACCCTTAGAACAACAGACTAACTACAAGAAAAAATATTAAATTGAATTTGTACATTGCTTAAGTATGCACACAAATGAATTATTTACATGGTTAGAATTATCCATAGAAAAGAAAAAAAGATATATATCAGCTGTTAATTGCTTGAATAATTGAGTGAGTGTGGAGAATCTTTTAGTCCCCTAGTCCCATGCCTAACAATCAAATTCTTTGCTTCCAATGCAGAAAAGAGGCTTTTCATCCTGGGAAAAGAGAATTTGTATGCTATGATTTAGACTTTAAACATTCCCCAAATTTCATGTGTTGAAGACATTCATGGAATATAATGCCATTTGGCAGTAGAACTTTTAAAAGGTGAGGCCTTTTGAAAATAATGTAGGTTACTGAGTGAATGACATGAAAAGGAATATGGGACTCTACCATTTTTACTTCACAGTTACCATAAGGTGTGCAACTTTGCTCAAGTCTGCGCCAAAATGATTACCTCACCAACTCCCCAAAGACAACAGACATCCAATCAGAAAATGTGAGTCTGACACTATAAATAAAAATGAATAATGTTCCCTTAAAAGTTATTTGTCTTGGGCAGGAGAGATGGTTTCAATGAGTAAAGGCTCTTACTGCAAGTCTGACAGTTGGATTCCTGGAAACCACATGGGAAAAGAGAGAACCAACTTCTTTAAAATGTCCTCTGAATTCCATGCACATGCTATGGATGGTACATGTCCCTGATTGACCCCCTCCTCTCCTACTATTGTAGAAGTTTCCTAAAATATATAAATACAGATGTAAAAAGTAATAGATTTAATGTGTAACAGGGAAACAATGCTCCTACTAGACAGCATTGCTAACAAATTAAAACCAAAAAGTTAAAAAATAAACAAACAGTTCAGAAATAGTAAGTTTACCCCTTGGGTGTATGACTCAATTAACCACAGGATCTTGACCCAACAACGGTTCTAGAAAGAAATAACATCTTGTGAAGTAGGACTAAAATCTAATCAGATTATGCTTGTTGCTCCCAGCTGTTTGCACTATTATTGAAGCCGAGGTCATATTTCTGACACTATAAATAAAAATGAATAATGCTCTTTTAAAAGTTATTTGTCTTGGGCCAGAGAGATGGTTTCAATGAGTAAAGGCTCTTACTGCAAGTTTGACAGTTGGATTCCTGGAAACCACATGGGGAAAGAAAGAACCAACTTCTGTAAAATATCCTCTGATTTCCATGCACATGTCATAGATAGCACATGCCCTTGACCCCAATACAAGGTTCCTTTTGAATTTTTGTCTAGTGAGGATACATAGACTCCTCCCTGCCAAATGTTATAGGCTATTGCCAATGTTCTTCACTATCCTGAAGAATTTTTTGGTAAGACCCTTGTCATAGAACATGAAGACATGCAGCTGCTACTGAATTGGAAATTTCATCCCTATTGGTTAACTTTCATCTAGCTACAGCGTGTTATTTTTGGTACCAGAGGATAAGAAATGCCATCTATATTATCCAGATGTGAACTGGGTGAGCTTCAATAACCACTGTTTTTCAGGAATGTTACCTCGGCTTCAACAGTAGTGCAAACAGCTGGGAGTAACAAGCTCGGGAATCATACACCCTTGGGGTAAATTTACTATTATTATTCTGATAAATCAACTTAGTGTTAATCCTACTGTTAATATTCACAGTTTAATGTGCTTCATAACCACAATTAGAGAAATTCCCTTTTGCATTAGATGATGACTAACAAAGAGACCAACATCTTGTCAATGTATTGAGAATAACAGATGCACAATGTTCAACCTAAATTGAATATCTATATCATACTTCCTCCTCTTAAGGCTTAAAGATTATTGTGGAAGAAGAGTCAATGACTGCATGAACAAGAGGCAGTAAATAACTATAGGGAAACAATGATTTCTGGTCACAGCAGGGAAGTGTCCACATGAATTTAAAATGGTTTTGATGACATACAGAACTGTGTAAACTCAAGACAAAACACCAGCATGGAGTAAGGGAGGTGGGCAGAATTCCCCACCTGCGTTTGAGGAGCTATTGGTAATTGATTCCAAGAGAAAGAGATTTACTTTGACATCATTGTGTGGTAGTGAATAGATGGATGATGATCCAGTAGCTGATCAGATATCCAAGAATATACAATACAAATTAGACTTTATGGTTAAAATAACCAGACACAAATTTGAGTATCTAAAGGGAAGTAGATCTTGGAGGACCTCTGGGAGAGGGTAAATATTTTATATGAAATTCTCAAAGAATTAATAAAAAATGAAAAAAGAACCCTGTGATTATTCTTTGAGTATTAACTAACTGCAGCAATTAACTAAAACATATTGATTACAAAAGGAATATAGGAATGTACACTAAAAAACAAATTAAATATTCAGATGAAGTAGTGTGTTTTAAAGTCACCATGTTTTATGTACACGGTTTTTATAAGGTTCTTGGAATGTTCATAGAATTATGCAAGCATAAAATCATTAAAGTGTTAGAGTATTTATTTATTGATTTTGGCAGTTATCATCTGTGTAGCTAATGTTGTTGCATGTTACTATAATAAGATGTGAAATATAGATACATTCCTAATTTTGTATGAAATCATCTTAAAAATAGACACATACTAGTGTATTACCTTTGAAAAGCCTTGGTGTACAACTTAATTGAGTGGTCAAAATTGTCTTACCAGTAGTGAGACAGACATTTTGCTTCTTTAAAGGGTACTGTGGCCTCCTTTTTGCTCTTTCCTCACAGTTCACTCCTAGAAATTATATTCTCCTCTGTCACTTTCTCTTTGTGAATGTGACCGTGTGAAGAAAAAGTGGGAAGAAAACAGATGTTCTAGGAGGTTTAAAAATTGATGCTGACGTGCTTGAATACTGGCTCTGTATGTAGGTGGCAGACAGAACCAATAGTGATGGAACATGTACCTTTCAAACTACGGGAAAGGAATTTTACAAACTTATTGTACAGGGATTGTAAGGGAAATACAGATTGTTTGCTTTTTAATCTCCCTCCCTTCTTATAGTGTAGCAAAGAAATATGATTCTCAGACAACTCCAGAACTAAGGCTACCTCCAACCCAGAAAAAAAGAATATGCCTTTTTTATATGCAATCTAGGAGGCTTGGCTCATGGGAATTGAAAAAAATGCATGGATGCAGGAAATCCCTCTGAAGAAAGGACTGTAGATATAAATTATGATACAATCAACTAGCAAATCCAAAGCTCCCTGAGTGTTGCACTCTTCTGGGGGAAAGAAATAGCTTAGATTATTTGAAACCTGACATTGTGGCCACATTCATAAGAGGTGATACAAAATCTGCATTCTAAATTTAACTAGGTTAAATGTTTGCTAACTCAAACAAACAAAAATTGTGCTGTAGCATATTTTCAGAGGATACTTCCACATACTGCAATGTTTAAAATGCCTAATAAACTATCTGAAGTCAATTTATGTGAAAGAAAAATAACTTTAAAGCAACTATAACAATGTCTCCTAGGAAGTAATTGTGTGTCCAGAAATAATGAAAAGAAATATTTCTCAATAGAGGCAGATCTTTAATATAGATCAAAGGAAAATGGAAATGATGAGCAACTTTTGCTCCCAATACAACTTACCTTTCTAGGAGATCAGTAGTGGTGTGATGCATGCCTTTAATCCCAGCACTTGGGAGGTAAAGGCAGACCAGTCTGGTCTACCGAGTGAGTAGCAGGAGAGCCAGAGCTACATAGAGAAATCCTGTCTTGAAAAACCAAAAAAAAAAAAAAAAGGAAGAAAAAGAAAACAGGGATTTGCTACTGACAAATATGTAAATTCACCACATCTAATCAGATGTTTTATATGTATATAATCTATTAAAACAGTCACTCAAATTCTACACCTCAATCACTTCAGACCTCAGCCCCATTTCAGTTTATATATAATTTCTATTTCTGGTTTTAGAAAACCATATGCAAGCCTCTGTGACAGTTTATTCTAATTTGACATTATGGAACATCCTTTAGATTCTTGCACGTTTGAGTATTTAATTTCTTTCTTTTGCAGACCCAATAAATAAATTTTGGTAATGGAAACAACAGGCTCAGTAGAACAGGTTTGTAGTCCTGAATGTCTAGGATGCTTTGGCAGGAGGATCTCAAATTCAAGGGCAACCTAGTGAAACTGTCTCAAAATACAAGGATGGTCTGTATCTATACTCAGTTGTGGGATGTTTGCCTATCATGAGAGGCCCTGGGTTCAAAACCCAGTACTTTCCTGATCACAGCTCTAGGTGGCTTTGTTCCTCATTTGTATTTGATGGTATATTTTCAATCTTCAGAACTAGTTCTAAATTTTATGTCAAGTACATACTCTTACTAGTATATACACTCACATGTCATATTTCCCACAACCTTCTCCTTGTATGTCATTATTTTATACTTTATAATGGATTTTAAATCATCTTTCACTGAGGCTTGATTTTAAATTTTCTGATCCCAAATGATATGGAGACTTCACCGAGGACCTTATTGGATATAATGTCTTTAGAGCATATATATATCTTATTTAGAGAGATAACTATTGATATTCTGTTTCATTTCATAACTTTCTTATTAACAATTTTTTTAGAAAGCAGCAATATTTGTATATACATTATGTGCCTTGATACTCTTTTCTACTTTTCTCTGCATTGTCTTTTAAGTTTTTTAAGAAGGTCATTTTAGGTACATATATTTTAATTTTTTTTTTTTTTTTTGGTTTTTCGAGACAGGGTTTCTCTGTATAGTCCCTGTCTGTCCTGGACTCGCTTTGTAGTCCAGGCTGGCCTTGAACTCACAGAGATCCTCCTGCCTCTGCCTCCCAAGTGCTGGGATTAAAGGCGTGCGCCACCACCGCCCGGCTAAATTTTTATATGAGCTGTCGTTTTGTGTTTTTGTCACTTGTGTTTTCAGTGTTATGTTTTTAAAATTCAATTTTAGATGTATTTTTGTTCTTATACTTTTAGAACTGTATGTTTCATTTAAGTCAATATTCCATTTTTAGTTACTTTGTATATATTGAATGTTTTGATATTCAAAGTTCAATTCATTTTAATCTAGATATCAATTTTATGCATGTTTATCTATTGTAAAAATAAAACAAAATTAGCTTTTTCTTAAATAATCAACAGCCCAATAGTGAGAATTCATCAGAATATAGTTACTTACAATACTATCATTGTACTTAAGTTTATTATATGTGTGGCTTTATGCAAGTACCACATTATACCATTACTGTTACATTGGAAAATGTTTTTAATTATAATATGTGAGTCTTCTATGAAAATTCTCTATTCAAACTTCTTTGTTTTTGAATATCCCTTGAATTCATGTGAGATTTTAAAAGCAGCTAAATTAGAAATCAGATCACCATTTCAGGACAAAAAATAAACAGTTGAATTATTTTCTTTTAAAAATACTTAGTTTTTAAAAATATAAACATTCGTGTGTACACGTGCACGTGATTCAGATGCATGTGGAGATCAGAAGAGGGTGTTGAATCCACTGGAGCTAGATTTCTAGGAAGTTGTGAGCCACAATGTATATGTGGGTTTGGAAGAGCCTTTTGCAAGAGCAGTACAACTTGATCTGTTGAGCCATTTTTCTCCAACCCCATTTTTCTTTTTATAAATCAATTTATTATTGTTGTGGGCTGGTACCTATGCTACAGAACCAGTGTAGTGGTCACAGGATAAGTTTGTGGAATTGGTTCTCTACTTATACCTTCACAAGAATTCTGGGAATTAAACCCAAGTTGTCAGGCTTGCATGGAAAGTGCTTTTACCTGATGACCCATCAGGTTGGTCTTTAGTTGATACATATTTTATTCACTACAATTAATTGTATAAAATAGTGGGTTTCCTAATGTATATAAATTATAATGACAAGTCATATCTTTCCTATCGTGCACAGTCGTATTTCATTCCCATTCCACCAGCTCACTCTCTATGCCTTAAGTATTCTCCTTCTACTCAATTATTCTTCTTCCATTTTTACATCATTTTCAAATTCTACATAAAGAAAAAAGCATGAGGTGTCTATCATTTTGATTATGGTTTATTTATCCCCATGTAATACCTAACCACATCTATTTACCTGCAAATCAGAAAAATTTGAATTTTTTAACAGCTGAAAAACTATTTCATTGTTAGTAGACAGTTTACTTTATTCATTCATAGATTACTTTCAACACTTGGCCATCATGAATAGTTCAAAAATAAACATGGGAACAAATATCTGTTGTCTGTTACCTTTGTTTTACTCAGGTGTGTACTCTACCATGATAGAGCTGGATTTTAAAAGACTTCTACTTTCAAGTTTTTGATTTGTGAAGTTATTCTAAATGAGTATATTACTTCTATAATTTACTTTAAGAACATGGAATATTTTCAATATCTTAATGTTCAATCAGAAATAATATTTTTCATTTTCTCAGGCTTTTTATTTTCACTTAGAAACAATGCATTTCTTCAGTGATTTTTAATTTCTTTTGTGAAAGATTGTCCTTTCAAGTGTACTTATTTCAGATTTTTATTCTGTTATCTTGAGTCAATTATCTAAAAAAAAACTCCACAAATCAAACATACACATACATACACACACACACACACACACACACACACACACACACACACACACGCAATGCTCTCTGTATTTATTTTGAAAATTATTTCTGAGGTCAGCTCTCTGTCAAGCCCAGGCTACATCTGCACTTTTACATTATCCTACATGTTGTCCTTGCACAGAGGCATAAGCCAAGAACTTTCTCACATGTTTTCTGACAAGGAATCAACTGGTATATGTACAGATAGTACTTCAGACATCCCTACATATGGAAAAACATTTTTTGAAGATGACTTTCTCTCACATTTTTATTTCCTTAGGTTAAGTTTCTGGGCCTATTGATTAGTTAGTTGTCTTGTAATCCCAGCTGGCAACATTGTATCCAGATAGTTTCAATAATAAGCACCATTTTATATCCATGTATACATCTCTCCAGATATTGTATCTATTATATTGCTAAACTATAAATATATAACTATATACAATTATAACTACATACACACACACACACACACACACACACACATATGTATTTACATGCCAATCACTCCAGCTATGAAGGAAAGCCTCTCACCATATCATTCAGTGAAGTTTCAGGTTGGTCAATATGCAAAAAACTGTACTAGAGTATTCCTATATCTTATAAAAACCTTCAGCAAAGTGGCTAGATACAAAATTAACTTCAAAATGTTGGTAGCCCTCCTTTATGTAAATAATACATGGACTTAGAAAGTAATTAGGTAAACATCACCCTATGCAATAGCCAGAAACCATATAAAATATCAAGGTGAAATATTAACCAAGCATGTGAAAGATCTATTTCACAATAACTTCAAGTCCCTGAAAAAGAATTTGAAGAAGCTATCAGAAGATGGAAACATCTTCTATGTTCATGGATTGGTAGTATTAATATTATAAAAATGACCCTCTTACCAAAAGCAATCTATAGATTCAATGCAATTACCATGAAAATCCTTACACAATTCTTTATGGACCTTGAAACAACAATTCTCAAGTTTATATGGAAAAATACAAACCAAGGATTGTGAAAAAAGCCCTGTACAATAAAAGAACCTCTGGAGGTGTCATCATCCCTGACTTCAAACCATACTAGAAAACAATAGTAAAATAAATAAACAAACAAAAACTACATGGTATTGGCATAACAGGCAGTTTGACCAATAGAATAGAATTGTAAACCCAGAAATTAGCCTAAGTACCTTTGGAGAGTTGATTTTTGACAAAGACGACAAAACAATACAATGAAGAAAGCATCTTCAACAAATGATGCTGTTATAAGTGGTTGTCTACATGTAGAACAATGCAAATAGAGTTGTATTCATCACCCTGAACAAAACTCAAGTCCAAGTCAATCAAAGACCTTAACATAAAAACAGACACACTAAATTTACTAGATGAGTAAGTGGGGAAAAACCTTGAACTTTTTGGCACAGGTGCCAACTTCCTGAACTATGCCCCAATAGTTCAGGCACTAAGATCAAGGATTAATAAATGGGACTTATGAAAATGAAAAGCTTCTGTAAGACCAAGGACACTGTCAAGAGAACAAATTGGCAGCCCATAGATTGGGAAAACATCTTTACTAAGCTCATATCTGACAGAGGATTAATATCCAAAATTTATAAAAACACAAAAAATTAAATACCAACAGACAAAATAATACAATTAAAAATTGGAGTACAGAGCTAAGCCAAGAATTCAGTACAGAGGAATCTCTAATGACTAAGAAGCATTTAAAGAAATGTTCAACAACCTTAGTCATAAAGGAAATGCAAATCTAAACAGCTGTGAGATTCTATCTTACACCCATCAGAATGGCTAAGACAAAAAACTCAAATGACTGTACATGCTGTCAAGGATGTGGGGAAATGGGAACACTTCTTCATTGACGGTGGAATGCAAACTTGTACAACCACTTTGGAAATCAACCTGGTACTTTCTAAGAAAATTGGGAATAATTTTACCTGAAGACCTAGCTATAACACTCCAGGGCACTTACCTCCAAATATGTGTCCCCAAATCACAAAGACATTTACTCAACTATGTTCAATGCAGCTTTATTTGTAATAGCCAGAAACTGGAAAAAACACAGAGTCCCTCAAATGAGAACTGGATTAAGAAATTGTGGTATATCTACACAATTGTGTACAACACCACTATCAGAAACAAGATATCACGAAATTTGCAGGTAAAAATGATTGAACCAGTAAAGATCACCCTGAGTGAAGTAGCACAGACCCAAAATGGCACACATGGTATTTACTCACTCATAAGCAGACATTAGCCAATGCATACAGGATAACCATGCTACAATTCACAGACCCAAAGAAACTAAGTAACAAGGGGGACTCAAGGTATGATGTTTGATTCAATCAAAGTAAAGGAAAGAAAAATATAGATTGGAAGTACATAGAGAGGGGGATTTGGACAGAGACCCAACATTAGTGCTATCCAAGAAGTTTTATCCAGCAGGTAATGGAAACAGATTCAGAGACCCACAGCCAAACATTTGATGAAAATCAGGGAGTCTTGAGGAAAAGTTTAGGGGATGGTTTGATGGATTTTATGGGATCAAAGAGACTATACGATGACACACATAGTCAATTAACTGGGACAAATGATAGTTCACAGAGACTGAATCACCAACAAAAGAACATGCCTGGACTGACCCTAGTCTCACTACACATATGAAGCTGCTGGGCTGTTAGGATCTCAAGTGGATTCCCTAAAAATTAGAGTGCATACTATCTCTGAATTGGGCATAGTTACCTCCCTCTGGAGCTCATTTTCGTAGTAGAGCTGCCTTGTTTTGCCTCAGTGGAAGAAGAGGCACTTAGTACTGATGCAATTTGATAAGCCAGAGTGGGTTGGTACTAGGAGGGGTAGTATGAAGGAAGTGGGATGGGAGAGTGACCCTGGGAGGAGGGTCAAGGATGGTGAGTGGAATGTAAAATAAACAAATTACTGAAATGGGGGAAATATAGATAATAATACAAGCTTTTAAAATATTTTAAATTTTTAGTTATATTTTGTTTACATGTTTTGCATATATATATATATATATATATGTATGTACATATGTATGTGTCTATGTATGTATGTATGTATATGCATGCATCTCTTTATGTGTGCTTGGTGAACATGAGAGCAGAAGAGAGGATAGGATTTTCTGAATCTATAATTAGTAATTAAAGTTATAAGGTACCATGTGGTAGAAGGAACTGAATCTAGGTCCTCTGCAAAAACAACAAGTATTTTTAGCTACTAAAACATCTTTCTAGCCACCATGACAAGTTTTTAAACAGTTTGTCAGTGAAGAGAGTCCCCATGTTAGTAAACATCTCTAAAGTATACCATGTAGCCTCTATTTCTTTAACTTAAAACTGATGTTAATTTATTATCTCATGCAAAAGGAACTCTTTACTTGTAAAGATATGTATAAATACATACCTGGAAGTAATGCCTCTTAGTGTTTATATGAGACTAGTATCCTTAGAAAAAACTGCAGGTAAACCAAAAAGCCATGTAGTTTACTCAAGTAAGCTTAAATAAATTAGAAGGATAACATCTGTATAAAAAGAAAATGAACACAATTTTGCCCAAAATAAAATGATTTAGATAACCTAAGTTTCTTCTCAGTCTGTGATATCAGATATTCTTTGATTCATAACTCAAGTTGGAACACTCGGATTGGCTGCCTACAAGATTTTAGTTCTTTAAGAAATGTTAAGATTTTCCAAAATAATCTGAATGTCTCCAAAGGTGACTGTATATTCTGTCTTTTTTTTTTTTTGTAGAAACAATTTACAGTAAATTAACGATATCTGGAACTCAACATTCAAACACTAAGATAATATATCAGTTTGAATGTATAAAACACATACTGTTTACTTATCATTTAAATATGGTTGCTGTTATCCAATCAATCAGCAAAATTTCTACTTTGGAAAACACCAATAAACATAGTTCAATCTCAAAACTGTATTCTCTTGAAGATATACTTCATAAACTAAAACATAATGAAATGCATGGGCCATTCATTCTCCTTTTCTCTTAATAGACTCCATACATTTCTGAAATTGTTGGGTCACCATTATTTTTTGCTAACCATTTGGTGAGGTAACTTAAGGTTTGAAATGCAGCTGATTGATTTTGTTACAATCTTCATGTCATAGGGTGACGGCCTGGTACATTAGGTCATAATTTAAAAAAAAATATATTGTTTTTGATACATAATTCTTTGAGATATATAAAATGTATAAGTTTAAAATGTAACATAGCGGGGATCCAAGATGGCGGCGGCCAGCGCGGATGTATTTTGATTTCGGGGTCCACAGTCACAAGGCGGCAAGTGTTTCAGGATGCTGTACAAAGTGCAAGACCCCCTTACTTGTGCACAGCTCAGCCACCTGAATTAATTAGGTCCCCACCTGGGAGGCAGGACTGAATGACTCTACTTATAGGGGTGGAGTAAGGCAACTCCTACACCACAGTGCCCCCTTTGGACCCAAGTCCAGAAGACAGAAAAAAAAATTCCTCATGGCCAGAGGCCAGAGACAGAAAAAAACACAGAGCGAAATGTCTCCAACAAAAGAAAGCAACGCTATTCCGTCCAGCCTGAACCACCTCACCACAACTGAAACACATGAAAACGATGACAATTCTACATTATGGAAAGTGATAAAGTCCCTTCAAGAAGAACTTAAAACTATGAAGGAATTTAAAGAAGCCACAATTCTGCAAGTCAAAACAACGAATAACATCATTAAAGAGCTCCAAGCCAAGGTAACCAAGCTTGAACAGGAAAAGGATAAAGCAATGAAAGATCTCCAGACAAAAACAAGCAAACTGGAGAAGGAAATGTACAAAACGAACACTACCATTCAAGACATGAAAACAGAAATGGAAACAATAAAGAAAACACAGTCAGAGTTAAAAGAGGAAATGGAGAATCAAGAGAAGAGAACAGGAACTACGGATGTGAGTTTGAAAAATAGGATGCAAGAGATGGAAGACAGGATCTCAGGCATGGAAGATTCGATGGAAGAAATCAGTACAACATCCAAAGAAAATGAGAAGGCTAAAACATATCTCGCCCACAACATCCAAGAAATCAAGGACTCAATGAAAAGATGGAACCTAAGAATTATAGGCATAGAGGAAAAAGAAGACTCCCGACTCCATGGTCCAGGAAATATCTTCAACAAAATCATAGAAGAAAACTTCCGAAACCTAAAGAAAGAGATGCCAGTAAAAATCCAAGAGGCTTACAAAACACCACACAGATTAGATCAGAAAAGAAACTCCTCTCGCCACATAATAATATAAATTCCAAATGTAGAGAACAAAGAAAGGATATTAAAAGCTGTAAGAGAAAAAGGCCAAGTCACATACAATGGCAGACCCATCAGAATCACACCTGACTTCTCCCCAGAAACTTTAAAAGCTAGAAGGGCCTGGACGGATGTTCTACAAGCCCTGAGAGAACAGAGGTGCCCAGCCAGACTACTATACCCAGCAAAACTCTCTATCAACATAGAAGGAGAAAACAAGATATTCCATGACTAAATCAAATTCAAACAATATCTCCTCACAAACCCAGCACTACAGAAGATCCTAGAAGGAAAATTCCAACACAGAGACGATAACTACACCCAGGAAAAGAGAGGAAAAAGAAACCTCCACAGCAACTAAACAAAACAGAAACACAAGACAGCCAGCTATACCAAAATAAGGGGAAATAACAAGCCCTGGTCCCTAATATCCATCAACATCAATGGACTCAACTCGCCAATAAAAAGACACAGACTAACAGACTGAATCGGTAAACAAGACCCATCTTTTTGCTGTATACAAGAAACACATCTCACTATTGAAGATAAACACTACCTCAGAGTAAAGGGCTGGGAAAAGGTCTTCCAAGCAAATGGACCCAGGAAACAAGCTGGAGTAGCCACCCTAATATCAAACAAAATAGACTTCCAATTGAAGTTAATAAAAAATTCAGAGAAGGGCATTACATACTCATTAAAGGAAATATCCACCAAGAGGTCATCTCAATATTGAACATCTATGCCCCAAATACAAAGGCACCTACATTTATAAAAGAAACGCTTCTAAAACTTAAATCGCACATTGATCCAAACACTTTAATAGTGGGAGACTTCAACACCCCACTCACAACTATGGACAGATCATCAAGACAGAAGCCAAACAGAGAAATAATGAGTCTAACAGAGATCATGAACCAAATGGACCTAACAGATATCTACAGAAAGTTTCACCCAAACACAAAAGAATACACCTTCTTCTCAGCACCTCACGGAACCTTCTCCAAAATCCACCATATAGTTGGACACAAAGATAGCCTCAACAGATACAAGAAAATTGAAATAACCCCTTGTATCTTATCAGACCACCATGGAATAAAGCTGGACTTCAACAGCAAAAGAATCAACAGAAAGTCTAAACTGACATGGAAATTGAACAACTCTTTACTAGAGGACCACTGGGTCAGGGAAGAAATAAAGAAGGAAATCAAAGACTTCTTAAAATCCAACTAAAATGAAGACACAACATATCCAAACCTATGGGACACAATGAAGGCTGAGCTACGAGGAAAGTTCATAGCACTAAGTGCCTTCAAAAAGAAAATTGTGAAAGCTCATATTAGCGAATTAACAGCAAAACTAGGTGAATTGGAAAAAAAAGAAGCAAACATTCCCAAGAGGAGCAGAAGGCAGGAGATCATCAAACTTAGGGCTGAAATCAACAACTTAGAAACAAAAAGAACTATACAAAGAATCAATGAAACCAAGAGTTGGTTCTTCGAGAAAATCAACAAAATAGACAGACCCTTAGCCAAATTAACTAAAAGACAGAGGGAGAAAACACAAATCAACAAAATCAGCAATGAAAAGGTTGAAATAACAACAGACATTGAGGAAATCCAGAGAATATTTGGATCCTACTTTACAAATCTATACTCTACCAAATTTGAAACCTTAAGTGAAATGGACAATTTTCTTGATAGATTCCACCTACTGAAGCTAAATCAAGATCAGATAAACAGATTAAACAGCCCTATAACCCCTAAGGAAATAGTAACAGTCATTAAAAATCTCCCAACCAAAAAAAGCCCAGGGCCAGATGGCTTTAGCACGGAATTCTACCGGACCTTCAAAGAGGAGCTAACACCAATACTTTTCAAACTCTTTCACAAAATAGAATCTGAAAGAACATTGCCAAACTCATTCTACGAGGCCACAATCACCCTGATTCCTAAACCACACAAAGACCCAACAAAGAAAGAGAACTTCATACCAATCTCCCTCATGAACATAGATGAAAAATACTTAATAAAATACTAGCAAACCAAATTCAAGAACACATCAAAACTATCATACACCATGATCAAGTAGGCTTCATCCCAGGGATGCAGGGATGGTCCAACATACGAAAATCTATCAACGTAATTCACCATATAAACAAGATGAAAGAGAAAAACCACATGATTATCTCTCTAGATGCAGAAAAAAATATTTGACAAAATTCAACAACCCTTCATTTTAAAAGTTCTGGAGAGAACGGGCATACAAGGGCCGTACCTAGAAATAATAAAGGCAATATACAGCAGGCCAGTGGCCAACATCAAAATAAATGGTGAGAAACTTGAAGCATTTCCTCTAAACTCAGGGACAAGACAAGGATGTCCACTTTCACCATATCTCTTCAATATAGTACCTGAAATTCTTGCTAGAGCAATAAGACAACTAAAGGACATCAAGGGGATAAACATCGAAACGAAGAAGTCAAATTATCCCTATTTGCAGACGACATGATAGTACACATAAGTGACCCCAAAAATTCCACCAGAGAACTCTTACAGCTGATAAACACCTTCAGCAAATTGGCTGGATACAAAATTAATTCAAAAAAATCAGAAGCCCTTCTTTATACAACACACAAATGTGCTGAGAAAGAAATAAGGGAAACAACCTCCTTCACAATATCCACAAACAACATAAAATACCTGGGGATAACTCTAACCAAGCCAGTAAAGGACCTGCACAACAAGAACTTCAAGCCCTTGAAGAAAGAAATGGAAGAGCCTTTAGAAGATGGAAAGACATCCCATGCTCTTGGATTGGTAGGATCAAAATAATAAAAATGGCCATCCTACCAGAAGCAATATATAGATTCAATGCAATTCGTATCAAAATAACAACACAATTTTTTATAGACTTGGAAAGGGCTAGTCTCAATTTCATATGGAACAACAAAAGCCCAGAATAGCTAAATCAATCCTGTACAATAAAAAAACATCTGGAGGTGTCACCATCCCAGATTTCAAGCTGTACTACAGGGCAATAGTTGTAAAAACATCATGGTATTGGTATAGAAACAGACCAGTAGATCAATGGAATCGAATTGAAGATCCAGAAATAAACCCACACACTTATGACCACCTAATTTTTGACAAAGAAGCCAAAACGGCACAATGGAAGAAGGACAGCATCTTCAGCAAATGGTGCTGGTCCAACTGGATGTCCATTTGTAAAACAATGAAGCTAGACCCATACTTATCACCTTGTACAAAACTTAAGTCCAAGTGGATCAAAGACCTTAACATAAGGCCAGTCACACTAAATCTACTAGAAGAAAAAGTGGGAGAAACCCTCGAACTAATTGGCACAGGCGACAACTTCCTGAAGAGATCACCAACAGCTCAGGATTTGAGATCAACAATCAATAAATGGGACCTCATGAAACTGAAAATCTTCTGTAAGGCAAAGACACTGTCATTTGAACAAAACGGCAGCCTACAGACTGGGTGAAGATCTTCAACAACCCCACATCTGACAGAGGGCTAATATCCAAAATCTACAAAGAACTCAAGAAATTAAATGCCAAGAAACCAAATAATCCAATCAAAAATTGGGGGACATAGCTAAATAGAAAATTCACAAAGGAGAAATACCTAATGGCTGAGAGACACTTGAAGAAATGCTCAACATCCTTACTCATCAGAGAAATGCAACTCAAGACGACTCTGAGATTCCATCTCACACCTGTCAGAATGGCTAGCATCAAAAACTCAAATGACAGCACATGCTGGCGAGGGTGTGGAGAAAGGGGTACCCTACTCCATTGCTGGTGGGAGTGCTGGCTTGTGCAACCACTATGGAGGTCAGTCTGGCGATATTTTAGAAAACTTGGAATAGCTCTGCCTCAGGACCCAGCCATACCACTTCTGGGTATACACCCAAATGCCTCTTCGTGGAATCATGAGGAAGTTTCCTCATCTATGTTTATAGCAGCCTTATTTGTAATAGCTAGAAACTGGAAACAACCCAGATGTCCCTAAATGGAAGAATGGGTTAAGAAACTGTGGTACATCTACACAATGGAATATTATTCAGCTATCAGAAAAAATGAAATTATGCAATTTGCAGCCAAATGGATGGAACCAGAAAAGCTCATCCTGAGTGAACTAACCCAGACTCAGAAGGACACATATTGCATCTATTCACTTATAGTAGGATTTTAGCTCTGTAGTAGAAGGTATCAATACTACAACTAACACATCATAGGGAACATGGACATAGAATTCTTATTTTTAATTTTTGTTTTTTATTTATTTTTTATATATTAGTTATATTTTTTCTATTTTTTAGTCTTTTTATCTATTGTATGCTTATTGATTTGTTTGTTTAGTAGTTCTCTCTCCCAGGCAAGGAGACACTTTTCACTGATGATACTGCTTCATAGATCCCCAATGAATGAAGAGGCTCTTGGCCCTCACACGACCTCTCAAATGAGATGAGGGACTGTTATATAAGGACACCCCACCCCAGAGAAATGGGATGGAATGGTTAGGAGGTAATGAAAAAAAAATGAAATGTGATGTTTCGGCCTTTTACTACTAACTGTCATGAACTGTTTAGGGTAATTAAGAAATGCAAACTAATGGTTATGCAAGCCAATCATTCTGTTAGGTACTATGACAGCCTATGATAGTTACTTGCTAAGCTAATCAGAAATAATCATGCTAAGAGACAAGCAACATCTGCTTACCATAATATAAGAGATAGATAGGGCCTCTTCAAAAACCTCTAGAGATCTGCAGAATATGGCATTCAAAGATGTTTTCGTAACTTTAGATTTTTTTATATCAAGGCATATCAACTCCTGACAGCACCCCCTATTCTCCTCCAAGTAGAAGATGAGCATCGAAGAATCTCCAGTGGGAGATGATTGAATTAGTCACAAGCCTATCTCTTGGTAGGAAAAGCCCCTTGCTCCAACTGTAGACAGAATGCTGTCCAAAAAGGACAAAACCTGGAAGCAGGTAAGTCGACAGCCTAGCTCTGCCAAGACAGGATAGGTAAGTCCTTCATAACCCCTGCTCTACAATAAATGTCTGTCACAGAAGCGGGGCCAAACGACTGAAGATCGATGCTGTAATGTATGGAGAGAAAATGGGAACTGTCCAGGCAGCCACAGGTATGTCATTTCTTAGTTTGGGAAGCTGCAGACCGTGTACTTCCTATGAAATCAGATATATTCATCCCTCTCAGGTCTCTGAGGTGATTGAAGAACAGATAGCTAGAGTCTCATAATTAAATTTTGAGTTGTTTAGGAGTCAAGAGAATGTTATACATCTAAGAAGATACTTTTAAAATTGTGTTGCAATTAGTATGAATGTTGAGTCAGATATAGAACTTTAAACTCATGGAGATGTTTAGATAGTAGAATGTTAAAGTCAGGTACCAAATACATATGGACTGGTCATTGGGAATGTACGTTAAGCCATAAAACCCTCATAACTGTGGCCTAATTACCTCGGTTGTACTGTATTTTATTTATTATTATAAGAGAAAGAGCCATTTATTGGACTGAAAGGAGAAACTGTAGGGGGAAATAAGATATACCTTAAACTTAAAAGAAAAAAAAAGGGAAGAGGATGGGGGGTTGAGGGTGGGAGGGTGGGACTGGAGGGGGAATAGGGAGGGGACTGCGATTGAGATGTAACATGAAGAAATAAAAAATAAAGGAAAAAAGTAAAAAAAAATGTAACATAGCATACAGAAGGTCAGTGTTGAAAGAAAATTTTGTTATGATTTAAAGCTAGGCCTTCTATTTCTATAAATCACATTGTCTTGATTTTGCAAGTATCCAATGTATATTTGATGGGCTATCCATAGACTTCCTAAATTTGTATATATAATACGTATTAATAAGAATAAATAATGTGTATTGAGCACTTATTACCATGTACAAAAAATACTGTGCCATACTTTAATTTTCTTTGAATACTCGGAGCAAACTGGCATATTAAGTATAATCTTACTAATCAATTTAACAGATGAGAAAATACAGCTTTATAGAGAATAAGTTTCTTCTGAAATACAAATTATAAGTAACTATTCCAGGACTCCATTTTATATGTTCTTCTATTCAAGTCTCAATTTTCTCCCACCAGTAAAAGACAAAATGAGAAAGATCAACCCCTCAAATAAAAAGTCATGTATAGTTCCCAAAGGGAAGTGAATAATAAATATATTAGTAACAATAGATAATGCATTGAGAACATATTAAAAACTGATAAAAGCAATCAATTAAAATTGATTTTATATTCCAATAATAGAAAATTCAATATAGAAAACCCAAACTCAAAATGGTTCTGTATTTCCTTATGCACTTCTAATGCTGGTTAATCAAGGTTTGCAAGATTGTTCTGAAATCTAAAACATGTCTGTATTTACTTTTGAAAAAAACTAGATAAGAAGAAAGGTCAGTTCTAGTGGCTTCTGAACTCTTTCTTTAGTATGTGTGTATGCAGAAAAAGATAGTAGCTACCCAAGCAAGTCTATGAGGTTATGATATCTAGATGGATATGTTGCTTTTATAAATAGCATAGGTGTTTTATTCATAAAAATTAGTAAGTACCTACTATGATTATGTTAAAAAATGTGCCTGTGCTGTTTTTGACATTTCTTCTCAAAATAATAAATCATGTGGCCATAATGGCCATAATATAGTTTGTTCTTTGTATTTGTTATTATTATATAAGACTCTAAACTTCAGAATTACATAGTGAGCATCAAAGAAATCTTCTGTGTTAGCAGCTGAGAGAAAAATGTGCTTGTGCTATTTTTGACATTTCTTGAAATATAAATCATGTAATCATAATTTAGTTTGTTCTTTGCATTTGCTATTATTCTGTAGGACTCTAAACTCTCGAATTATACATAGTGAGCACCAGACAAATCTTCTCTGTTAGAAGCTGAAAACAAAATCATAATGTATTCTGTTCAATATTGGAATCAAGTATCTGTTCCATGTGCCTTTTATACTTTCTATTCACTCTCATCTCCATCTTCATAATATTCATAAGACTCAATCAGATAAGTCATTAGTTTATAGATACAAAATACATATATTACATCAAACCTACCTATTTAGCTTTTACTTATTTAGTAACTCAGGCACACCACAGTTGATACAAATATGGATATTATATAACAAATAGTTTATTTCTATAGTTTATCCAATTGATTTATTTTTCTCCTCAATTACACAGAAATGAAAATTTTTCTATAATTGTAGTGAATATGTTCAGACATATTCAGTAATCTCATTCACTTTATATTATGTTGTACTTTATATCAATTTTAGAAAAGCTTGTCAAAGTCCAAACACAAACACATGAAAAATGTTCACCTTGTAAATCCCATGTAACATAAAACAGGAACATTTGAAAGATGATGGTTTATATGGTGGTTTAAATGAAAATGTCCCACATAGGCTCACAAGGAGTAACATTATTAGGAGGTATAGCCGTGTTGGTGTAGGAATAGTGTGTTGAGGGAAGTATGTCACTGGGAGTGTGTTTTGGAGTTTCAGAAGCCCAAGCCAGGTCATGTCACTCTTTTTTTCTGCTACATGCCAATCTAAATATAGAACTCTCAGCTACTTCTCCAGCACCACGCTGTTTGTATGCTGCCAGACTTCCTGCCATGATGACAGTGAACTAAACTGCAGAACTGTAAACTAGCCCCAATTAAATGCTTTTCTTTATAAGAGTTGTTGGAGGTAATGATGTTTCTTTGCAGCAATAAAAACCCTAAAGAAGAAGTTTGTGTGATAAGCCAGACCATGCATTGTTTGGAGGAATAGGAAACACTTTGGAATTTTGGATTAGAAAAGTGAGTGGACATTTGGAACTTTGGACTGGAAAAGTGAGTGGACAATTAAGCAGGGTTTTACTGGACAACCTAGTAAAATCCAAGAAGACAGTCATGTTGAGGATTATTTGAACTGTGATGGGCCAGATCAAAAAAGGTGTTAGAGGAGAACAATATTAGTATGTGGCCTAAAGATCATGCTTATGATATTTTAGTGAAGAATATGACTGCTTTTTGCCATGTTGGAAAATCTTCCTGAGGATAAATTGAAAACTTTTGGATAAATTGCATTTGCAGAAGAGATTTCAAAGCAGCCGACTATTGATCGTGGTACATGGTTATTGTTGGACACTTTTATTTATTTATTTATTTTTCTTCAAGTTACATCTCAATCACAATCCCCTCCCTACTCCCCCCTCCAGTCCCATCCTCCCAACCTCTTCCGCCTTAACCCAATCATTCCCATCCGTTTTATTTTTAAGTTTAAGGTATATCTTTTTCCCCCCAACAGCTCCCACTTTCAGTCCAATAAATGGCTCTTTCTATTATAATAATAAATAAAATTCACAACAACAGAGGTAATTAGCCATAATTATAAGAGTTATATGGCTTAGCATACATTCCCATTGTCTAGGCCATATGTATTTGGCATCTGAATTTAATGTTCTACTATCTCACCATCTCCATGAGTTTAAAGTTCTATACCTAACTCAGTTTTCATACTAACTTGCATCACTATTTTAAAAATATTTTCTTAGATCCAGGTCACTCTCTTGATACCTAAACAACTCAAAATTTAATTATAGCACTCTAGCTATCTATTCTTCAACCACCGCAGAGACCTGAGAGGGATAATTATATCTGATTATATACGAAGTGCAGGGCCTGCAGCTTCCAAAACTAAGAAATGACGAACCAGTGGCTGCCTAGACAGTTCCCATTTTCTCTCCATATATTACAGCATCGATCTTCAGTCGTTTGGCCCCGTTTATCTGACAGACATTGATTGTAGGGCAGGAATTATGAAGGACTTGCTTGCCCTGTCTTGGCAGAGCTAGGTTGCCGACTTATCTGCTTCCAAGTATTGTCCTTTTTGACAGCATTCTGTCTACAGTTGGAGCAAGGGTTTTTTTTCTGCCAAGAGATAGGCTTGCCACTAATTCAGTCATATCCCACTGGAGATTCTTCAATGCTCATCTTCTACTTGGAATAGAATAGGGGGTGGTGTCAGGAGTTGACATGTCTCAATATCAAAAAAAATCTAAAGTTAAGCAAACATCTTTGAATGCCATATTCTGCAGATCTCTTGAGGTTTTTGTAGAGGCCCTATCTATCTCTTATATTAGGATAAGCAAATGTTGCTTGTCTCTTAGCAACTTGATTTCTGATTAGCTTAGAGAATAACTATAGTAGACTGTCATAGCACCTAACAAAATGACAGTCTTGCATGACTATTAATTTACATTTCTTAATTATTTTAAAGAGTTTATGACAATTAGTAGCCAAAGGCCGAAACGTCACATTTCATTTTTTTCTTTATCCCTGATGCTTCCATCCTGGTTCTCTGGAGAGTGGTGTCCCTATATAACAGTCCCTCACCCAGGTTCATAGGTCATATGAGGGCCAGGGGCCTCCTCATACAATGGGGGTCTACGAGGCAGTATCATCGGTGAAAAGTGTCTCATTGCCAGGGAAAGAGAACTAAAAAAACAAACAAACAGAGAAGAAGACAAACAGATAAAAAAGAATAAAAATAAAAGAATGAAAAATAAATAGTCTATGTCCATGTTCCCTTTGGTGCATTGGTTGTAGTATCCATATCCTCTACTATAAGTGAATACATGTCATAATCATCCTTCTGAGTCTGGGTTAGTTCACTCAGGATGAGCTTTTCTAGTTCCATGCATTTGGCTGCAAATTGCATAATTTCATTGTTCCTGATAGCTGAATAATATTCCATTGTATAGATGTACCACAGTTTTTTAACCCATTCTTCGGTGGAGAGATTTCTGGGTTGTTTCCAGTTTCTAGCTATTACAAATAAGGCTGCTATGAACATAGATGAGGAAACTTCCTTATGATTCCGTGAGGACACATTTGGGTGTATACCCAGAAGTGGTATGGCTGGGTCTTGAAGCAAAGCTATTCCAACTTTTCTAAGATATCGCCAGACTGACCTCCATGGTGGTTGCACAAGCCAGCACTCCCACCAGCAATGGAGTAGGGTTCCCCTTTCTCCACACCCTCACCAGCATGTACTGTCATTTGAGCTTTTGAACTTAGCCATTCTGGCAGGTGGGAGATGGAATCTCAGAGTCGTCTTGAGTTGCATTTCTCTGATGATTAAGCATGTTGAGCATTTCATCAAGTGTCTCTCAGCCATTAGGGATTTCTCCTTTGTGAATTCTCTATTTAGCTCCGTCCCCCATTTTTTGATTGGATTATTTGGTTTCTTGGCATTTAATTTCTTGTGTTCTTTGTAGATTTTGGATATTAGCCCTCTGTCAGATGTGGGGTTGGTGAAGATTTTCTCCCAGTCTTTAGGCTGCCGTTCTGTTGGAATGACAGTGTCTTTTGCCTTACTGAAGTTTTTCAATTTCATGAGGTCCCATTTATTGATTGTTGATCTCATGTCCTGAGCTGTTGGTATTCTGTTCAGGAAGTTGTCACCTGTGCCAATGAATTCAAGGGTTTTTCCCACTTTTTCTTCTAGTAAATTTAGGGTGACCGGCCTAATGTTAAGGTCTTTGATCCACTTGGATTTAAGTTTTATACAAGGTGATAAGTATGGGTCTAATTTCATTCTTTTACAAGTGGACATCCAGTTGGACCAGCACCATTTGTTGAAGATTCTTTCTTCCATTGTGCCGTTTTGGCTTCTTTGTCAAAAATGAGGTGGCCATAAGAGTGTGGGTCTCTTTTTGGATCTTCAGTTCGATTCCATTGATCTACTGGTCTGTTTCTATACCAATACCATGCTCTTTTTACAACTATTGCTCTGTAGTACAGCTTGAAATTTGGGATGGTGATACCTCCAGATTTTTTTTATTATACAGGATTGATTTAGCTATTCTGGGCTTTTTGTTGTTCCATATGAAATTGAGAATAGCTCTTTCCAAGTATATAAAGAATTGTGTTGTTATTTTGATAGGAATTGCATTGAATCTATATATTGCTTTTGGTAGGATAGCCATTTTTATTATATTGATCTTACCTATTCATGAGAATGGGACATCTTTCCATCATCTAAAGGCCTCTTCCATTTTTCTTTAAGGGCTTGAAGTTCTTGTTGTACAGGTCCTTTACTTGTTTGGTTAGAGTTATAGTTTGTGGCTATTGTGAAGGGGGTTGTTTCCCTTATTTCTTTCTCAGCCCATTTGTTTGTTGTATAAAGAAGGGCTTCTGATTTTTTTGAATTAATTTTGTTTCCAGCAACCTTGCTGAAGGTGTTTATCAGCTGTAAGAGTTCTCTGGTGAAATTTTTGTGGTCGCTTATGTACACTAACATATCGTCTGCAATTAGGGATAATTTGACTTCTTCGTTTCCAATGTTTATAAATATGATCTCCTTTAGTTAGTTGTCTTATTGCTCTAGCAAGAACTTCAAGTAATATATTGAAGAGATATGTGAAAGTGGACATCCTTGTCTTGTCTCTGAGTTTAGAGGAAATGCTTCAAGCATCTCTCCATTTAATTTGATGTTGGCCACTGGCTTGCTGTATATCGCCTTTATTATTTCTATATATGGTCCTTGTATGCCCGTTCTCTCCAGAACTTTTAGCATGAAGGGGTGTTGGATTTTGTCAAATGCTTTTTCTGCATCTAGCGAGATTTTCATGTGGTTTTTTTCCTTCATCTTGTTTATATGGTGAATTACATTGATAGACTTTCATATGTTGAACCATTCCTGCATTCCTGGGATGAAGCCTACTTGATCATGGTGTATGATACTTTTGATGTGTTCTTGAATTCTGTTTGCTAGTATTTTACTAAGTATTTTTGCATTTTTGTTCATGAAGGAGAATGGTCTGAAGTACTCTTTCTTTGTTGTGTCTTTGTGTAATTTATGAATCAAGGTGACTCTGTCCTCATAGAACGAGTTTGGCAGTGTTCTTTCAGATTCTGTTGGTGTTAGCTCCTATTTGAAGGTCCGGTAGAATTCCATGCTAAAGCCATCTGGCCCTTGGCTTTTTTTGGTTGGGAGATTTTTAATGACTGTTTCTATTTCCTTAGGTTTTATAGGGCTGTTTAATCTGTTTATCTGATCTTGATTTAGCTTTGGTAGGGGGACTCTATTGAGAAAATTATGCATTTCGCTTAAGTTCTCAAATTTGGTGGAGTATAGATTTTTAAATAGGATCTAAATATTTTCTGGATTTCCTCAACGTCTGTTGTTATTTCTCTCTTTTCATTTCTGATTTTGGTGATTTGGGTTTTTTTTTCCCTCTGCTTTTAGTTAATTTGGCTAAGGGTCAGTCTATTTTGTTGATTTTCTCAAAGAACCAACTCTTAGTTTCATTGATTCTTTGTATTGTTCTTTTTCTTTCTATGTTGTTGATTTCAGCCCTAAGATTGATGATCTCCTGCCTTCTGTGCCTTTTGGGCATATTTGCTTCTTTTTTTCAAATTCACTCAGTTTGGCTGTTAATTCGTATATATGAACTGTCACAATTTTCTTTTTGAAGGCACTTAGTGCTATGAATTTTCCTCGGAGAAATGTTTTCATTGTGTCCCATAGGTTTGGGTATGTTGTGTCTTTGTTTTCATTGGATTTTAAGAAGTCTTTGATTTCCTTCTTTATTTCTTCCCTGAACCAATAGTCATCTAGTAAAGAGTTGTTTAATTTCCATGTGCGTGTAGTCTTTCTGTTGATTCTTTTGCTGTTGAAGTCCAGCTTTATTCCATGGTGGTCTGATAAGATACAAGGGGTTATTTCAATTTTCTTGTATCTGTTGAGGCTATCTTTGTGTCCAACTATATGGTCAATTTTGGAGAAGGTTCTGTGATGTGCTGAGAAGAAGGTGTATTCTTTTGTGTTTGGGTCAAACGTTCTGTAGATATCTGTTAGGTCCATTTGGTTCATGATCTCTGTTAGACTCATTATTTCTCTGTTTGGCTTCTGTCTTGATGATCTGTCCATTGTTGTGAGTGGGGTGTTGAAGTCCCCACTATTAAAGTGTTCGGGTCGATATGTGATTTAAATTTTAGAAGCATTTCTTTTACAAATGTAGATGCTTTTGTATTTGGGACATAGATGTTCAATATTGAGATGTCCTCTTGATGGATGTTTCCCTTAACGAGTATGTAATGCCCTTCTCTGTCTTTTTTTAATAACTTCAATTGGAAGTCTATTTTGTTCGATACTAGGATGACTACTCCAGCTTGCTTCCTGTGTCCATTTGCTTGGAAGACCTTTTCCCAACCCATTAGTTTGAGATAATGTCTATCTTCAATACTGAGATGTGTTTCTTGTATGCAGAAAAAGATGCGTCTTGTTCAAGGATCCAGTCTGTAAGTCTGTGTCTTTTTATTGGTGAGTTGAATCCATTGATGTTGATGGATATTAGTGTCCAGGGTTGTTATTTCTCATTATTTTGGTATAGGTGGTCGTCTTGTGCTTCTTTTTGTTTAGTTGCTGTGGAGATTTCTATTTCCTCTGTTTTCTTGTGTGTAGTTATCTTCTCTGAGTTGGAATTTTCCTTCTAGGATCTTCTGTAGGGCTGCGTTTGTGGGTAGATATTGTTTAAATTTGATTTTGTCATGGAATATCTTGTTTTCTCCATCTATGTTGATAGAGAGTTTTGCTGGGTATAGTAGTCTGGCTGGGCACCTATGTACTCTCAGTGCTTGTAGGACATCTGCCTAGGCCCTTCTAGCTTTTAAAGTTTCTGAGGAGAAGTCCGGTGTAATTTTGATCCGTCTGCCATTGTATGTGACTTGACCTTTTTCTCTTACAGCTTTTAATATTCTTCCTTTGTTCTCTATATTTGGAGTTTCATTTATTATGTGGCGAGAGGAGTTTCTTTTCTGATCTAATCTGTTTGGTGTTCTGTAAGCCTCTTGGAATTTTATTGGCATCTCTTTCTTTAGGTTTGGGAAGTTTTCTTCTATGATTTTGTTGAAGATATTTCCTGGACCCTGGAGTCGGGAATCTTCTCTCTCCTCTATGCCTATAATTCTTAGGTTCCTTCTTTTCATTGAGTCCTTGATTTCTTGGATATTGTGGGTGAGAGATTTTTTTGGCTTTCTCATTTTCATTGGATGTTTTACTGATTTCTTCCATCGAATCTTCCATGCCTGAGATCCTGCTTTCCATCTCTTGCATCCTATTTTTGGTACTGATATCCATAGTTCCTGTTCTCTTCCCTTGGCTCTCCATTTCCATTTTAAACTCTGACTGTGTTTTCTTTATTGTTTCCATTTCCATTTTCATGTTCTGAATGGTTTTATTCATTTTGTACATTTCCTGCTCCAAATTGCTTGTCTTTGCCTGGAAGTCTTCTATTGCCCTGTCCTTTTCATGTTCAAGCTGAGCCACTTTGTTTTGAAGTTCTCTGATGGTATTATCCATAGTTTTCGTTTGTGAAATCGTGGCCTCTTTGAATTCCTTCATAAATTTCAGTTCTTCTTGAAGGGACATTATCACTTTTAATAATGTAGAATTGTTATCCTTTTCATGTGTTTCAGTTGTGGTGATATGATCCGGGTTGGCTTTCTTTTGTTGGAGTTATTTGGCCTTGAATCCTGCCTTTTCTGGGGTCCTTGGCTATTGGGAAGTCTTAGCCATCTCTTCCTGTTGTTTTCTAAGATCCAAAGGGGGTGCTTTAGTGTAGCAGTCGAATTGCCTGACTCTACTCCTGTAAGGTTTGTTTTTCAACCCCGCCTCTCGGGTGGAGACGTCACTTATCAAGGGGGAGGAGCTGTATACACTTAAGCTCTGTTTCCCAACCGGAAGTGTCCATGGTAGCAAAAAAAAAGACCAATAATAATGGAAAAGACTTCACAGTTTGCCCAGGATTGAATCCTATGGTGGGTAAAATCCACCTTCCCCTCCTGGGGCCGGCTCTGGAAACTGGCAGGTGGTGTCACTGTCGACCAAGTTCCTGTACACCCCAGTGGGTTGCAATCTACACCCTGATGGGTATTCTGCCACCGAGCCTCATGCACTCCCGTGGGTGGGCAAGCCTTTGCCAGATCGCGAGATCGCGAGACCATCTATGTGAGACCTGGGGGAGGGGGACAGCAGGCTGGAGAGTATCTCTGTGGTGTTTGATTCTGCCCGCTGGGTATTAGATTGAAACTTATCCGGCGTGTCTCTCCTGGTGGGGAGGAGGGAATCCCCATTCCCAGATTCAGTGGCTTCTGTGTGTGCGGTGAGTGGGAGGGAGCATCCTGCCCAGGGACTTTTAGTGATCCCCGGGTAGTTGGGTGAGACCCAGGTGGGGTCTTGTCTCTTAGGTATTTTTACAGCGTCCTATAACATTCGTGGTTTTCCCCATGATTAAAATGTATCCATACGGGATACCGCCATCTTGAATCCCCCTTGTTGGACACTTTTATGCAGATCTATAATGAGAAGAAGCAAACTTAGCAAGGAAAAATACAAAATGTACAGTTTAAGAAGAAAAGGAGCACAAGGAAAAGGTTTAAAGAAAAACCTGATTCTAAATGGCATATAGTGGTGACTTCAGAGCAAGACTCCACCCAGCTAAGTTTCCAAATTATGAAAAGGAATTCAAAAAATAAAAATAAAAAAGAAATAAAGAAAAGCTTAAGGCCAGGCATGGTGGGACCATCTTTTATCTCAGGACTTGTAATCCCAACACTCGGGAGACAGATGCTAGTGGATCTCTGAGTTTGTGGTCAACCTAGTTGACATATCAAATTCCAAGACAGCCAAGCATAGGTGGTAAAGGAAACCATGAAAAACAGAAAACTCATGAAAATATGTTTGAATATGGAGAAACTATTCAGCCCCAGCAAGTAGCAAAACTGGTAGATTTGGTCACATTGTTCTGGCTTTAAAGTCAAGTATACAAGTAATTATAGAACCTTTCTCTGAGACTAAGGAAAGTCAGTATGGCAAGGAATGTGAAAATAGTGTACCAGCATGGAGGTCCATAGAAGTCATAGCATGAAGCTGTGAAGGTGAATACTGGATTGTAAGAAAGCCAGAGATTTGTTAGAGATGTGAGAGTCATGGAATATCTGCTGAAGAAAGCTGCTAACAGAGAGTAGAACAAGTCAAGGGACAGAAGTGTGTTATAATCAACAAAGCTGAAAGAATTGAAGATCTTAAGAACACTTTCACATCAAATATGGAGTTACAGAGTTTTGGGATTGCTCAACTGGACCTCAGTCTTGATTTTGGTTTAGCATTTCCTTACTATGCTCCCTTTCTTCCCTGTTGGAATGGTAATGTATATCCTGTATCATATATGTTAGAAGCATGTGATTTGCCTTTTCATTTTGATTTTTATAAAGGATTGCAGTTAAGAGATTACATTAGTCCCAGAAAAGACTTTGGACTTTGAATTTTTAAACATGGTTGAGACTTATATGAGTTTGGAGACTTTTGGAGTTGGACTGAATGTGTTTCTGCATTATGATATAGCTACAAGCCTATGGGGGGCCAGGGAATAGAACCATTTGGGATGAATGTATGTGGCCCCAATAGTCACACAAGTGACAGTATTGGGAGATGTGGCCTTCTTGGGGTAGGTGTGGCCTTGTTGGACAAACTAGGTCTCTGTGGAATGGGATTTTTTAGGTCTCAGAAACCCAAGGCAGGTCCAATTTCACTTTCTCTTCCTGCTGCCTCCCAATCCAGATGTATAATTCCCAGATTCCTCCACAGCACCATGACTGCCTATGTGGTGCCATGCCTACTGCCATGATGACATTGGACTAAACCTGTGACCTATAAGCCAGCCTGAAGGGCACCTGTGTATTGTGGGATGTTGTGACCAAGGCCTAGGATTAGGCACAACTCACACTCAAACACCAGTTTCCAAAACCAATGAGTGCTACTCAGTGTCTGCCTCTTCCTTTCCCCTCTGGATAGCCAGGCTCATTATACAACAGCCTGGACTGGAAGAATGAAGGCTTAGCCAGGGAGGTGGGTGCAAGCAGGATCTTGGTTGTCCTATAAGTGCAAGGGCAAAGAACACTTAACTGAGAACAGCTTTGGGAACAGGTTCACTTAATTGGGGGGGGGAGTAAGAGTGGTCCTTATGCTACTCGGGAGGTGGGGAGGTGTATGTACCAGGATCCAGGAGGTAGTGAGAGAGACAGAGACACTATCAGAGGAAACATACTCCAGAAACCAGCATTGAACGAAGATCTACTGTATTGCACAGAAGCAAGAATTTTTTATACATCCTTTGAAACAATGGATGTGTTGATATGATCTCTGGTGCAGCCAACCATCCTACTGTCACTATGGGGAGGTCCTAGCTGCCAGGATCTCAGAGGACTTCACTGCAGACTGGGAAGGCAGTCCCTGTCCTGTTCAGGGACCAATCAGAGGCTCACTAGTTCACCAGTAACTTCTTTCTTGTGTTTCTTCATTTGCCAGCAGACATAGGCACTTGTAGAAGGATAAGGAAATCTCCCACATCATCCACTGGGCCCTACCCAGGGGCAGCACTAGCCACAGGCAGGCTCTCTTTGGGCAAGATTTGTGTTGCCATGCACAATTGACTAGCATAGGGATTTGGAAGATACTTCATCTGCAAACTCAGGGTCTATAGGGTCTTATGTGGGAGGACCTTATAAGGACAAACAAGGAGTGGAGACTGAGAAATGTCAAGGTAATAACTGTTTTCCATGGTTGAATGGTGGGACAGCCAATTTTCTGTCAGTAGGTTGGGGGAGAAAATGAATATCTGCTGTCCTCATGAGCTATGTGGGGTTGAAACTCTTTTTGACCCTTCCCCCAGTAATCCTAGGAAGTTATGTTCCCACAAAAGATATCCTTTATTAAGCAAGACAATCAGACAGGTCCTGAATTTGAATTTGGTAGAAACTACAGCAAATAGTTTGGCAAGTGCTAATTTTAAGAGGGATAAAGAAAAGGTCTGTGTTAGAATAAGCAAGAAAGAGTTGGAAATTTCTGATTTGATATTTTTATTAGGGTAGTCAAATGATGACTTTTTTTATTGGTGGACCTTGGCGTTCTTATAGTTGGACCTTGAAGATCAGCTTCAGGAATGAGTCAAACATAAGAAAGTAGCAAAATAAGGGAATAGACCTTGGTGGTTAGCTTCTGGAATGCAATCTAATGTTTTAGCAAGGGAGAGGGAAGTAGAAAATGTGAGATCTTCCAGTTCCATTCTCTGGTCTGCTAAAGCCCTTCACAGTCCCAATTAAATGCTTTTCTTTCTAAGAGTTATCATAGTCATGATGTCTCTTCACAACAATGGAAATATTAAGACAACTTTTGACACTTACACATTGCTTGTATCTCCTAACTATAGGACTAGAACTGCTTGGAGGTAGGTGACAAAAGAAAGATTGGTTTTTCTTTAGTGAACAGACAAAGCTCAAAACAATAGAAAAATTAGAAAGAAGAACTTGGACAGAGAGCATTCCTCAGTGTGCACAGCATGCAACAGCAGTAAGAGAAAACTGGGGTGAAAGAAGAATAGAAGTAAAGAACAAATAGACGTTTGGTATATATAGATTTTAGGTTTATCATTTTCATACAGATTTTAGTCATATTATTTTCCCCATTGAACTAATATTTGTCTTCTAATAATAGAGTTTATTAAATTTTTATATAAAGTAATGGATGAATGAAAAAATATTATAGTATGTTGACTGTTGGTTAAATTTTTTTTTATTTTTGGAGATTATATCATTTCCTCCCTCTCCCTTTCTTGCTTCTGATACCTCCCATGTACTCTGGCCAGGTGTTTTCTGTATTTTTTTATAGCATTTTTATCTCTTCTTACTCCTCTTACTTATTTTAAAGTGTAAATTGTTATTTTTAAAAGTATAGAAAACATTTTGATTCCCAGTCATTTATTTTTTGTAGATTGCTTGTGGTTATTGTAGTTATATGAATTTATTTTAACTACTACATAAAAAGATAAGAAACTAATTTATATATTAATTCTACAAAATGTGAAAATCTTTTGGTTTTGATTTTGGTTTGGTGTTTTTCAGTCGAGGTCTCTGTACACAAGGCTGGACTCAAACTCATAGAGATTCACCTACCTTTGTTTTCCAAATTCTGGGATTAAAAGCATGGACCACCATACCCAGCTGATGTGTTCTCTGACATGATCTTTCAAGTGTTTATATACATTATCATTGAAATATACATCTTTAGAAAATAATGTAAAATAACTACAAGTTGAATTTCTAATCAAAATTACAGTAATAACAGTAATACTGGTATTTCTATTTTTCCTTATTATTACTTTTACCACAGAGCATTATAATTGCATGTTGTTTTAAGTTTAATTTCATGTATAGATGATAACCCACTCTTTTCTGCAACATGTCTAAATAATTAGATCAACATGATGGTTCAATGTCTGACCCAATATTCTCTTGGTCTGTTTATTTTCTTTCATTTCAGCTTCCCTATGAGCATGGCTACTTAAAACATCTTATTCTCACTGGACTACTAATACTTAATTCTTAGGTTTCTCTGTTACTGTATATTCTCCTGCAAGTAATCACTTATACCTTAGAACACCACAAATCATTAGCATTCTTGTAGGTCTAATCTAGCACATCACCTCTCATTGTTTTGAATAGAATATTAATATGTCATTAAGTGTGGCATGATTCATAATAATGCACTGAATCAGATGACACAGATACAGAAACCACAGCTTAACATAGTTTCTATGTAACTGGACTTTTTGGCTACTTTATTTGTGTTCCTATCTTTACCAACCTTCTCCACACCCATCCTTCCCAACCCCTCAACACTACATAGGAGAGAAAGATGGTTACATGGGAAAGGGGGAGTAGACATCTTTAGATTATTTCCTGCTGATTAGGGGTATCAAGTTCCTTGGGCCAAGTCCAAACTTTGTCATCAGAATATTAGCAGCCAGAAATCCAGAATCCAGCAATAGCAAAAGCACCAGCAGGAACCAGCAGCAACAGGGAAAAGATCAGGGGAGCATCAGCCACCATAAGCCCTCTCTGGGCTCTTGCATTTATACCCTCTTAAGAGTCCCCAGGATTCCAAACAAACTATCTATACCTGGCAAAAATCACACCCTTCCTAGAACATGAAACAAATCATATCAACTGTGGACAATTTGAAGTAGCCATATATCTCACACCTGGGATTAAAAGAAAAAAATATTCACATAACATAACTGGGTTTTTTAAGAAACCAAAATTCTCACTATATCCTTAGTCTAGCTGGAATGTTACAATTATGTGCCACTTGTTTTCTTTCAATCTGAAAAAAATTATTTACTTGAGGGTTTTCCCTAAATTCACCTTGATGCACCCAGGACATGGTGAGCAAACAACTATGAAGATCATGGAAAGTACTGACTTTTGTTGTTAGGCATTTTCTTGCTTGCTGAATCTTATTAACTATTTGCTAGAATTCTTACAAAGCTATATTACTCATTTTTAAATTTTAGTTATATAGTGTTATTATAAGGGAGCAAAGCTTATTAAGCTGGGAGATACCTAGTATTTTATCTTGATAATCTCATATTTATAAAGAGGTATTTTTATTATTATTGAATGTTCATTTGTATCATGTCTTATGTTTATTGAAATAACACTACTTTCCTTTATTTTGCATGTCATATTGAATTTCACTGATAATTTTTATTGTGATAAAAATGACAAAAATCAACATCATAATTTTTGTATACATATCTCAGGTATGTATATTTACACTCATATATATATATATATATAATTCTTCCTTGTGCAGTAGTGAAAGTGTTTATGTAACAGTTTCCCAATTCTCCCTTTACAAGTTCCTGACAACCCCTATTTTGTTAATTGTTTTGATAAATTTGATGTGTTGGGGTAACCTGACAACTGCTGGTATTTTGTTGCTAATTACTGGCCCCAGAATCTGATTGTCACCCTTTGTTGTGTGAACCTTGGTCTACCTAATTTGAAGTTGATTGGTTGAATAAATGGTGCAGCCTGCATTTGGGTAAAAGAGAGGTGAAATTTAATGAAATGACAAAATGAAATTTAATGTGATGAAGAAGAAACTTTCATATTGAAGTTTGACACTGTCACCAAACAGGAAGAAAAATGTTCCAAGAGAAGGCAAAAGACTCAGAGATTCACTTGTTCTCATAATCAGGCATATCATTAAAATATGAAGGTAATAGCTATAACATATATAAAGAGAACCTGGCACAGACCAATTTAGGCCTTTTGCTTGCTGTTTCAGGCTCTGTGATTTCATAAGACCTTGTTCAGTTGATTCAAAGAGCCTTGTTCTCCTCATGTCCTCCATCACTTCTGGCTCTTATATTTTTTCTGCCTCCACTTCTGTGGACTTTTGTGAGTTCTGGTGGAAGGGATAAAATTTAGATAACCAATTTAGACCTGTGTATACCAAGGATTTTCTCTATATAGTATCTGATGGTGAGTATCTGCATCTGTTCGCTCTGCTATAGGAAGAAGTCTTTCTGTAGAATATCATTGTGTGCCATTTTATTGATAATTTTTTTAGACCAGTAGTGTGTGATTTTACTGTAATTCTCTGGCTTATCTAGTCTCTCATTCGTGATTACTCAAGCAGTGGCCTGATCAAGACAAGGGTGGGTTCTACCTCATTGAATGGCCCTTAAATCAAATCATACATTGGCTACTCAGAAAAATTCTGTGCCACCATCGACCTAGCATATCTTGCAGGCAGGACAGAGTGTAGGTCAAAAGCTTTGTGGCCAGGTTGGTATTTAGGTTTCTATTTTGTTAGCATGTAGAGAATCTTGCTAGATTTTCTGGGTCTGGGTTACCTCACTCAGTATTACATATTCTAGTTCCAACCATTTGCCTGTACATTGCATGATGCCCTTGTTTTTAATAGCTGAATAGTATTCCATTGTGTGAATGTGTCAGACTTTCTTTATTCATTCTTTGGTTGAGGGACATCTGGGTTGTTTCCAAAGAAGTTCAGTTGCAAGGAGGGACCAAAGGAGGATACTTGAATCTCACTGAGAAGGGGAAACAAAATAGACATCTGAAGTAGGTGGAAGTAGGGATCTGAGTGGGAGAGGGTGGGGAGGTGAACGATAGTGAGGATCATGTGCATAGAGAGAGAGGGCTAGGAGGGAGAATGGAAATCAGTGGGGTGGCATCTCTTGGACTGGGGAGGCTCCCATGAGTCTATGGAGGTGACCCTGTCATCAAAGGACATTGAGCCTGAAACATCCACCTCCTATAGTCAGCTTCCTAGTGGAGGGACAGGGACATGAAACCACCCACAAAACATGAGATTGAAATTTTTTCCTGCTTCCAAGAAGTGCAGGGACAAAGATGAAACAAAGATTGAGGGAATGGCCAACCAGTGACTTACAGAACTTTTGACTACACCATATGAGAGAGTCAGACTCTGACATTATTATTGATACTCTTGTATGTTTGCAGACAGAAGCCTAGCCTAACTGTCTTTTGAGAAGATTCATCCAGAAGCTAATTGAAACAGATGCAGAGATCCACATCCACACAACAGGTAGAGTTCAGGGACTCTTGTGGAAGAGTGGGAGAAGGATTGAAGGAGTCAGAGGGTTCAAGGACACCACATGAAGACCTACAGAGACAATTAACCTGAGGCCATTAGGGTTCACAATGACTAAACCATCAACCAAAGAGTGTGCATGAGCTGGACCTAGCCCTCTACAGATACGAAGCAGATGTGCAGCTTTTGCTTCATGTGGGTCCCCTAACTATTAGAGAAGGACTTTTCTTTAACTCTGTTGCCTACCTTTAAATTCCTTTCCCCTAGCTGAACTGCCTAGTCTGGCTTCAATGTGAGAGAATTATACCCAGTCCTGTTGCGACTTGATGTGCCAGGGTGGGTTCGTATCCATGGGGGGCCTCCTGTTCTCCAAGGAAAATGGGAGAGGGAAATGAGGAGAGGGGGTGTGAGGGTAAAGCTGGGAAGAGAAGAGGGAAGGGGACTGTAATCAGGCTATAGTGAAAAACTAAATAAATTTATGGGGAAAAATGAATGTGGAGTCTCAAGTATAAATTCCAACACTTGGAAGGAGACAGGAAAACCCTAATTCAAAATCATCCTAAACTATATATTAAATTCAAGGACAGCCTGGAACATATGAGCTCTTTCTATGTACTAAGAGGTGGATTTTCTCACAACCCAAGCTCCTGAAATAAAGACATAGTGAGATTCAAAATATATTTAAAAATACCTAGGGCATACAGCTAGGCTTGTTCCCTGACTAGCTAATAACTTAAAATAACTCATCTCTTCTAACCTAAGTTCTGTCATGTGCTTGCCTGTACTCAGGTATCATCCATAACTCTGCACCTGGAACTCTCCCAGAATCATCTCTGCTTACTGGATGTCTAACCTCTGATTCTAACTTTTCATATGGGCCATGGGTATTTTATTTTATTGGCATCTCATATATTCACACCATATATAAGAGATTCCTTCTACATGTCTACACAAAAAAGTATCATGGATATAGACTACTCTTTTCATAAACTTTATGTGTTACTTTATAAACAAATATATTTTCTAATATTTTGTTGCCTTTTTTCTCTACATATTAATTGTTTGAGTAAATCATGTGTAAATTTCATATACATACATATACAAACATGTTCTCCATAAATATCTTATTTAAAAAACTTTAAAGGAGCCGGGCGGTGGTGGCGCACGCCTTTAATCCCAGCACTTGGGAGGCAGAGGCAGGCAGATCTTTGCGAGTTCGAGGCCAGCCTGGTCTACAAAGCGAGTCCAGGACAGCCAGAGCTGTTAAACAGAGAAACCCTGTCTCGAAAAACCAAAAAAAAAAAAAAAAAACTTTAAAGGACTCATGATTGTTATTTACTATTTTTGCAACTAAGACTTTTTCAGTATGTTTTAGTTGGTATAACTTCCTATTTCAATGCATAGTTTTATTGTTTCAAAATATTTGGTTTTGTGGAAATGTCCTTTATACTGAATCTAATACATCTATACCAGAATATAAACTTCAAAAAAGAACAATTGTTTTAAAGTGACTTAAATTCTTCATTTTCTGAGCTGTAACAAAAACTGATATATATTAACATTTGAAAAGTGATTGATGCATTTTGAGATTTCTAGAGTAATTGTTAGTACCTAAGTTTATTAGTTCCTTAAACAATGAATCACTAAATAAAATTATAAGTTAAAGTCAATTTAAAATTAATATACAGGAAATAAAGCAGTTCTTTTTAATGGGTCAGGTATTATGTTTGACGTTTTAGGTTCATAAAATCTTTTTTCACCTACTACTATCAAATTTGGGGAGGATACATGGACAAATGGCAAACTATAATGCTGCAGAAAAGCAAAATTTAATAAAATATACATACATTCTGTACAATGAATTTGGTTATAAAGTCATATAAAGTAGTTTATATAAACTCAAAGTAGAAATAAGTTGTATGCTTCATTTGTGAATATAAACATATGATAATACAGAACTATTGAGTGAGAGACTCTAATTAAATCCTGATGCTAACAGATTTGTGAGAAATATAGAAACATTTTAGTCTGTTATGTGTGTTAAGAAGTTTCCATATCCTTCCAGGAGCCTACCCTGCTGCAGTTCTCTAGCTTGACCCAGAGTTGATCCATCCCTCGCTGAGACTCCTAGCAACTGAAGATATGGTTACTGGAGTGGTTACCTCCTACAACCAGGCAGGACTTCCAGGGAGGGAGGGGGACATCAACCCACTCACAAAACATTTGACTCAAAATTTACCCTGCTTACAAGATGTGCAGGGATAAAGATTGAACAGAGATCTAGGGAGTGGCCAACCAGTGACTGGCCCAACTTGAGACCCACCCAATAGCAGAAATCCAGCCTCTGACACTACTAATGATACTTTATTATGTTTTCAGACAAGAGACTAGCATAGTTGAATTCTCAGAGGCTCCACCCAGCAATGAATCGAAACAGATGCTGAGGGGCACAGCCAAACATTAGAAAGAGCAATGGGAGACTTGTGGAAGACTTGGGGGAAGAATGGAGCGACATGGAGGGGACAAGACCACAAGAAGGCCAGCAGAGCCAACTAACTTGGGCCCATGTGGGCTCACAGAGACCGAACCATGAACCTAAGAGTACATGAATGGAGTGGACCTAGGCTCCCTACACATGTGTAGTATGTAGCTGATAGGCATCTTAGTCTTCATGTGGGCCACTTAGCAATTGCAGTGGGGGCTGTCTCTGAAATGGATTCTGTTGTCTGCCTTCAGATCCTTTCATCAATCTGAGTGGCCTTGTCCTGCAACAGTAGCAGAGGATGAGTACAGCCCTTATGCAAATTGATGTCCTGGGACTGGTTGGTATCGGGAGGGGCTAGAGGCTTTCTCCTTTTTTTGAGGAGAATAGGAGGGGAGAATGGGTGAAGATGGTGGGAAGGTTGGACTGGGAAGAGAGGAGGGAGGTTGTCACAATCCAGATGTAAAGTGAACAAAGTAAATGGATAGATAGATAGATAGATAGGTAGATAGATAGATAGATAGATAGATGATAGATAAATCAATGAATGAAAAAGGAAAGATAAGTGAGTAAAGGATCTGTGAAATTTTCCTCCATGGTTACAGAGATCCTCTGAGGTCAAATGTGTGGCTGAGGAGTGTCTGCATGGTGTCCCTGGGAGGTCATTGAACAAAGTTCTGAAAGTGAAGCCTACTCCATGTTGGAGACTCAAAAATGTTAGAGATGCCAGACCAATGGGATATCTCCCAAGGAGATTGGAGGAGATATAGAGACCCACAGCTAGATACTATGTGGATAGAATCTAAATTGGAGGTCTCTATAAAAATCATTCCCTATACAGCTAAGAAAATACTTAGGAAGAGGAGGTATAACGATTATGAGTCAGAGCAGATGGAGAGCATAGCCCTCTGAATCACCTAAGCAAGGCACTTATGAGCTCACAGAGACTGAAGCAGCAATCACAGGGCCTACATGGGTCTACTTCTGCTCCTCTGCATACATTATAGGTATTAGCTTGGTATTTTTATAGGTCTCCTGACTATGAGAACAGGTTTGGTTCTAATTTTTATGCCTTCTCTTGAGCTGTTTTCCTTCTGTTGGTTTACTGTGTCCAACTTTGGTGTGCTGGTTTTTGCTTTATCTTATTATATTTTATTTTGTCTTGTTTGATTGTTATCTCTTAGAAGACTATTTTTTTCTAATGAGAAACAGAAAGCAGGTCTGCAGGGTATGAGAGTTGGGGAGGAACTTGGAGGAGTAGATGGGATGGAAGGATTTATTGTATGAGACAGAATCTATTTTAAATTTATAAAAATCAAGAGTTAGTGTTTTCAGAAAAAAATAAGTTTTTATATTGTCTGTATATCTACTGTGTTATCTTCAATTACAAAATCACCAGTAAGAGGTCCATGTTTCTTAGAAATATAAATGCCCATTATGTATTCTGAATTTAGTGAATGGTCATGTGCCATCTTTGGGATGTCTATAGTTTGGACAACTGTGATGTTTCAGAACAGAAACTACAATTCTTGACTAATTAGATTTCTGTTTCTGGAGGGCAATGAACTATAACATATAGGCTATTGATTTCACTGTAGAGATCTATAACTCCTGATACATTGTGTGATCACCTATTCTGCAGTTCCCATGAACCAACCTTATGGGAAGGAATTCCTGAAAAAAAATGAAATTAATGGCACACAGTTTCCTCAATCAGAATCTAATTTTGAGCCTTAATCCTGTACATCATCTTTCTATTTCATTATTCTTCATAAAATTATCTCTCTTATCACCTTGACATATCATTTTTAACCTAAAACTTTAACTAAAAATATAATTTTCTAATCTTTTATTGCTAATAACCATACCTTTGCTAGCCTTATATAATTTAAATAACATAGTTTTGCATGGCAATAAAAGATAAGATGTGTTAGGGTTATATTTTTCCAATCAGTTCTTTGGGAAATATTTTATGATCATACTCCCCCCAAAAAATCCTCCCAAATACACCCCTACTTTTCTTATGCACCTTTATGTCCTCTATTTTTTAACCCATCAAGCCAATTTGTGGTATCTATATATTCTTATATGTATGGTTATTCATTGATGTGTGGTACACCTACCAGGGGTCATATCAATAAAGAAAACTAAATAGACTATCCATTTCTTATCATCAACTATCAATAGCCAACACCTACTTGGTTTTCAGTGAAACTTCATGTCCTAGTTTCCTTTCCATGCTGAAATTTGGTGTGGCTTGAGCTATCATAGGTCTTGTGCCTTTTGTGAATTCATATATTTGGCTTCTCTGTTGTGTCAGGAATACATTGTTTCCTTGCATTTATCCAGCACCTCTGGTTCTTACAGTCTTTTCATCACCTCACCAAAAGTTATTCCTGAGCATTGGGAGAAAGCGATGTAATACAGATGGCCCATTCAAGGCTGAGCATTTTGTAGCCTCTTCTCTACAGCTGCACTTGTTATGGGTCTTTGTGTTAAACAAAATGTAGTGTAAATAAAAGATTTTCTGATGAGACTTGAGTGATGTATTAATCTATGGGAATAATAATAAGTTATTAGAATGCAGTTTAATACTATACCCATTAAAAAAATAACAGTGTGTTCTCCTCTAGGGTCTATGACTGGACTAGCCCCAGCTTCTCAGTACAATAGGGCCAGGTATGAATTTCATCTTATGGACTAGGAATTAATTCCAATATGAATGTAGTTGGTTACTCTGATGATGTTCATACCACAATTGTACCAGTGGGCATATATTGCTAGAGCAGGTAGTAGGGTAACTCAAGAGTTCACTTCTATGGAAGGTTAATGAACCTGCCTGGAACTGGATGGTATCTTCTAATAGTGTTCTACACTAAATAGCATAAAAGAAAAGTTGTTTACATTTTGTGCTTAGTTGGCCTCCACTCTTCCTGGCAAGTCTGTCTACTATGTTGCTACTAATACTTCTTATGATTACTTTGCTGATTTTAGAACTAATGTTGATTTAAATTGTGGACTGAAGGACAGTGGCTATTCCTCCATCTTTCATGCATTTAGTTCCAGATTGGGAGTGCTGAGGCACAAAATCTCATGGACTGATTAACCATTGCACTTGTAGCATTTCCAGTTTGAACTCCAATAATATCAAATTAGACCCATCAAATAAATTCCCTTTTAACAAATATCTAATCTGTTATTTATGTTCCTATAGGGATCCTTGAGTAATATAGAATGCAAAAAGATTACTTCTGAACATATGTATTTCTACTTCCATTATGCAAACAAAATTATTATCTATTGAGTCAAGGTTAAATTATCTATTAATATGGTGACTCTACTTTGTTACTCAACAGAAGAAACCCAATGAGAATTGGAAGCAATAACGTACCTTGCAATGAAACTTTATTGACTCTTTCTATGAGAACTTTAATTTCCACTCCTGAAACTCCAGCATGACAGTAATGCTCATTGGATGTGAATGTAAATGTGGTCATTCCTGATTCTATGCAGTTTTCAATTACTGAATTCCAGTCTTAATCATATGAGATAAATAGCATCACATTGAAGTGTGTCATGTAATAAATATATTGAATCATGAAATATGTCCAATTCTTTCAGAAAATTGTATCTGAGCTAGCTCTTCAATTTGACATGTAGAAAAGTTCAATGTTTTATGATGCCAGCTGCCCTGGATGATGGGGAATATTCAACAGCAGTCCATCACATAGTCATTGATGTCCTTCTTCTCCTCCTTTATATAAGTCAGATATCTGCTGAATCTAAATACAAGTTTATTATTAGGTAACTAGTAAGGAATCATACCTTTTTAATGGAATAATTGCCCTTGACTTCTTGATCATCTACACTTATTGTAGATCTCATTTATTTACCCATATATTTTCCCCCATAGATGTTGTGCTCTAATGGCCACCTCTTCAACTGCCTGAGGATAATGACTCTTTTATTGCCATTCTGACTTCAATGATCATCATGGTAATCAGTGTCTTCTGTCTTTTACCACTTAAGTGCTACACTATCTGGCCTTTTGAATTTCCACGAACCCAATGGATGTTAATTCACCAAGTTCTGTGGCCTCTCTTATCATTGATCATTCCTGGTTTAAAGAGTAGAGATATAAATGAAATTGCTAGCAATTTTAATGACACACTCCATGGCACCACTCTTAGAACTCTTAGAGTACAGTGGTTATCCTGTCATTTCTAGTGAAACATATGTGCATTCCAACCTGTCTGTTTTCTCAGCTTCTCTTTTCCATCCTTCATTCTTATCCATAGCAATTTAGGCACTATCAAATTATGGAAATTACCTTTTTTTTTCAAAATGAAGAGAGGAATTCCTACTAGGACCATTCTCAAGCACCTTTAGCTATTTTGTTCAATTCTGTGTTTTTGAATTATTTGTCAATATAGTTTTGCTAAGTTACCCTAGATTCGACTTTATATGATCTATTTGTCTTAAAATACAGTATATGTGTGTTTTCCCAGCTCCTACAAGTGCATGCTTGCCATATTAATCAATGGTTGCTTTGCCTCTTTTGTTTACTAGCCAATGTAAGCATATCTCCATTCATATTAGTTTAATATTCATTATCAACATATAATTGGAAAAGAAAACAAGGCCAGGATACTGTTCTTGGAAGGAGAATTCTGCAGCATCGCTTAGAATAGTATAAATCCTAAGCTATATTACAAAAAGATACTATATATATCATTCGCCAATGCATGCTTAAAGGGCTGTAGTATAGCAAACATAAACAAGGTAATATTGTGTCAGTTTTCAAGATCAAAAAATATCCCCATTAGTGCCAGAACCTATCATGTTTGGAAAATATGAGGATAATGAAACAGTTGTTCTGAAAATATGTGGTTTAGTGTTTGAAGGCTTTATTTTATCAATGTAATAAGTAATATAATAGAAAAAGAGTAAAGACTGAATGATAACAAAACAACAAATATGAGTAAATATAAATGGCATAAGTACCATAGGCAAGAAACATAGTTCAAATAACCAAAGCACCTTTCAGCCTTTTAAAACAAATGTCAGAACAAGAAAATCAAAAATAATACAAGATTCTTATTTCCTTTATTTGATAATTTAAGTATAATATAGTCATTGTAGCTCTCCCAAGACTTTCCTAAACACTGGAATTCACATCAATTGAAATTTTTATATAAAACATCTTAGCTAGAAGAAAAACAATGAAGTATAGCATACATTGCTTCTGTGTTGATCATGATGTCAATTTTTTTTAGCTTCCTGAAATACTAATATTATTTCCATGTGAAATTGTTATTTAATGTGTTGAACTAGAGGCTATTTCTCAAAAAAAAAAAAAAGAAAAAAAAGCAATTCTCCAATAGATAATGTGCAGTAAACATGAAAACATTAATCATTTAAATCATTTAAAACGCTAAAATATTTGTATTTATTTAGCAGATTATGCAAAGTTGAGTGACATTTTGAAATATACCCTCATGGATTTCTCAAAAATAATTAATAAAATAATTAAGCCACTGAGTATTTGACACCTATCCTAAATGACTGTTTTCTTGTAGTTTTTCATACATTGAGAAACCCTCCACCCAGTACCAACCTACAGACACATCAAATCCTGGGAAGACAATTCAGCTCTGCAAGGAAAACGGCCTTCAGAGGAAGCCAACAGCCTCCAAATCAGAGATAGACCCTGTTCCAGTTGTAAGGGGATCCACTTGAGGACCAACCTGCCCATCAGCTTCGTACCTGTAGTAGGCTTAGGATCAGTTCATGAAAGTTCTTTGTTTTGTGATTCAGTCTCTATGAACCTCCTTGTGTCCCAATTAATTGTCTGTCTGGGTCTTCTTGTTGTGTACTTGATCCCTTTAGATCCCTCAAACCTTAACTCTTCCTGAGGACTCCCTAATTTTTGTCTAATGTTTTCCTGTGGATCTCTGCATCTGTTTCCATTATCTCAGGATACAGCCTCTTAGATGACAGTTGTTAGGTTCCTGTCCAGTTCCCTGTCTCCATCCACTTCCAATGTCTGTTTTATTTCCCCTGCTTAGAAGGATTCAAGCATCATCCCTTGAGTTCTACTTGTTACTTAGTTTATTTGGGTCTGTGCATTGTAGGATTGTTATCCTTTACATAATGGCTAAAATCTGCTCATGAGTGAGTACATACCACCTGGGTCTTTCTGGCTCTTTGTTATGTTACTCAGTATGATCTTATGTGGTTACATCCGTTTGCATGCAAATTTCATGATGTCCTTGTTTCTAATAGCTGAGTAGTTTTCCATTGTGTAAATATATCATAGTTTTTTTTATCCTTTCTTCGGTTGAGGGACATCTGTGTTGTTTTCAGTTTCTGAATATTATGAAAAACACAGCTATAAGCATAATTGAGAAAATGTCTTTGTGGTTTGGATTTACCATGCTTCAAATATTTGCCCAGGAGTGGTAGAGCTGAGTCTTGAGGTAGAAATATTCTTAATTTTCTGAGAAAGCTCTAGATTGATTTCCAATGTTTGCACTCCCACCGGCAATAGAGGAGTATTCACTTTTCTCCACATTCTTTGCCAGCATGTTCAGTCACTTGATATTTTGAACATAGCTATTCTAATGGACGTAAGAAGGGAATCTCATAGTCATTTTGATTTTCATTTCCCTTATGACTAAGGATGTTGAGTATTTCTTTAAGTGCTTCTCACTCATTAGAGATTTCTCTGTAGTGAATTGTAGGTTTAGCAATGTACCCCATTTTTTGATTGGATTATTTGGTTTGTGTTTAATTTCTTGAGTTTCTTATACATTTTGAATATTACATCTTTGTTGGATGTGGGGTTAGTGAAGATTGTTTCCCAATCTGTGGGCTACCTTTTTGTTCTATTTGACAGTGTCCTTTGTCTTACAGAAGCCTTTCAATTTCTTGAGTTCCCATTCATCAATTGTTGATACTATTGCTTGAGCTGTTGTTCAGTTCAGGAATTTGTCTACTGCACCAATGAGTTCAAGCCTTTTCCCCAATTTCTTTTCTTTTATATCTACTATATCCCATTTTAAGTTGATGTCTTTGATCCACTTGAATGTAAGTATTGTACAGAGTGATAAATATAGTTCTATTTGCACTCTTCTGTATACAGATATGGACTTTGACCAGAGACATTTGTTGAAAATACTTTCTGTTTTCATTTGGCATCTTTGTCAAAAATCAAATGTGCATAGTTGTTTGGGGTTATTTCTGGGTCTTAAAATTCTATTACATTGGTCAACCTGTCTGTTTTTATATGAATACCATGCACTTTTTATTACTATTGTTCTTTAGTACAAATGGAAATCAGGAATGGTGATACCTCCAGAGGCTCTTTTATTGCACAAGACTGTTTCACTATCCTGGGTCTTTCATTTTTCCTTATGAAGTTGAGAATTGTTCTTTCAAGGTCTGTAAAAAATTGTGCCAAGATTTTGATGGGAATTTCATTGAATTGTTAGAATGCCTTTGATAAAGGCCATTTTTACTGTTAATCCTACCTGTTCATGAGCATGGGAGAGATCTTTCCATCTTCTTATATCCCTTCAATTTCTTTCTTCAGAGACTTGAAGTTCTTCTCATACAGGTCTTTCATGTGCTTTGTTGGTGTTATGCTAAGGTACTTTATATTGTTTGTGGCTTTTGTGAAAGGAGTTGTTTCCAAAATTTCTTTCTCAGCCCATTTTATCATTTGTATAAAGGATGGTTACTGATTTTTTGAGTTAATTATGTATGCAGCCATGGTGCTGAAGGAGTTTATCAAATAGAAAAGTTCTCTAATAGATTTTTGGTGTCACTTATGTGTACTATCTTATCATCTGAGAATAGGGATACTTTGACTTCTTCCTTCCTAATTTATCCCCTGGATCTCCTTTATTTGTAAGATTACTCCAGCTAGAATTTCAAGTGTTATGTTGAAGAGATATGGAGAAAGTGGACAGTCTTGTCTTGTTCCTGATTTTAGTGGGATTGCTTTCATTTTCTCTCCATTGAATTTGATGTTGGCTATCATTTTGCTGTATATGACCTTCATTATATTTCGATATTGACCTTGTATACCTCATTTACCCAAGACTTTGTAATGAATGAGTGTTGGATTTTATCAAATGTTTTTTCAGCATCTAGTGAGATGATCATGTGCTTGTGTGTGCTTTTTTTTTTCCTTTTTGTTTCTTTATATGATGGATTACATTGATAATGTTTTGTATGTTAAAAAAAATCCCTGCATCTCTGGAATGAAAACTATTTAATCACAGTGGATGATACTTTTGATATGTTCTTGGATTCAGTTTGAAAATATTTTATTGAGTATTTTTGCATAATTGTCCATGAGAGAAATTGGTCTGAAATTCTCTTTGTTAGTTGAGTCTTTGTGTGGTTTAGGTATCAGTGTGACTGTGGCTTCATAGAATGAGCTTGGCAATATTTCTTCTATTTCTATTATGTGGAATAGTTTAAGGAATATTGATATAAACTTTTTTGAAAGTCTGGTGGAATTCTGAACTGAAACCATCTAGATGACATTATTTTTGTTGTTGTTGTTGGGAGGTGGTTAATAACTGTTTCCTTTTCCTTATGGGTTATGGGATTGTTTAATGTGTTTATCTGATCCTGATTTAACCTTGGTAAGTGGAATCTATCAAGAGATCATCCATTTTATTTAGATTTTCCAGTTTTGTGCAGTACAGGCTTTTGAAGTAAGACCTTATTATTCTTTGGTTTTCCTTAGTGTATGTTGTTATGTCCACCTTTTCATTTCTGAATTTGTTAATTTGGATACTTTCTATCTGCTTTTTAGTTATTTGGGCTAAAAGTTTATCTATCTTGTTCATTTTCTAAAAGAACCAGCTGTTCGTTTCATTGATTCTTTCTATTGTTCTTTTTGTTTCTACTATATTGATTTCAGGCCGGAGTTTGATCATTCTCTGCTATCTTCTTGGGTCTGACTGCTTGTTTTTATTGTAAAGCTTCTCAGGTATGTTTTTGAATTGCTTGCATGAGATCGCTCCAATTTCTTTATGAAGGTGCTTAGTGATATGAACTTTCAAATTAGCACTACTTTCATTTTGTCCCATTAGTTTGCATATATTGTTCCTTCATTTTTATTGAATTCTAGAAAGTTTTTAATTTCTTTCTTAATTTCTTCCCTGTCCCAGTGATCATTGAGTGAAGAGATGTTCAATTTCTGTGAGTTTATATTCTTTCTGTTATTTCTGTTATTGTTGAAGTACAGATTTAATCCATGGTGATCTGTTAAGATAAAAGGGGCTATTTCAACTTCCTTGTATCTGTTAAGGCTTGCTTTGTGATCAAGCATATGGTCAGTTTTAGAGGAGGTTCTATGAGCTTCTGAGAAGGAGGTGTATTCTTTTCTGTTTAGGTGAAATGTTCTGTAGATATTTTAGGTTCATTTCATTCATGAAGCCAATTAGCTTCATTATTTCTCTATTTATTTTCTTTCTTGATAGCATATCCATTGGTGAGAGTGTGGTATCGAATATTCCCACTGTGGGGATTGACATGTGATTTATGCTTTCATAATATTTCTTTTACGATTGAGGGTGCCCTTGCATTTGGGGCATACATGTTCAAAATTGAGACACCATCTTGGTAGATTTTTCCTTTAATGAGTATGAAATGTCCTTCCTCATCTCTTTTGATTAATTTTGGTTGAAAGTCTCTTTTATTAGATACAAGATTGGCTACTCTAGCTTGCTTCTTGGGTCTTTTTGCTTCAAAAAACTTTTTTTCCAACCCTATATTTGAGATAATATCTATCTTTATTGCTATTATCTGTTTCTTATATGCAGCAGAATAATGGGTCTTGTTTTCAAATTCATTCTGTTAGTCTGTGACTTTTTATTGGAAAATTGAATTTGTTGATGTTGAGAGTTATTAGTGACCAATGGTTGTTAGAGTGTGTGCATTTCCCTTATTTTGATTTTGATGTTATTTATTTCCTGTTTTTCTGGGTGTAGTTAGCCTCCTTGGGTTGGAGTTTCCCTTCTAGTATGTTCTATAGGGCTGGGTCTGTAGACAGGTATTGCTTAGGTTTGTTTTTGTCATTGTTTTCTTCATCTATGCTCTGCTGGGTATAATAATTTGGGCTGACATCTGTGGTCTTGTATGGTCTGCAAAATATCTCTCCAGATCTTTTTGGCTTTAAGCGTCTCCGTTGAGACTTCTTGTGTAATTCTGATAGATCTGCCCTTCTAAGTTACTTAACATTTTTCCCTTGCAGCTTTTAAAATTTGTTCTGTGTTCTATACATTCAGTGTTTTGATTACTATGTGGTGGGAGGAGTTTCTTTTTTGATTCAATCTACTTGGTGCTCTTCAAGCTTGTTCAGGATTTACAGGCATATATTTGCTTACTTTGGGAAACTTTTCTTCTATGATTTTATTGAAAATATTTTCTGGACCTTGGATCTGGGAGATTTCTTCTTCTACTCCTATTATTCTTAGGTTTGGTCTTAACATATTGTCCCAGATTTCTTGAATGTTTTGTGTCAGGAACATTTTAGATATAACATTTTCTTTGGCTAATGTATGTATTTCTTCAATTGTACATTGTAGGCCTGAGATTCTTTTTTCCATCTCTTGTATTCTGTTGGTGTTGCTTGTGTCTGTATTTCCTGTTCTCCCTAGGTTTGCTATCTCTGGGATTCTGTCAGTTTGTGTTTTCCTTATTGCTTCTATTTCCATTTTCAGGTCTTGTACTGTTTTGTTCATTTCACTCACTTGTTTGATTATATTTTCCTGTAATTTTTTAAAGGATTTATTCATTTTTTTTCCACCTGTTTGATTGAATTTTCTTGTATTTCCTCATTTCCTCTCTCATCATTATAGGGTTTGATTTAAGGTTATTTTCTTGTGCTTCAGTTGTGTTAGGACAACCAGGGCTCACTGTAGTAGGATAGCTAAGCTCTGTGGGTACTATATTGCGCTGATTTTTGTTGGTTGTGTTCTCATGCAGTCCTTTAATTATCTGGTCGTCCATGAATGTTCTTGGCTGTTCTTCGTGCATCAGACTTGGATGTTCCTGTGGTATTAAACTTTGGAGTTCCTGGTGCAACAGGACTGGTGGGAGTCAGTGAAGTAGTGTCTGCATGATGGAGTTCAAGGGATAGCACAAAGCTCAGGGTTGCTGGATGTCCCCATGCTTCCTCTGGATATTCCTGCTTTAGCAGGCTAGGATGTTACTAATTTAGCAGGCCTAGTGACAGCCTGGATGTTCCTCTTGTAGCTGATCTTGTGGAGGTCAATACAGCAGTGGTCCTACAATTCAGCTGGATATTCCTGTTTCAGCAGACCCCAATTTTCCTAGTTTATCAGGTCTGACTTCCTCTGGATATTCCTGAAGTTGCAGGTTTGATCACCCCAGGTGGATGAGGTCCAGATGATGGCACTGGATGATAGATGATCCTGAAGTTGCAGGCCTGGTGACCCCAGATGGAGCCGGTCAAAATACTGGTTCTAGATGTTCCTAGTGTATCAGGCCTGGTAACTTCCAGTGGAGCAGGGTTAGGAAAGTGACACTCAGGGCTCAGTACTCTGCTCAGGTTATCTGGGTGTGTCCCAGAGCACTAGGCAAGTTCAAGATTTGTGGGGGAGGGAAATTATGGGATCCAACCTATATATTTCTGAAGTAGCAGATCTGGGGACTCCAGGTGGAGCTGGTCTGAAGATGGAGTGTGGTGGGACAGCATTTAGTTCAAGGAAGCTGGGTGTAGCCCAGTGTACTGGACAAACAGAGGATATGGGTTGTGGTAGGGAGCTGTCTAACCTGAATGCTTCTGGTATATCTGGCCTGGTCACCTCCAAGGAGGCAAGGTCAGGACAGTGGCACTCAAGGCACATCCCTCAGCTCAGGTCAGCTGGGCATGTCCTAGTATATATTTTGTATGTAATAATATACAATATTTGTATTTTGTAGCCAACTCATGATGTCATGTATTCTAATTAATATTCTGCAATTCCAACCATGCTGTAGTAAGTGAAAAAATATTTTAAGACTTACTGGCATTCTACTATAGGTACATATATTTGAATGTTTGTAATTTGATTTAATAATTCATACATGGACATTATGTTAATTATGGACTTATTTCGTGAATAATGCTATAATAACCACAAGAGTAAATCATCTCATTTCTTGTAAATACTAATTTAAAACTTTAGATAAATATCCAAAAGTGAGAATTTTTGGGCACATTGTAATTTTTTTCTTAGTTTAAAGAAGCTACATACTACTTTTCATAATTAATTTATATACCCATCAACATTGTGCATGCTATTTTACTTTCTATTCCCATTGCTGTGACAAAAATCCCTCATGAAAATAACTTAAATGAGAAAATTTTTATTTTTCCTTATAGTTTCAAAGGGATTCAGTCCATCATCGCATGGAAGACAAGGCAATAAGCAGGAAAGGCATTTTCTGGCATGAATAGGAGGCTATTTAGACACCCTACATTTTCATTATGAAGCAGTGTGAACACAAAGTGTGTTCCAAGTGTTAAGATCCAGTATCTTCTTGAGTGAACAACTTGGTCCATAAAGGACTCATCTTGTAAAAGTTAACTTTCAGAAACTGCATGGTCATCTAAATAGCACATATTCAAACATGTGAACCTATAGAGAACATATTTCTTTCAAATGCCAGTAGAAGTATTCCTTTTCCTCTGTATCCTCACCTGTGCTTGCTGTTGTACACTAGTTTGCTAACAGAAATCTTGGCAGTTTATGGTTTCTTTTATCTATGAATTTAGTGTCAATCTCCCTAATGATAGTGAAGTTCAACAAATATATAAAATTGTGGGTCTTTTGTGATAAAATTTTTATTAATTCCTTGAGGGTTCTATATAATGTATTTTGATTATATTCTCACCATTTCTCAACAACTTCAAGACCTACACTCTCCACCATCACCTCACTGCTTGCACAATTTCCACTTTTCATTTTTACACACACATACACAAACACACACATTTGCAAATTTCTTGCATTAGTACTGTATTTGCATCATTTTCACCCTACCCATTTTCCATCCAATTGATCCTATTCCCTCTAACTCATTCTCAAATTCATGAACTTAATGTATTGGTAACGCAATCTGCAAAGTCCATTTTTTTGTTCATATTCATGTATCTAGAGATAACAATTTGGATTAGATAATGTATCAGGGAGCTTATCCCTGAAGAAGACTTAACTGATATCCCTCAACATTCTGTAGCCCTCCTCCCCCTCAGCCCCATGTAGCTCTTCATCTTAAAGGAGGACCTTGGGATACTTTTCCCAATCAACATTGACATATCAACTGGTATTGTCGTTGTGTTGACTTTCTTTTATGTGACACTATTTCTGAGTTTCATGGGTATAACTTCTCTGTCAAGTATAGAAGACTCTATCTGGCAGTAGGTACCCTAGTCTAAGGTCTCTTTAATTCATTATATCCCTTCTTCCATGATAGTCCTTGTACTCAGGTGTATTGCATTATAGATGTATCATTCAGAGTTGGAGTCCAAATAGTCAGTTGTTCTCTGCATTTGACCAGCTGTGAATCTCTGTATTTTTCTCTATCAAAAATTAGATTCATTGATGAGAAGTTAGAGCTACTCTTACCTTTGTATATACAAATAGACATTTAGGCTACAGTTAACAAATTACATTGGTTTTGGAACGTGCTGGAATAGGCTTTGTTTTACTGTCTATGACCTCACACACTGTGGATATTTGGCTAAGTTTATAGTACTAAGCTATTGAAAATGCTATAAGTCCAATTATAAGGCTAACCTCAAAATACAAGTGTCACTGTAGAACCTTTGTGATATTTTGCCTTGATCAGAGATATTGTGATTTGTGTGATTTGCAGCTAGGTAGGGCAATTGATTGTTTCCTCCTTGACAACTTCCATAACAGATTTAGATGGCATAATATCTAGTCTTTAAGGAAAAAGCTTTGAAGTCAGTTCCAGCTTTAGTCTCCAATGGAAGCTCAAAAACTTGGTTCCAATATCACCAAAAGAATCAGCAGAAGCATCAACAGAGTACATGAATTCATAAGAAAGTTTGGAAGCAAAGGGGAAAATATGCAAAAAATAAAAATTCTTTCCTTCTTTTTTGTCCTTTTCTGTTTAAGACTATATTTAGAGTGAGTCTTCCCACATCAATTAATGAAATCAAGACAATTGTCACTACACATGGGCATGAACAAATCTGATGTAGATAATTCCTCACTGATACTCAACTACTAGTTTATTCTAGATCATGTCAAGTTGACAGCTAATATTACTGAACACAAAGGAGAAAAAATATCAGAACAAGAAGAGGGCTAGCACTGATACAAAATGCTATGTTCTTGCTATATCATGACCAGCACGATCACAAACACACAGTATGTGTGTCTACATTCAAAATATATATACCCACAAAGAAGAGAAAGAAATATATGTACTTGGTATATTAGTTGGGGAGAACATGTAAGTAAAAGAATGAGGTTGACAAAGGAAGTTAAAGTTGGTGTCTATAATAACAATGTATTATATACAAGTATGTAATTGTCAAAAACTAATAGTATTTTTTTCAGTCATTTTTTATACAGCAACAATTAATAGACTAAGTGTCTCATGATTTTTCATGGTCTTCTGTTAGCTTCAAAAACAAAACACCATTATTTCAAGAATAACAAGCATGCCTTCCAAGATATAGGAGCACTAGAAAACCTGGTAAATTATAAAGAATTTATGTTATAATTGGACCTGATTCTGAAGTTTGGAAAGTCTATGGGTATGACATTAGCATCTGATGAAGGGTGGTTTTTTATTTTACTTTGTTTTGATTTTTTTCATCTGTATTATAACATGGCTAAAGATTTCACATGGTGAGATAAAGGGAAAAAAACTAATCATAGCTATATAAAGCTTATAGCACAATACAAATTTGTACACTATTGGAATTATAACAGTGTGTCTTCCACAAGTTTCTTAGGTCTTTCATTGAGCAAAACCAATTGTTTGTTGCCAGTTATTTAATTTTGAAGTCCATTGTGCTAGCTAGGTTTGTGTCAGTATGAACAAGTTATAGTTATTTAAAGGAATGAACCACAGTTGAGAAAGTACCCCCGTGAAATTGCCCTGGCAATGTCCAAATAGCGTGGGCAGTATTATTTATGAACTGGTGGTCATGGGTGCTATAGAAAGTCATCAACAGCAAGCCAGTAAAATTCCTCTATGGTTTCTGCACGGGCTTCTGTCTCCAGGTTTGTGAACTAACTTCCCTCACTGATAGAGTGTGCTGTGGAACTGTAAGCTGAAATAAATGCTAACCACCTCAAGTTGATTTTGGTCAACAATGTTATATCACAGCAATAAAACTTATCACTATAACACTGTCATTAGTACAAAAAGTCAACCTGCATATTGGAAAAACATCTTTATCAACCCCACATCCAATATTGGGCTAATATCCCAAATTTATAATGAACTCAGGAAATTAAACACCAAGAAAGCAAATAATCCAATAAAAATATGGGGAACAGTGCTAAACTGAGAATTCACAAAGGAAAAATGTCTAATGGCCAAGAGACACTTTAAGAAATGCTCAACATCCTTAATCATCAGAGAAATGAAAGTCAAGACAACTCTGAGATTATATCTTACACCTGTCAGAATGGCTTAAATCAAACACTCCAATGACAACACATGCTGACGAGGGTGTGGAACAAGGGGAAAACTCCTCCATTGCTGGTGACAGTGGAAAATTGTACAACCACTATGGAAAAAATCTTAGTAAACTTAGAATACCTCTACCTCAAGACCCAGACATACCACTTCTGGGTATACATCCAAATGATTACTCACCAAGCCACAAAGACATATCCTCAATTATGTTCATAGCAGCCTTATTTGCAATAGATAGAAACTGGAAACAATCCAGATGTCCCTCAACATATGAATGGATAAAAAGAGCTTTGGTACATTTACACAAGGAACACCATTTAGCCTTCAGAAACAAGGAAATCATGCAGTTTGCTGCCAAATGAACGGAACTAGAAAATCTCATCCTGAGTGAACTAATCCTGACCCAGAAAGATGCATATGGCACTTATTCACTTATAACTGGATATTAGCCATATAGTACAGGATAACTATCCTAGAATCAACAGACTGAAAGGAACAGGAACATAGATTCTGTCACCTGTTTGTAGGACACTTTGCCCTAGTGGAGCTGCCATGTAGGGCCCCAGTGCAAAAGAACGCTCTTAGTCCTCATATGGCTGCTGAACTGAAGGAGGCTGATATGTAGGGCACCACACACCAGAGGAGTAGGATGGGTTGGAAAAGTGGTAGAGGGTGGGATGTGGGAGGGTGGGCCTGGTAGGGGTGGAGGGAAGGGACTGTGATGGAGATGTAAATTGAAGTAATAAATAAACATAAAGAAAAGAAAAAATCTGGCACTCTTTGTAATAAAATCTAAGACACTTGAGCTTGCTGGTCAAGTACCCCACCACTAATCTATATTCGAAGAGTAAGTAGCTTTAGTTAGCAATCTGATACTGTAGCATAAAGTATAATTATTATCTTTCTTTTGGTTAAAAAAAAATTGTGCTACACTTGTCCAAGACTTAGGGGCTGACAGAGATCAGGAAGCCTGTAGGGGTCTGATCTAAGTCTTCTGCATATGTGCATGGCTGAATAGTTTTATGTTCTTCTGGGATGCCTAACAATGGAAACAGGGGCTGTCCCTGACTCATGCGTGCTTATGGGACCCTTCTGTTCCTACTTGGAAGGCCCGGACTGTCTTGATGTGATGGTATGTAGCTGGTCTTCTTGTAGGTTTTTATAGCTTGTTTAGTATATGTCTCTAGAAGGTCTGTTCTTTTCAAAGCCGAGGCAAATGTAGGGTAGCTCTGGGAGAGAAGTGAGTTTTTAGCGGGAGAATGGAGAAGAAGAGAGAGATTGGAAGCTATAGTCGGGATGTAATATAAGAGAAAGTAATAACAACAACAACAACAACAACAGAAAGTACTATGAATTCTGGGCCAGAATTCCTAGCCAGTCTCTCCATTTTAGACATGGAGAACATGGAGATAGATTCTGCTCTTCTTGGTAGCCGCTGCTCTACAGAAACTAAGATAGTCAATGTCTATTGTTCCAGCAGCAGATGCATCAGAGCCTTGCTGCAGAAGATGCTTAAGTGAGTGCTTAAACATTTTCCCAGGCAGGGAACAGCCACAGTCCTATGGCCATGTCCACTGCCACCCAGGAACAAATAGTGTTGTTCATTAAGAGTCAGGCATGATGGTAAAGAGGCAGGCACTGGAGCTGCTCATCCAGCATCTCACTGCTGCTGTCTGATTCAGCCTGCAGCAGCCAATCATTTGTTAGTTTCTCTCTCTCTATTTCTCTCACTCTTTCTAATATGTGTGTGCATATGAATATATGTTCACACATAGGTAGATATGCATAAAATATATATTTATGTATGTTATACATATTTTGTGCATAAATCATATATAGAATTATATATCATATATAACTTACATATAATTTATATATACTAAATATGTATATGTATATATGTATACATGTCTTGAAAACTATTATTGTTGGCTTACAGATATGGGGCAGGTTCCAGATTCATTCTATGCACTCTGAGTATGAATCTGTACAGACCTAATGGAAGTGATACTGAGAGCCATTTATTTTTTCTTGATGGTCTTACTATGTCAGC
>CAJQZJ010031070.1:0-22712 GCA_907164525.1 Lophiomys imhausi
AAAAAAAAAAAGAATGCCCTCTTGATTCCTAAACAACTCAAACTTTAACTATGAGACTCTAGCTATCTATTCTTCAACCACCTCAGAGACCTGAGAGGGATAAATATATCTGATTATATAGGAAGTGCAGGGCCCGCAGCTTCCAAAACTAAGAAATGACATACCCGTGGCTGCCTCGACAGTTCCCATTTTCTCTCCATACATTACAGCATCAATCTTAAGCTGTTTGGCCCCATTTCTCTGACAGACATTGATTGTAGAGCAGGAATTATGAAGGACTTACCTACCCTGTCTTGGCAGAGCTAGGCTGTCGACTTACCTGCTTCCAAGTTTTGCCCTTTTTGGACAGCAGTCTGTCTACAGTTGAAGCACGGGGTTTTTTGTTTTGTTTTGTTTTGTTTGCCAAGAGATAGGCTTGCCACTAATTCAACCATCTCACACTGGAGATTCTTTGATGCTCATCTTCTACTTGGAGTGGAATAGGAGATGCTGTCAGGAGCTGGCATGTCTCGATATAAAAAAAAATATTAATTTAAGAAAACATCTTTGAATGCCATACTCTGCAGATCTCTTGGGGTTTTTGAAGACGCCCTGTCTATCTCTTATGTTTAGATAAGCAAATGTTGCTGTCTCTTAACAACTTGATTTCTGAGTAGCTTAGAAAATAACTGTGATAGACTGTCATAGTAACTAACAAAATGACACGCTTGCATGACTGTTAGTTTGTATTTCTTAATTATCCTAAACAGTTTATAATGGTTGGTAGCAAAAGGCCAAAATTTCACATTTCCTTTTTAAGCATTACTAGGTACAATACCTTTAAGAAGTGTTACCCTTTATTTTGTAACAATATACAAAGATCAATACCAATGTGACCAAATATATTCTTAATTTTGTATCAATATACTAAGATCAGTACTGATGAGTGCAAGCTTTTACAACCACTGTGGAAATCAGTCTGGCGATATCTTAAAAAACTTGGAATAGCTCTACCTCAAGACCCAGCCATACCACTTTTGGGTATACATCCAAATGATTCATCACCAAATCAGAAGGATGTTTCCTCATCTATGTTCATAGCAGCCTTATTTGTAATAGCTAGAAACTGGAAACAACTCAGATGTCCCTCAACCAAGGAATGGATAAAAAAAACTGTGGTACGTTCTACACAATGGAATACTACTCAGCCATCAGAAACTATGAAATCACGTAATTTGCAGCCAAATGGATGGAACTAGAGAAGCTCATCCTGAGTGAGCTAACTTAGATTCAGACGTATGCACATGGCTTCTATTCACTTAAAATCAGATTTTAGCCATATATTACAGGATAACTAGACTACCACGAATGCACCAAAGGGAACATGAACATAGACTTTGTTTCCTGTCAATGAGACACTTTGCCCTAGTGGTGCTGCCTTGTAGGCCTCCAGTGTATGAGGAGGCTCTTGGCCCTCATATGACTGCTGAACTGGGGCGGGGGACTGTTATGTAGGGACACTCCACTCCAGAGGAGTGGGATGGTAGGGATAGGGGGTAGAGGGTGAGACTGGGAGCGGCGGATAGAGGACACTGTGATGGAGATGTAATCTGAAGTAATAAATATTAAAAAAAGAAAAAGATGATTTTGAAAGTACTGAAACAATACACATGAAAAGAAAAACAAGTAAGTTTAACAGTACAAAGAAACTCTGTGTAAAAATAAAATAAAATAAAATAAAATAAAGCCACAGGAAAACATGGGAATGCAAGGAACACATTTCCAAAGAAGTTTAATCTCTGAAATGTTTTGAAAGAATTTTCAATTCATTCTGATAAACAGTCAAAGGATAATTTACACATAAAGAAGTCCAAATGGCAAATTTCATTGGAATCAGAAAAGAAGTAAGTTAAAATAAGATAGAAGTTCACACACTAAATTAAACTTAACATGCAAATGTTTTGTTTGTCTCATGATGTCAAGACCATAAGAACATTAAGTACATAATATTTTATTTGTGTAATAGATTGAGGTTGATAGACAAAGTTAGCTCCCTTGCTGTTATCTTGCAGAATATTCTTGTTGCTCTTTTCTGTATAATCTCCCAGAGCTTCCTTTATTTTCTAATTCATGTTATACCACGCAGAACAGTTTCTGGGCAGGTTCTTTTGTGAAATTCCAAAATGTGCAATCTTTTGTTCATTTTCCTTCTTATATTCTCTCTCTCTCTCTCTCTCTCTCTCTCTGTGTGTGTGTGTGTGTGTGTGTCTGTGTGTGTGTGTGTGTGTTTGAGTAGATGTTGCTGTTTCTCTATGACAAATAACCCTCCTCCTCCAAGTGCTGGATAGTTAAAGTTTGATTTCTGCCCACTGTTCACCTGCTCCTGCCACATCACCTCAGACAATGAACAAAGGTTTCTGTATTGAAATAGAAATACCATTTTTTACTGTTCTTTCAGTATTTAATTGGAGGTCTTTCTAGGGAAATGGAACTTTCACACTCCCGCATATAATATTTAAGTTACATATATTTAAAATATACAAAGTAAACAAATTTCCAGGGACTAATGACTGCAATTTAAATTGTGCAATGTTGGAGAGAGGGGGCAGGTGGGGGAATGAGCCATGGCTGGAAAGAAAGAATTTCCAGTTCAAAGTTTAAAGTTACAAGCAACACAACTGTTTGTAAGAGCAGCAGGATGGGAGAAATTCACAGCTCAAGAATGTACATTCCAAGGGTACAGGTAACCACAGTGCCTGATAGGCTGTCCTGCAGAACACTGTCCAAGTCTGACATGAACAAAATGACCTACGCACTCTTTTATTTTCTTTCTTTCTTTCTTTCTTTCTTTCTTTCTTTCTTTCTTTCTTTCTTTCTTTCTTTTTTTTTAGTTTTTTTTTTAATGTTTACTTATTATTTCAGGTTACATCTCCATCGCAGTGTCCTCTTTCCACCCCTCCCAGTCCCGCTCTCCCACCCTCTACCCCCTAACCCTTCCATCCCACTCCTCTGGAGTGGAGTGTCCCTACATATCAGTCCCCCACCCCAGTTCAGCAGTCATATGAGGGCCAAGAGCCTCTTCATACACAGGGGCCTACAAGGCAGCACCACTAGGGCAAAGTGTCTCATTGACAAGAAATAAAGTCTATGTTAATCTGCCTCTCTATTATCCACTCATTTAACAAACACTAGCCATATGTACTTATTCACATGCCCCTATTTTCTCTTAATGTATTTTTACTGTTGTTTATTTTAATTCATTTAAATTTTTATACATTTTTCTTTATTTATATTTGTGTATGTAATTGTGTGTCTCTGTGTGTACACCCTATGTGGGAGTGTCCATCCAGGCCAGAAGAAGGTGTTAGAATCCCTGGAATTGGATTTGCAAGGGTGCTGGGAACTGAACGTGGGTCCTCCACAAGTACAACACATGCTCTCAAGCAATGAGCCTTCTCTACAACCCTTATTTCATATAATTGTATATTGATGAAGTGGTTTTTTTTGCAGGCACATGAAAAAAATCAAAATGTCATCATGATGACAATCCTAGGGTCAAATATTATCACATCCCAAGCCTGTGATGCATCCTGTACTATTTTCAGTAACAAGGTGGGGGAAGGCAGTAGCAGTACTTTTATAAATGATTCTTTTCTAACCACTTTTCCTCTGAATGGAGCACAGGGAAGTGTCAGCATGACTATAATATTCCACCTTGTACCCTCTTTCTGACATTTGAAAGAAAGTCATGGCTCAGCCTGCTATTTCACCTATGTGTTTCCATTTCTTGCCATCACATTTTAATGTTTTAGTGTTTTTCACTAGCTGCTTTCCAGTTGGGTCTTGTCGAAGGAGAAATAAATGACTTGCTACGGGGGATACATCAAGTCCAAACCCCCCATCTTCGAGCAAGAAAAGAGAATGAGTGTGTGGAGGAAGATGGCTCATGTGAAAGAAGTCTTAAACAGAAGGACATCAATGCAGGGGACATCTGCCCTATTTGTCAGGAGGTGCTGCTGGAGAAAAAACTTCCTGTCACCTTCTGCAGGTGATGGACTTTTCTTTGGATTCTAAAGCCTTACAAAAATTCTAATTCAACATTCCTGTGAAATTATATTATGATAGAAAAAAAAGCTTCTGTGTCGAATTTCTATTTCCTTTGTGTTATTTTGTTTCCTAATATCTTATGAGATGTCCTGTTCTAAATATTTCTAGGCTACATTGTAAGGGTAAAAATTGAAAGTATCAGTCCATGGTTATTCATCCATCTGCTTTAAGTAATTAAGAATGGGAAGACTTTATTTTTGGTATATGGTATTTTATTACAACTTTTTTTTTCATTTTTTGAGACAGGATTTCTCTGTGTAACAGAGCCCTGACTGTCCTGGACTCACTTTGTGGACCAGGATGGCCTGGAACTCACAGAGATATGCCTGCCTCTGCCTCCGGAATGCTGGGATTAAAGGCATGTGCCACAACACCCAGCAGACTTATTTTTTTTTAGTGTTTATTTATTTATTCAAGTTACATATACATCACAGTCCCCTCCTCCACCCCTCCTTGGCCTCACCCTCCCACCCTCTTCACTTTCTCCCAGAACTCATAATTCTTTTTTTTAATAATTAGGCCACAATTATGAAAATTATAAGGTATAACATACATGTCTATTCCATACATATTGGTAACTGAAATTAATATTCTATTATCTATCTCCATGAGTTTAAAGTTCTATACCTAACTCATTTTTCATCCTAACTTGCATTACTAACTTAAAAACATCTTCTTAGACCTAGAATATCCCTTTAATTTCTAAACAACTTAAAATTTAACTGTGAGACTACACCTATCTAGTCTTCAAGCATATCAGAGACCTGAGAAGGATAAATATATCTGAATAAACAGGAAATGCAGAGCTGCAGCTTCCAAAACTAAGAAATGACATACAACTGGCTGCCTGGACAGTCCCTAATTTCTCTCTATACATTAGAGAATCTATCTTCAGCCTCTTGGTCCAGTATCTCTGACAGACATTCCTGCAAAATTGTAAAGCAGGAATTATGAAGGACTTGCCTACCCTGACTTGGCAGAGCTATGCTGTCAACTTACCTTCAGGAAGACTTTTTTTTAAAGCCCTTTTATATTTATTGATTGATTGACTGATTGATTTGGGGAGTGGGTAGAGTCACATACACATGCCTTGACATGTGTGAAGGTCAGAGGACAATTTGTGGAAGTTGATTTTCTCCACCTTGTATGTTTCAGCAACCAGCTTGAACTCAGATCACTGGGTGCCCAACTGCCTTTACTCAGTTGGGCAAATCACCAGCCTTTTTTATTTCTTTTTCTTGGGGGGGAATGATACAACTGCAACAATATTTTCTGAATGTAAAGATTATTTTACTTTGAAATTATAAACATTAAGAAATTATATCTTCTAACTTAAGTTGTTCAAATGTTTTACTTAGTAAAAGTTCTCACTGACAGAATCTCATTCATCCTATCCTTCACGGCCCCCCAGCAGTTGTGCTTTAGAAATTGAGGCAGCCATTTGTTGCCTAATTCTTTTCATCTTTTTTCTCTTGTGTACTTGCCAAATATTTGACTCCTATTTTTCACATTTCTCTGTGGTTGTTTCTACCAAATATGTAAAAGTTGCTAACTACTTCCCGAAACGTTACTTCTCCCAGCATAAATTGCTCATGTTTAAGGTACTACATGATTTCTCAAAAATGCAAAAGAGAGAAAAGTAGGTTAGGACTCCACCCTCTATTTAAAAAAATTAACATTTTAATTTTCTTTGGGTTGAAGCTACACTCATTCTGGCCTTATGAATGAAAAATAATTTAACAATGTAAAATTTCTCATCATTTTCTTTAAATGAAGAAAAATTATATTTGGAATTCTGGTAAAGATAGTAAATTAGACTTTTGTCTGTATGCAATCCAGCTATATCTAGAAATCAGTTTGAAGTATGTCTTATAAGAAATAAGGATGTACCCATAGGGGTTCTTAATTTACATACATGTTTATAACAAATACATACAATAAGTGATAAACTTGCATTTTGTTTCTGATAGGTTTGGCTGCGGCAATAACATTCACATAAAATGCATGAGGATCCTAGCCAATTACCAAGATATGGTATTGGACAGTTCCATGATAAAATGTCCGCTTTGCAGGGAAGAGTTTGCACCATTAAAAGTTATCTTGGAGGAATTCAAAAATGCTAACAAACATATGACTACATCTGAGAAAGAGCGACTAGACAAACACCTCGGAATTCCCTGTAATAACTGTAAGCAGCTACCAATCGAGGGGAAGTGCTACAAGTAAGTTTCCAGTAGTCACAGCTCTGAGCATTTACAGCATCTGACCCTTAAGCTAGCCCCTCTTTCTACTCATGTACTGTCTTTGCTGTTTGGGATTTCATTTTACTTTCCTCGATTTTGCAAGTCTGTTGGCTTTTGCATTATCTTGTGGGTTGACTATGAAGCAGCATCTAGAAGCTCTGACATTATTCTTACTTTTTTGGCCTAGGTGAGTTTCCATGTTCAGGACCCTGCTTAGACCTTCACATCCTGTAACACTGTGGACTATGGATGAGGAGGTCATTGCCAAAGTCTCCTAATAGTCTTAGAAGGATGTTGATTAGATTGGCTGAGTTTGTCATCTATTTCTACCCACCTCAAATTACAAGCTATGTTTTCATCTACCTTGAGTATTAGCTTTGTTTTCATTCATATCCACCTCAGTGAAAACAAGAGCAATATTATTAGCTGAGATAGGTGCTTGACATTTTTATGTATAATCTCCAAACCTTCCTATAATTACCACAACTACACAATAGCTATTCCTCAGTAACTACTATTTGTTGAATAAAATTTTAAGTTGCATATTTTAAAATGTTTTATTTAAATCTTCATTAAAATTTTCCCAATCCCAGCACTTTGGAGGCAGAGGCAGGAGGATATATGAGTTCAAGGCCAACCTGGGCTAAAGATCGAGTTCCAGGACAGCCAGGCCTACAAAGAGAAACCCTGTCTTGAAAAAGAAAAATTGAAAACTGAAATATCAATGTATGAGCAAAATTAAATATTTCTTTTTACTTTCTGATTCATCTCAACAGCATTTTATTACTTTGTTCAATTTTTTTTCTTTTTTTTTTTTTTTTGGTTTTTCAAAAAAAAACCCAAAGATCCACAGAGATCCACCTGCCTCTGCCTCCCAAGTGCTGGGATTAAAAGCATGCGCCACCACCACCCAGCTTACTTTGTTCAATGTTAATATTGTTTTCTCTTCAGAAGAAAATTAATCATTAGCAGAAATCAATATGGGAAAATAGCTAGCCTGAGAGGGCCTCAAGGACCCATCGAACTTGAGCAAGGACAGAATTTGAACAGACATTGAGCATGAAGTTGGCTTGCTATGGAACCAGTCAGGAGCTGTCGTGTGGACAGTTTATCATTTTCATGAACAGTGGACTGGAAGACTTAGGGACTAAATGTCATATGTGAGAGAGAAGGCTGTGAAGAGGAGCCATGAGAACAAAGCAGAAAACCCCAGGCCCTTGTAGTCATGTTTTTCTAAAAGGGTTAACCTGTGTCTCAGCTGATTCTATCAAAGATGATCGAACACTGTTGTCGTGTATTTGTTGGAATCTTGAAAGTCAAATCCTCAGCCAGGGTATTGTCTGTTTTCTGTCCTAGTGGATTGTCCTTCCAGAAACTGCTAAGTCAACTCTTTCTGTACTGTGCTTCCCTGCTCCATGCTCAGTCTGTCTGAAGATAACTTCTCATAACTTGTCTATGAATTTGGCTAACAACTACCCATTCCAACATCCTCAATTACAAATCAAAGTTGTATCTGTGACGTTTGTGACTCCGTCTTCTACTCTTTCCTTCCAATACTGAACAGTCAGTCCAAAAAACTAATTATGCTAAATGTAAGCAGCAGCTTCTCTGCAATAAGGGTGTCATAATGCAGGTGATTCATTTTTTAGGTTAGTTCATAAAACATCAGATGTATGTTAAAATGCAGATGTATGTTAAAATTGTACTCATGAGTACAAGGGCCAGGGATTTTTGCGTTGTTCTCATGGCTCCTCTTCACAGCCTTCTCTCTCACATATGACATTTAGTCCCTAACTTTCTTAAAAAAATTTTATACCAACACAGTCTGAGGTATCAAGAGAATTACAGCATTGCTGGTTTCTTATGTTAATTATTAAGAAACTACATATATAAATAGTGATAATAAACAAATTAGCACTTCTATATTCTAAAATGTTTGAGTGCATATTTTTTTATTTCTCAGGGAAAGAGCCTTCTAAAAACTAGAAAATTTGAATTTAAAAATAATGTTTTCTCACAATACTGTTTATTTGGTGAATCTTGTAGCAAATAAACTAAAATCCTATGTAGTAAAATGTTTACAAATAGCATAAGCTTGAAACTGGGCTTCAGTGAAAAGTTACATGTTAAAATTATATTCATAGTTTTTTGTTGAGACACATTTATCCTTTCCAACTTGTTGAGAGAAGAAAAAATAATATGATTCTATGGTCAAAGAACCCTGCTAACTTTAACCCTATCCTTCATGAAACAATTGAAAAGTTATGCTACATAGAGACATGTGACAAATGATGGAATACTAAACAAAGAAATCACTGGGTCCTAAATTGGTCTGGAAAGGCCTCATGGAAAGGACACAGTAGAGGCAAAGGAATAATGGTCTCCCAAATATATCCACAGGCTGAGCACAGAACCTGAATGTCAGGTTATATGTCAAAGGTCAAAGGGAGTTAAGGTTGTGATGAGTCATGGTTTCTTACCAATTGATTGTTAAATAAGATAAACCCAATATAATCACAAGGGCTCTTGAAAGTAGAAGAGGGAGTGGAAAGAGAGAAGGAAATATGACTATGGAAGAAAGGCAGAAAGTGCTATTAATTACCTTAAAGATGGAATAAGGACCACAAGCTAGGAAGTGTAAGCTGCCTTTAGAATATGGTACAGCCAAGGAAACAGATGTTCCTCCGAAATCTCAAACAGTGACACAACAGGGCCAACATCTTCTTGTTATCCCTTTGAGACTCATCAAGCTTCCATTCTACAGACCGTCTAGTAATAAAATTCTACAGGAGTACTAGGAAACTACTTCACAATGTGAACAGTGTGGGCTTTGCCATGTGTGGATCATTCACAGGGAAATGAGTCAACTTCTTTACCTAAAACCATGGCAGAGATTGGATTTTTCTCTCCTGTGTTTTGACATGTTGTGTTTCAGGTGCACTGAGTGTGTAGAGTATCACTTATGCCAGGAATGCTTTGACAGCTGTCACCATCTCTCTCACACCTTTGCATTTCGTGAGGTAAGATGCTCACCTTAAACTGAACATGCCACTTGTCACACTGTAAATATCAGTAAATCTAAGAGCATGAAAAGTAGGTAACATTCTAGAGGAAGGAATTGACTTTTAATTTAGAAATTACTTAATTTTTGTGCTGGTGATTTATAAGACCCATCACAGTAACAAACATTGGATGTCATAAAGAAACCTTAAGAACAGACACTGGTTTTGGTGATGAGCCTCGCCTTTAACAGCTGAGCCATCTCTCCAGCCCAATAAGTGGAGGGAGAGAGGAATCTGGACAAGAACCCAACATTACTGCCTCCAAGAAGCCTTATCCAGCAGATAATGGAAACAGATGCAGAGACCCACAGCCAAGCATTAGGCAAAAATCAGGGAGTCTTGAGGAAAAGTTAGAGAAAGGTTTGAGGAAGCTGGAGGGATCAAGGACACCACAAGAAGACCCACAGTCCCAGTTAACTTGGACACAAGGGGTTTCAAAGAGACTGAACCACCAAGCAAACAGTTTACAAGGACTGATCTTAGGCCCATTACATATATGAAGCTGACAGACTTCTTGGTTGTCAAGTGGATCCCCTAACAATTGGAATGGGGTCTATCCCAGACTTAGATGATGTTGCCTCCCTCTGGAGCTCATTTTCCTAGCATAGCTGCCTTATCTTGCCTCAATGGAAGGGAAGGCACTTAGTCCTGAAGTGATTTGATGTGCCAAAGTGGGTTGGTACTAGGTGGGGGAGGAGAGTATGGGGGAAGAGGGTGGGAGGGTGGGACTTGGAGGAGGGAAAGGAAAGGGATGGGAACGGAATATAAAATAAACAAAAAAAAATTTTAAATAAAAAAAAAGAAAGAGAAGATACTGTAGCCCTCAGCCTAAAAATGAGTTGTAGAGACCTTAACCTGTGGGCAGACCTATCATAACATTTCTGACAACCATTATGTTTTTCTCTTAAAATTTCTCATGCCCACGGATAATATATAGAAACTTTTAGGTATCCTTTGAACCATGTATTTTAAAGGTATCTCCTGAAGCCCTGTGTGGTGGCACAGACCGATAATCCCCACACTCGGGAGACTAAGGCAGGACAGTCACACGTTTGAGACCAACCTGGGCTACTTAGTGAAACCTAGCATTAAATATAAATATATCCTGATGTTGAATAATGCTACGTTTTTCTTTGTATAAATATAAAACATCTGTGATTATTAATATTTTTACATTAAGAAGAGCTAGGTCGGTCAACAAAATAACTCAGTGGGTAAAAGTGTTTGCTGTCAAGTCTAGTGACCAAAGTTCAATCCCTGGGACCTACATGGTTGACAGAGAGGATCTATTCCTGTAATTTATTGTCTGCCTTCAATGCAAGTATCATCACAGGTACAGACATAGAGTGGGAGAAAGTAAGAGGGAGTGGGAAGACAGAGATAGAGAGAACACTAAATAAAATAAATAAATAATAAAATAGGAGGAGGAGAAGTAGCATTGTTGGGCATGATGGCATATGCATATAATCCCTGCTACTCAGATTGCAAACTTGAAACCAGTCTCAAAAACTTTTGAAATCTTGCCTCAATATTTACAAATGAAGAGGATACAGAAAATGTTTTAAGTGACTGAGATCTGGGTACTTGCTGCTCCTCCAGAGGACCCATATATTGTCTCAGAATTCTCCTATAACTCCAGTTACAAGGGATCCAGTGCCCTCCTGTGGCTTCTGTGGGCACCAGATATGCACACGATACACAATTATACATGTAGGTGAAACACCAATACACATAAATAACCTTTTAATTAAAAATAAATTAATGAATTCAAAGTAGTGAGTGTTGCTCAGTGTTCTGTTGGTTAAACACTCCGTGTTGAAAAAAGAAAGTAAAGTCATTTTAGAAGCCTCACAGTAGGACATGAGAGTCACTTATAATTTATAATTTTAATGAGGTAAGGTATATATTGCTATAATAAGTATTTTACAATATCATATTGTTAATATTCAGCCTTGATAATTTAATTGGAAAGAAATTTTATGATTTACAAAATAACATCTACTCTTTTTTCACCTATTTCAGAAGAGAAACCAAAGATGGAGATCAGTAGAAAAAAGATCAGATGTAAAATATTTAGATATTAAAAATGAGGTAGAAGCAAATACGCCATATTTTCAAGAAAAGCAAGGGTGAGAGTCTTAGTAAAATTTACATTTCTCGTGTGATGGAATCTTTGAATAATTTTTGAATGGATTATATATGTTCTTTGGTTTCATATTTGTCAAGCAATTGCATATATACCCAAGCAATGTTTCATATTCTGGTGGTGAAGAGCAAGGGTCATGAATCAGCCTGCTTAAATCCAGTCCTAATCAAACACACACTATCAAGATGGCTTTGGGAATACAAACTTCACTTCTCTCTGCACATTTTTCTCATCTTTCAAACAGGAATAATTTTGTACCATTATGGGCATATATCTGCAGAGTAATGGAAGCATTAACTTTTTTTGTCAATTATATAAATCTGATCCAAAATAGTTCCTTTAACTATGCTTTTGTTCTTAAATACCATTTTGTGTGGTTTACCACTTGCTAGTGGCATTGAATACCAGTTATTTCACAGTCTATCACCTTTTATGTTAATCAGTATTTTTAAAGTTACACTGTTAGTCTAACAATATGGGCTAAGCATGTACCCTCTCCCCCTGAAATGAATTTTCTCACAAATTTTCATCTACCAGTGGGCATCAGTATCCTTGAGTATTTGAGCTTCCTGTTGTGTACCTCATCAGTTGACAAGTAAATTGGTTTGTATTTTCTAAACGTGTAACAATTTGCTCAAATTATAATCATTTCAGCTTATGACCCTCAAAATTTTTTCATTTTATTGACTTTAAAGTATAAACCAAATTTTCAATAATATTTCTACTTAATGTGGCTAAATTAAACTGTGATCTTTATGAAGTCAGTTCTACCAGATTCAGGATCTTATCAACAGACTTATTATCTCTGACTCAAGAAAACCTTGGGTTCTGTTGTATTATTTATGGAAAAACTGTATGCTCTGAATTAGTTCTGATCTGTAATCACACGTGGGCATTTAGGTCTCTGTTTATCTTTACCCAGTCAGTTTTACACGCCAAAACATGTTGTAAAGTCACTGCCTCTCCTGCTGATTACAAAGAACAGCAAGCTGCTTGCTCCAGGGTACCAGTGTCGACTTTGTTTGAAGTCATTTTGTCTTGGTCAATATACAAGACTGCTACCATGTACTCACAAGGTAAATACCATATCTTTTTCACTTTACTTTTCCTAATGGGCCATTTTTCATGAATGAAGGAGCAGTTGAAGTTTCCCCTTTCATTTTTCTCTTGTGCTCTCTACAGAGACACTCACTGGTGTGCACAGCACATGTGGACAAGCTCCTGTAGAGAAGGTAGCTTCCCTTCATAGGGTTTTCTTCTTCATACACTGTCTAGTTTGGACAAATGACACTTTAACTGTATTCTTTTATATATTTTTGTTACACATGACACACAAAAAGCCTATAGAATCTTAGTATTATGCCATTTTACAGTTTACATTTCATGGTTCTTTAGATAAAATAGAAATGTCTTAATTGAAAAGTATTCATAAAAACTCACTAGAATCAAAGTCATTTGACAGCAATAGTTAATGATATTTTTCGTGAAATAACATTGCCTAAATAAACATATAGAGCTTTAAAAGTCATACGTAAACTATCTGATAGTGCTTTTTATAACCAAAACACTTGTGTACCGTTGTTATCTAGTTTCTCATGATTGCTAGACTCATTTTCAACTCTGGTTGGTTATGACTTTTTAATTGTTTTCTTCCATTAGAAGTAATTAGCATGAAAATGATACCTTGAATGGTGAGTTTCTAACAAAGTTATGAAGTTGATATACCTAATGGACTTTGTATCTTCCTGTGGAAATGAAAATCAATAAGTATAGGCCTCATATTTATAAATGAACTTGTTCAAAATATTTTCATGAAACCTGACAAGTTAGAATTATCTTCCTCTTTGCTCAATAGTTTCAATATACAAGTAGTCTGGAAATTCTTATATAAGTAGTGTCACTGTAGCTCTGATTAACTTACAGCCTTTTTGTTTCAAGTTTCACAGGAAATGTATTGACAGTTGGTTACTCCACAAGTGTAATTCATGCCCTATTGACCGACAAGTCATATATAACCCTTTGCTCTGGAAAAGCACAGCTGTGGATCGACAAGAACATCAGTTGGCTTCAAATGAAGACATCGCCCATTTGTCAAAGCAGCAAGAGCCAAAACTTTTTATTCCTGGTACTGGATTACTTTTAAAACAAAACAGAACTGGAATTTTACCTAACATTCCTCAGTGTAATTCTAAAATGTTGACTACATTTCAAAATCCATCAGAAAACTATCAGAATGTAACCATGGATGACCTATGCTCAGTCAAATTAGATAACTCAGATTCAAGAAAATTAGTCTATGGGTATAAAGTTAGCCAACATTTTCCCCCACATCTGCAAGACACAGCCACTGAATCATTTGAGCAGATATCATCTCAAGCATTTCTTCCCTCCCTTTCTCACAAGAATATTATTTGTCTCACTGGAAGGGAAAGCCCACATATCTATGATAAATACCACAGCAGTCTAAATCAAAAGAAAACCAGAGGTTATGAACATATGAGGTATAATACAAAGAAATCTTTCAGTACTAAAGTAAGACAAGACAAGAGATCAAGTACCTTACCTATGGCAGAGTTAAATCTTACTATCAACTGGGGTTCGACCAAACTTAGTTTGTCTAAAAGGCATAATAATTTCACAAGGAAAATTAGACGAAAATGTAGTCGTCCACTCAGACAACCTGCATATCCTCCTTTACAAGCACAAAGTACTTCTTTGTCTTTAATAATGGAAGGAATTCATTTATGAAAAAATGCATTTTTATTACAACAGAAAATTTTAAATACTTAATATGCAAAATATTTTATTTATAGAGCATATGAATCCATGTACACTCTTTACAAATGTATATAAAATACTCTATTATCATTTTTGTCTACTTGTCTGTTAATAACTTACTGTTCTTACAGAGGTCACTCTGTTATGGGAGACTAAGCAATAGGTGTTTTGATGAGACTATTCAGGTTGTTACGGATTGTGAATAATGAATAGAACATTCATATCTTATTTTATGTTGACTAATTTTTTTCATGAAAGAAATAGATTTTTCCCTGCTTTCAGACATGCTCTAAAAAACCAAAGAATAGCCCGATCCAAGATGGCGCCGACCATAGAGCAGTGCATCTGAGTAGTAGGTGAATGAGATTAGTCATTGTGGAGTGAATGTGAGGTCCCCTAGCCTACAGTGAAGCACAGACAGTGTCTGAATGCCCACAGCGAACATTGAGACCGGTCACCAGGTAAAAGAGCCCACGCAGTTCCCGGGAACACAACCCTGAGATCAGCCAGCTCCGTCACCGGTCTGGAGAGGAGCTCTGGCTAGAGATCTAGCCCAGGAGCAGATCCAGCCCATGGCTCCAGCCACAGACCAGCGGCCCCGCCTGTCTGCCTGATATCCAGCCTGCACTCGAGCCGCACCACAAGAGCAAAGGTAAGTGAGATTATTTTTTCCGGAGTTTCCAACATGGTGGCACAGTGTGCACTGTAGCAGAGAGGCAGAGACCTAACCCAGTCACAGCAAAGCAATTAGGAGCCAAGACTGCCTGCAAACAGAGCCCGGGACAGTGTGTTCTCCACAAATACTGGGGCAGGTGGGTCACTCACCCTAGCACCCAAGCATCTGAGGCAGTCAGCAACAGGCGCACTGAGGCCGGCATCTGTTGTGGGTGGAGCTCCCTGCCTGCACAGTCAGACCAGCTGGGGAGCCAGAACGACTGGGTCAGTGAGAGGAGAACACAGACCCAACCACAGCTCTACCTGCCTTTCTGAGGAGACCTGTCAGCTCCCAGGTCCTCAGAGGCTAGCCCTCTCCCCACTCCAATCCCCTCTATATTGGTCCAATTGGGTCACAAGCAGTTGAGGAGAGCAGCAGCCACCCTCCTCTCCTAGAGCCAGTCAGTCTATTACAGGAATCTGCCCGCCATCTGGAGGTAAACACCAGGATCTCAGGATCAGCCAACCCCCAGGGCAGGGAGTTTTCCTGAGCACCAAGGTCAGGTAACAAAAGAAACAAACAGATAACACCTGGGTCCATCTGATGACAAAAGGTCAGCGCAAGAACATGGTAAAAAAAAAAAAAACAAAACAATAGGATGTCTCCAGATCCTAGCAATAATGCTACAGACAACTCTGGACAGCTGAACCCAATTGAAGCAAAGGAAAATGACCTTAATCCTACACTTATATTAATAATAGAAGGCCTAAGGGAGGAAATCAAATACCTCAGAGAGCAACAACAAAGTACTGCAAAGGAGGTGATGGAAATGAATAAAGCGCTTAAAGGAATGGAAGACCTGAAAAGGGAAGTTGAAGCAATGAAGAAAATCCAATCTGAGACATCCATAGAACTGGAAAACCTTAAGAAAAGAATCGGAACTATGAAGGGGCTGATAGGTTAATATAAGTTAGATTTAGTGAATACCTAAGTTTCTGATACAGTCTATTATTTCGGGGCATGAAGATCAACTGCTGTGAGCAATTAGCTTATCAGCTTATGGATGAAGTCAGGTGAAATGAGGGGAGTCTCTTTGGACTGAAAAACAAGGTTGAAGCCAGGTGAAAGAAGGAAAGACTTTATGACCTGGCATTGCTTTCAACTGATAAGTGGGCAGAGCCCAAATTAAGCTGAAGCAGGTGGAACAAGGAGTGATCCTATTTAAGGACAAGTGGATGACGCCAGAGAGGCGTGTGCGTGCTAAGGGCCCCCGATATGAGAGAGCTCCGAGAGTCCTGCTGGAGAAAGTTCTGGTAGACCAATGGCCAGATCTCCCTGAGGCAGAAGGAAGCTGGTGAGCAGAGAAAGCCTCGGCAAGACAGCAAAAGGCCAAGGACTAAACCCTGTGGCTCAGCTTTTGCCTAGAGGGGTTTGACCTGTCCGAACAGTGGCCTGAACGGAACTGTGGCCAGCTTTAAAGACTGAGGCAGAACAGCAGAGTTGCTGATACGAAGGAAATAAGTTGGCCTACAGACGCTGAGGTCTCCCAGAGAGAAGAAAGCCTCAAGCCTTATTTAAAGTGAGACCTCGATAGCCAATTTACCCTGACGAACCTGCGTCTGAGCTATTCCAGAAAAAGGACTGCTAAGTGCGTTAAAGAGTCTACCCCCGAGACTGGTTTCCTGACGACTGAGGACCTGCCCCAGAGACTGTATCATTCTAAAAGGGTATGAAAGTAGTTGTTATGATTATCAATAGGTTTAGTGGATAGGTTAAAGGGATGGTAGGAATTTATAGGATTAATAGTTAAGAAATTAATGGTGTTTGTTATAAGTGAATTTAGTAATAAATAAGAGTTAAATAAATAATAATTTAAAAGTTCGGTTTCAGAACTACAGACACTAGCATCACCAACAGAATACAAGAGATGGAAGAAAGAATTTCAGGCTCAGAGGATAAAATTGAAGAAATGGATACATCTGTCAAAGAAAATGTCAAATCTAAAAAAGTCCTGACACAAAACCTTCAGGAAATCAAGGACACAATGAAAAGACGGAATCTCAGAATAATAGGAATAGAAGAAAGAGAAGAGTCCCACCTCCATGGACCAGAAAATATCTTCAACAAAATCATTGAAGAGAATTTCCCAAATCTAAAAAAAGAGATGCCTATAACTGTACAAGAAGCTTACAGAACCCCAAATAGATTAGACCAGAAAAGAAAATCTTCCCGCCACATAATAATCAAACACTAAATGTATAGAACAAAGAAAGAATTTTAAAAGCTGCTAGGGAAAAGGGTCAAGTAACATATAATGGCAAACCTATCAGGATCACACCTGACTTTTCTTCAGAGACTCTAAAAGCCAGAAGGGCCTGGACAGACATCTTGCAGACCCTAAAAAACCACAAATGCCAGGCCAGACTACTATTCCCTGCAAAATTGTCAATCAACATAGATGGAGAAAACAAGATATTCCATGACAAAGCTAAATTCAAACAATATCTATACACAAATCCAGCTCTACAGAAGATGTTAGAAGGAAAACTTCAACCCAAAGAGGTTAACTACACACAAGAAAGCACAGGAAGCAAATAGCATGCCTGCAGCAAAAACAAAAGGAAAGAAGCTCACTCACACACTATTTCTACCAACATCAAGATGGCAGGAAGTAACAATCACTGGTCATTAATATCTCTCAATATCAATGGACTCAATTCCCCAATAAAAAGGCACAGGCTAGCAGAATGGATGCGAAAACAGAATCCCACATTCTGCTGTTTACAAAAACACACCTCAGCAAAAAAGATAGACATTATCTCCAAGTAAAGGGCTGGAAAAAGATATACCAAGCAAATGGACCCAAGAAAAAATCTGGAGTAGCAATTCTAGTATGCAACAAATTGGATTTTCAACCAACATTAATCAAAAGAGATGGGGAAGGACACTATATACTCATCAAAGGAAAAATCCACCAAGATGAAATTTCAATACTAAACATCTATGCCCCAAATGTAAGACCATCCACATTCATTAGAGAAACACTACTGAAGCTCAAATCCCACATTGAACCTCACACATTAATAGTGGGAGACTTCAACACACCACTCTCACCACTGGACAGATCAACAATGCAGAAACCAAACAGAGAAATAATGAACCTCACAGATGTCATGAATCAAATGGACCTAATTGATATCTACAGAACATGTCACCCCAAAACAAAAGAATACACTTTCTTCTCGGCACCTCACGGAACCTTCTCCAAAATCGACCATATAGTCGGTCACAAAGCAAGCCTCAACAGATACAGGAAAATTGAAATCACTCCTTGTAACTTATCAGACCATCATGGAATAAAGCTAGGCTTCAACAGTAACAAAAACAACAGAGTGCTTGCAAAAACATGGAAACTGAACAACTCTCTCCTCAATGACCTCTGGGTCAGGGAAGAAATAAAAAAAGAAATTAAAGTCTTCTTAGAACTCAATGAAAATGAAGGCACAACATACCCAAACTTATGGGACACATTGAAAGCAGTGCTAAGAGAAAAGTTTATAGCTCTAAGTGCCTTCAAAAAGAAACTGGAGAATTCCTATACTAGCCACCTAAAAGAACACCTGAAAGAGCTAGAACAAAAAGAAGCAAACACTCCCAAGAGGAGCAGACGAGAGGAAATTATCAAACTCAGGGCTGAAATCAACAACTTAGAAACAAAAAGAACAATACAAAGAATCGACAAAACCAAGAGCTGGTTCTTTGAGAAAATCAACAAAATAGACAAGCCCTTAGCTAAACTAACTAAAAGGCAGAGGGAAAATACCCAAATCAACAAAATCAGAAATGAAAAGGGGGGAAATAACAACAGACATTGAGGAAATCCAAAGAATCGTTAGGTCCTACTTCAAAAACTTGTACTCCACAAAATTGGAAAATCTAAATGAAATGGACAATTTTCTTGATAGATTCCACCTACCAAGGTTAAATCAAGAACAGGTAAACAAATTAAACAGTCCTATAACCCTTAAGGAAATAGAAGAAGTCATTAGACGTCTTCCAAACAAAAAAAGCCCAGGCCCAGATGGTTTCAGCACAGAATTCTACCAGACATTCAAAGAAGAGCTAACACCAATATTCTTCAAACTCTTCCGCAATATAGAAACAGAAGGAATACTGCCAAACACATTCTATGAGGCCACAGTTACCCTGATACCTAAACCTCACAAAGACCCAACGGAGAAAGAAAATTTCAGACCAATTTCCCTTATGAACATGGATGCAAAGATACTTAATAAAATACTTGCAAACCGGATCCAAGATCACATCAAAAGTATCATACACCATGATCAAGTAGGCTTCATCCCAGGGATGCAGGGGTGGTTCAACATTAGAAAATCCATCAATGTAATCCACCACATAAACAAGCTGAAAGAAAAGAACAACATGATCATCTCATTGGATGCTGAAAAAGCTTTTGACAAAATACAGCACCCTTTCATGATAAAAGTCTTAGAGAGATCAGGCATACAAGGACCATACTTAAAAATAATAAAAGCAATTTACAGCAAGCCAATAGCCAACATCAAACTAAATGGAGAGAAACTTAAAGCATTTCCTCTAAAATCAGGGACAAGGCAAGGCTGCCCACTCTCTCCATATCTCTTCAACATAGTACTTGAAGTTTTAGCTAGAGCAATAAGACAACTAAAAGAGATCAAGGGGATACAAATTGGAAAGGAAGAAGTCAAAGTATCCCTATTTGCAGATGATATGATAGTATACATCAGTGACCCCAAAAATTCCACCAGAGAACTTCTACAGCTGATAAACTCCTTCAGCAAGGTGGCTGGATACAAAATCAATTCAAAAAAATCAGTAGCCCTTCTTTACACAAAAGATAAATGGGCTGAGAAAGAAATAAGGGAATCAACACCCTTCACAATAGCCACAAATAATATAAAATACCTTGGGGTAACTCTAACCAAGCAAGTGAAAGACCTGTATGATAAGAACTTCAAGACCCTGAAAAAAGAAATTGAAGAAGATATCAGGAGATGGAAAGATCTCCCTTGTTCATGGATAGGTAGGATCAACATAATAAAAATGGCAATCTTACCAAAAGCAATATACAGATTCAATGCAATTCCTATCCAAATACCAACTCAATTTTTTACAGATCTGGAAAAAACAATTCTCAACTTCATATGGAATAACAAAAGACCCAGAATAGCTAAATCAATCATGTACAATAACAGAACATCTGGAGGTATCACCATCCCGGATTTCAAGCTGTACTACAGGGCAATAGTAATAAAAACAGCATGGTACTGGTATAGAAACAGACCAGTTGACCAATGGAATCGAATTGAAGACCCAGAAATAAACCCACACATCTATGGTCACTTAATTTTTGATAAAGAAGCCAAAAACATACAATGGAAAAAGGAAAGCATCTTCAATAAATGGTGCTGGTCTAACTGGATGTCAACATGTAGAAGAATGCAAATAGATCCATACTTATCACCCTGTACAAAACTTAAGTCTAAGTGGATCAAGGACCTCAACATAAATCCAGACACACTAACATTAGTAGAAGAGAAAATGGGAAAAAGCCTTGAAATCATTGGCACTGGTAGCAACTTTCTGAATAGAACACCAATAGCTCAGGCACTAAAACAAACAATCAATAAATGGGACCTTATAAAATTGAAAAGCTTCTGTAAGGCAAAGGACACTGTCCTTAGAACAAAACAGCAGCCTACAGAGTGGGAAAGGATCTTCACCAACCCAACATCTGACAGAGGGCTAATATCCAAAATATATAAAGAACTGAAGAAATTAAACACCAAAAAATCAAATAACCCCATCAATAAATGGGGTACAGAGCTAAACCGAGAATTCACAGAAGAGGAATCTCTAAAGGCTGAGAGGCATTTGAGGAAATGTTCAACATCTTTGGTTATCAGGGAAATGCAACTTAAAACAACTCTGAGATTCCATCTCACACCTGTCAGAATGGCTAAGATCAAAAACTCAAATGATAGCACATGCTGGCGAGGATGTGGAGAAAGGGGAACACTCCCCCATTGCTGGTGGGACTGCAAACTTGTGCAACCACTTTGGAAATCAATCTGGAGATATCTTAGAAAATTGGGAATAAATCTACCTCAAGACCCAGCCATACCCCTCTTGGGCATATATCCAAAAGATCTGAAAAGAAACCAAAAGGACATTGCCTCAACAATGTTCATAGCAGCTTTATTTGTAATAGCCAGAAACTGGAAACAACCCAGATGTCCATCAACTGAAGAATGGATAAAAAAACTGTGGTACATATACACAATGGAATACTACACAGCTATCAGAAATGAGAAAATCATGCAATTCAAAACCAAATGGATGGAACTAGAAAAGCTCATCCTAAGTGAGCTGACGCAGTCCCAGAAAGATAAACATGGTATGTATTCCCTTACAAATGGATATTAACCCTACATCAGAGGATAACTATCCTACAACCCACACACCCAAATAGACAGGAACCTAGCATATCTATCCTAGGAAAAATTCTACCCACCAGTGAGTCATGGAATCTGCTGCAGGTTAGTGGAACCCCACACCCTAGATGGTGTGCCTTATCAAGCTCCAGTACGAGTGTACGCTCTTGGGCCTCACATGACGCAAGATCTGAGGGAGTATGATATGTGAGGACCCACCTCATCTGAGGAGAAGGAGACTACCAAGTAGAGGAACAAGGAGGGAGGGAGGGAGGAAGGGAGGGAGGGAGGGAGGGAGGGAAGGAGAGAGGGAGGGAAGGAGAGATGAAGGGAGGGGCCAAGAGGGGAGGAGGGAGGAAACTATGTTCTAGAAATAAATAATACTATTTTAAGAAAAGAATTAATAAGCTTAAAAATATAATAAAAATACAATATAAAATTTTCAAACTATAATTTACCTTACTGGCATGAAAAGAAAATGGCCTTAATTTCAGATTAGAATGTTAGACTGCAGGTGGCTACAGAGATTACACAAACTTGATAGCAGCTTAAAAGTTTTTTTTTGTTTTTTGGGTTTTTTTTTGTAGAGGTATAGGCTATTTCCATGGTTTGGCATTAAAAAGCAGGTAACAGGTTTAAAACACTGTAAATAAATTAAAGGTGACAGCTGTTCAACCTGGTTTTACAAACCTCCAAGAGTTGAAAAAACTTAGAGCTAAGGTAAAATAATGCATGGTGTTAGCCCATGCCTTTACCTGCAGTAGAGACAGGAGGATCACTATAGAGTTAGTTGTCTTATAAATTCTAGAGTTACAAGAAACAGGGTGGTGATGGTGCACACCCTTAGTCACATCATTGGGGAAGAATACACCCTTAATCCCAACACACTAGAGACAGAAACAGTCAGATCTCAGAGCTCAAGGCCACCTGATACAAAACAAACTCTAAACAGAGAAAAACTTTGATCCAGGGGTGGAGGAGCACATCTTTAATCCCATCAGTTGGAAACCATATGTCTTTGATCCCAAAATTTAGAATGCAGAGACAGGCACATAGGATTTGGAAAGATTTAAGTTTAAAAGCTACTTACAAAAGGCAGGCTGCAATTCAAACAAATTGTCCTTTGAAATCTCAAAATATATACACTAAAGGTTTGTTTAGCTCCAAAATATCAAAATAATTTCTTCTTTAATCCGGATTGAAAGGTAATACTTTATATATTATCAAAAAACCAAATTTGCTCCAGGA
>CAJQZJ010031071.1:335-12596 GCA_907164525.1 Lophiomys imhausi
TGACCATGCGGCCTCTGTCAACTGTCTTAGGTGAAGGGTGTGCATGGTGTGACCATGTGGCCTCTGTCAACTGCCTTAGGTGAAGGGTGTGTGCATGGTGTGATATATGGTCTCTGTCACGGGGTGGGGTGGATAATTAGGAAGCTGTTCCTCAGCACTCTGGAGGTACAGCAAGGGCTTCTGTCACCCACTAGATGCATGGATGGAGTTGGCTTTGAGCACACTCATGTTTCCTGTATAGGAGTGAGTGCCTTCTCTGTGTGACTTTAGCAGTTCTTATTTCTCCTATATCCATAATGTCCTCCAGCAAGGCAACAGTATATGCTGGCATCAGTTAATAATTACCTCTGATACCTGATACACACAAAGTAGATTTTTGTTACTATTGTGGCTTTTAAAAAGTACTAGTCTTAAAATTTTCATTTTAAATGATTATAAACTCACAAGAGGAAAAACATATCACATAAAGTCCTCTGAATTCTCTATGTAGTATTCCCTGGTAGTGATAGCTCCTTTTAATATCGAGAACAAGGAAAATGACATTGGCACAACACTGGTAACAAGACTACAAATCTTACTCAGTTTCTGCCAGCATGTTTGTGCATGCCTGTGTGTGTGTGTTTAACCTTTACTAGGAACGGAACGGAACAGAGATCTTTTTATACCTTTTCCTCCCAAACACTGTCTTTGTCCTCTGAAACCATTTACGTGTTCCCTGTCTCTGTACTTTTGTCATTCTGAAAATGTGATGTAAAGGAATCACATGAGATGCAACCTTTTAAAAGTGACCTAGACCTATAAACACAGTTGTGTGCATCAACAGCTTGTCCTTTCTTATGGCTGAGTAATGTCATGTTGGACAGAGCATAATGTTTAATGGTTCACCTTGTAAATAACATTCCAGTCATCTCCAAAGCTATTCATAGAGGGAAAATAGAATACTAAGTTATCAACTAGCAAAAAAATAGTGTCAGCACTCGGGAGGCAGAGGCAGGTGGATCTCTGTGAGTTCGAGGCCAGGTCTGGTCTACAAAGCGAGTCCAGGACAGCCCATACTGTTCCACAGAGAAACCCTGTCTTGAAAACAAACAAAACAAAAAGAGTCGTGTTATGGATTGAAGTGTATCCCTGAGAAAGTATGTTGGTTGCACTTCCAGCCTACTACAAATATGCCAATGCACCACTCTGCACTCGTCTCCTGACATAACATTTCCTGCTGTTCCTTCAGCTTTCACCTTGCTGCAGCAGGACCAAGGAGCTGGGACACATTAGCTCTAAAGCACACCCGGATCTTCACAAAGCAGCTACTCCTACATGCCATTCTCTCTGGTTGCTGCCATTATAGGTGGGCAGCACAGTCCCTGGCAGCAGAAGCTGTTCTCCTCTCCTGCATTTCCAGACCTTGCACACAGTTCCATCACAGTACAAGTGGAAGGGAAGAACTGGGCACTGGCGGAGACCACTGGATTAAAATTTTAATCCTGCCACTTGCTGTGTGGTTTAAGAAAGCTATTTACCCTGAGTTTAGTTTCTGTATCTACAAAACAGAGTCACAGTTCAGCTCCTGTCTGTTATTCAGTAGCTGTATTAGCCTGGGCCAGCTGACGCGCATCTGTCAGCTTCAGTGGCCACACTAGAGAGCATTTTCAAGGTTTTTGTTCAGGTAATGCTCTCTTCCCGGTCCTCATTTCTACTTCATACTAAGAAAGATCTACATCTCAGCACCTTCCTCAGAACAGCAACTAATCCCCAACCTTAGTCTGAGCCTAGTGAATATCTCAGTTGGAATGGCTCTCTATTGCCACCAGAGCAATAAAGATGATCTTTCCAACCAGACTTAGACGGGGAAGTGGATCGCAATGTCAGACAGAGCTCAAAAGCAACTAGACATAGTGGTACACATGTGTAAACTCAGCACTCAGGGGGCTACAGCAGAAAAATCCTGAATTTAAGGCTGGCCTACACTTCACAGTGAGGCTCTGACACAGAAAGAAAACAATGAAAGAAGAAAAGAACTAGAAGAAAATTTCTCATGTGTAAATTTAATGCACTTAAAAGAAAAATTTAAGCTAAGGCTGACTGGGTCACACTCAGTTAAGTACAAGCTGTAGAAATTTCCCACCATATTTTTCTATGTTCCAAATCCTGTTGCTGGAAAGATGATAAGCTAGAAGAGGCCACCTGTGAGGAAAGGGTGAAGCCAAGGCCATCGCAGCAAAGCAACACACTATAGAAGCAGCTAAATGTGCAGGCATGGAGAACTAACTTTCAAGCAAGGCATCTTTACTATAACCTCTAAATGAAGAACACGGCTTAGTGATGGATGAAAAGTCAAGTCACTACTGACAGAGAAAGCTCAGATTCAGACCAAAGCTCTGCGGTAGGCAGACAGAGTCACACAGCACCCTGATCTGGGGTCAAGCCCTAACTGACAAATTCTGTGGCTCAAGCTTGAAAGTACCTGAGCCCATCTTTCCTGCAAGATAGAGGACAGGGACACCCACCTTTGTGGCTGGAAGAACACACAGGATACCAGGAATGCCGTGGCCAGTTAAGGATCAGCTCATGGTAAGTGCTCAGACACCAACCACTCCCATCTTGTTTTCTTTCATGCTGCTGTGTGTGTGTGTGTGTGTGTGTGTGTGTGTGTGTGTAAATGTATATGAGTGTTCTGTCTTCACACACACACCAGAAGAGGGAATCAGATCCCAGTACAGATAGATGGTTGTGACCCACCATGTGGTTGCTAGGAATTGAACTCAGGACATCTGGAAGAGCAGCCAATGCTCTTAACTGCTGAGCCATCTCTTCAAACCCTATTATGCTATTCTTATCCATATAAATTCATTTTCTTGTGTTCGTATTTGGAAACTTGTACATTTATCCTGAAAGTAGGACCCTGGGGAGGACTCTGAACTAGATTAGTGTGAAATTCTGGTCATCTGGCTAGTGCCTTGAGAGCCTGACATGGCCAAGAGTGCAGCTTTGATGGAGACCCAAAAGACCACTAGGAAGTAGAGCAGGTGAGAAGAGAAAGGATTACTTGAGCTTGGGCTCCCGTCCTTCGCTTGTGTACTGCCAACAGATGAGCCCGATGAGGTCCTGAACCCTGGCGCTGGCCATTGTCACCACAGTCATTGGCAGAAGTCTGTCCTGGCTTGAATGCAGGGGGAGGTAGACATCAATCTTCTTGGTTGCAGTTGTACCCACATGACCCTGTGGACGGAGCACATGCATGAGACTAAAATACACAGCTGTGGTCTTGCAGGCACTATGGGTCCTAGCACAACTCTCCTGGTCTGGGTCAGCACAGCCATGTCCCACCCTTTCTGCACAGACCTGCTCTGAGCCTGGCCAGTTTCAAGGTGGACAAAGTCTATGTTCAGGAAGGTGAATGAGCTCCACGAGAGAAATAAGCACGAGTGTGAGCAGAGCTGGTGTTTGGTGTTAGACTAAGTTTGTTTTCAACTCTCTGGCCTTGAAGAAGACACTAACAGACCCTGCCATAATTCCCTTCCCTGGCAACAGTCATGTCTCTCCTGGAGAGGCTGAAGAGGAAATATTCACACTGAGACAAGAGCTTGTCTATGTATCTCAGAACTAATTCCATCGGGTAGTGCATCTGCTCACATAAGTGCCACACAGGTCAACGGTGCTTGATCTTCTGTTACTGCTCAACCTGCATTACTCTCTGGAGCACCAGCTCTAGTCAGCCACACATCTGAGCTGCTTTTTCACTAGGAGGGCACGCCTCTTCTGCCATTCTTACAACAAGGCTGCTTTGCTTTTTATTTTTAACTCTTGTTTCCCCATGTTCTCCATCTCCCTAGTTCTCTTCTCTTTCCCTCTCCACCTCCCAAGTTGCTCTGCTGCCTACAGTGGCTTCAAACTCATGATCCTCATGCCTTAGCTGTAGTTATAAGCACACACCACCATGTCTTGGCTCTTCAGTCTTCTTTTTAATAATCCCCAAATCCTCAAGGTCAGGAGACCATGTAGGTAGTCTTGTCCCCACTAACACTTCCAAACGATTGTTTCCTCTTTTCTTGCAAAAATTCCTGTTCCAATGAGTTCCAAACCATCCAACTACAGAAGCAGCATCCTCTCCTGCTCTGTTCTATGTGGCTCTGGCCCAGGCCTCTTCCTCACCAGAGACTAGAGCTTGGTCTTCTTGGCTGACGCTCTTACACACCCACAAACACGTCTAGTCCATTTAAGGAGAAAAGTGCACAGATAGTTCAAGTTTATATTGGCACACTTTATTGTCCACCATTCATTCCTCCTCCCTCAAGTCACAGCAGCAGCCACCTCACTGCAGCAAGTGGCGCCACCATCACACCAGTTGCTCATGTCCCAGATCCTTTTCCTCTCTACTGTCTTTCTATTCCACTAGTGAGTTCAAGGACAGCTACTGCAAACTGTGCTTGAATGGGGAAGAATGGTCTTTTCAACAAATGGCAGATAACCAGAGAGCAACATGCAGAAGGATGAATTTTCATTCCTACCTCATAGCATATACAAAGATCCAAATGTAACAGGTAAAACCATAAAACTCATAGTAGGATAAGTCTTTATGACTTTGAATTAAGTATTAGTTTTTTTAAATGACACAAGTATAAGCAACAAAAAATAAATCAAGAGTTTAAAAAAAATTTAAAAATGTGTTCTCCAAAGAATATTGTCAAGAACATGAAAAAGTGACCCACAGAAGGGGAAGAGTTGCAATCCAATGATCTGGTAAGGGTCTACCATCTAGAACATGCTGAGAACTCTCAATATAAAAGATAATCCTATTAAGATACTGGCAAAGGATTTTGTGGTATGAGTTTATTAAAACCAATTATGAGAATATTTTTGTTTTAATCTCAGGTGTGAGGCTGCATAAGACACAGGTGTAAAGTATTAACTGTCTCATGAGCTAGCAGGGGCGTGGCTTAGCCAGCTCCACCATGTGAACTCTGAGGACTTGGGAGAGAGGAATAAAAAGCCAGAGCGCTGAGGAGAAGGGGGCTCTACGAAGAAATAGGAGAAAGGGCTACAAAGAAGAAAGAGTTGCTGCTCTCCTGGCTGCTGGTGCTCCCCGAAACTCTGCTTGTTCTTCCTGCTGCTGTGTCCTGCTTTGCTGGACTTCTACTGAGACTGGTGTTACCCCCAAAGACCCTAATCAGCAGGAAGTAGCCTAAAGAGAACTGCGCCCCTTTCACTTCAACCTTCTTTCTCTCCTGCCCAGTGTTGGGGGGTTGGGAAGAACAAGGGGTGGACGGGAGGCATAAGGTATTAAGGACAGTAAAATAAATTAGAATGTATAATTAATATAATATAAAAATAATAAAAGCCTCTTGCTACAGAATTTGAGCAGACATTTCTCTGGAGAAGATATATAAGTGGCCAATAAATACATGAAAGGATACTCCCAAGTCATCCATCATAATGCAAGTCCCAACCACAGAGAAGGTGCTAAGTTGCCACCATGTAAAGTTTGTTACGATACAACTGCATATGCACACACGCATGTACACACACACCTCCCCAAATGCACACTACTAGAAGTGTTCCCCTACCATAAGCATATCCTGGTTTTAATTTGCAGTAGGAAGGAAGGACTCAACTCTAAAAGACATCATATTACAAGCCTCTTCCCATTTCTCTAGTGAGAGAATGACAACAATAAAGTCCAAACCCTCCCAGCACTGTCTGATCATCTGGTACCCAACCACCCCTCTGTCATCACCCAACACCAACTCCCCTGTCTGCCCATCAGGGTTTAGCTACCTTGGCCTGGAAGTGCTCTTGGGGTGTGTGTCTGGACACACATCTGTGCGTACCTTGTCTGCATCTGTCACTTTGAAGTCTTCACTGGGCACTACTGACTGTATCTAGAAGGCTCTGCTTCATCACTTGTCATCCTTTAATGTGTACTCTTGGCCACCTAACTGAGTCTCTCTCGCCTGGTTTCTGCTCCTCGCATGTAAAATGATAATGGTAAGACTAATAATGAGGACTGATGCTGAAGCTTCAGCTCCTGACTCGTGCTCACAAATCCTTTGCTGATGATGCTATAGAGAGAAGCCCCTCTCGGTTACTCTTCCACAGGTACCCCTTAACAGTTAAGATTAAGCCTTTATTTATGTTCAACTTTAGTGCATGCCCTTCCCACCAGAACACTGACACTGAGTCTTTGCTTCCTGCTCCATACACGATGCCAGGCAGTGCATCTGGCACAATGAAGACCACCCCCCCCCCCCCCAAAAAAAAGAATGTGATGGCCAAGAAAGATATGCTGGCAACTGTCTGTAGCCCCAGCTAATTGGTATGAGGATCCTTAAGGCCAGGAACTTGAGGTCTGCCTGGTTGGCATGGCAGAACTTTATCCCCACTCACACTAAATACCAAATGGACAAATAAAACACTGTTGAATGACCCTTATGCCCATTGTTTGAGGAACTCAATACATCTTCATTTCTTTTCTCCTTCTTGCCCCCTTTTATGGGTCTGTTTCCTGATCATACAGGGAACTAGCCAATCACATGGCTTCACTTTATAATTCTAGCATTCTATCATGAAAAGAGTCAGAACCTGAATAAGGAAAGATAGAGTTGGTTTAAAAAACACTTTACATGTTACTTCTCTTACAACCCAAAAACCAACATCAGATAACATGATGGTCCCCAAATCTAAAGGTATCAAGTAAGAGCCGGACGTAGTGGCACATGCCTTTAGTCCCACCACTTGAGAGGCAGAGGCAGGTGGATCTCTGTGAGTTCAAGGCCAGCCTGGTCTACAAAGAGAGTCCAGGACAGCCAGGGCTGTTAGAGAAACCCTGTCTCGAAAAACAAAACAAACAAACAAACAAACAAACAAAGGTATCAAGCAAGCAAGTCAATTCTCTACAGTGTTCCCTTCTTCTTAGGTCTGGCCTATTTGCACACAGCATGCTTTTCAGCTTAGAAATAATAACTGCAATGGCTAAGCAAGGGCTCTCCAGCAAGCATGCTGACACTGAGGCAGAGGGGAACTGGTAACTGTGGAGCCTTTCTGGAGGGCTGTGAAGGCTGGTCTTGGTTGTCAATTTGACTACAGCTGGAACCTGAAGCTAAAACCTAAACTGCTGGGTATACCTTTGAGAATTTTTATTTTTTGAGATAGGTTTCCCTGTGTAGCCCTAGTTGTCCTAGAACAAGTTTGAGTGCTGGGATTAAAGGTGTGCATCACCATGGCCTGGCTCAGGGATTCTTCTTAATTGGATTCTGAAGTGGAAGACATAAATCTGGGCTACTTCTAGTAGCAGTCCACATTGAAGGATATGGAAGATGGAACCTTGTTTTGGCCAGCTTGCCTTCCTTTCTGCTGGCCAATTTATCCCTGCTGTTGCTGAGACAGACCCCAAAGAAGAGTGAGAACAAGCCACTCTGCAGGATCCCTGGACTCAAGCCACAGGCTGTGACTGCTGAGACATCCAGTCCTGTGGACCAAACAACTACTGGATTCCTGGCCTTTCCCCTGGGACAAAGCCACTGCTGAACTCTCCTGACCACAGCCTGTAGACCACTCTACTACATCCCTTCACATGTGCCCGAGGTCTGGTCCTTTAGAGAACTCCCACTAAAACATGGGTTCTGGCTCATGTCACCTTCCTTTTTAGACACAGTCGACTGCTTTACTCCTCTTCCTTTTTCCTCACTGTGCCATTTTGCCCGTCTAATTTTTTTCTCTTTTTATCCTCCCCTATTCCTCCTCCTTCTGCAGAAGTACAGCTGAGGGGCCACGGGGCTGACATCTCAAGATGAAGAGACCCACAAGTGAAAACAATGCGAATCTGCTTCACAAACTGCAACTTGTGTCCTAAGTGCAGAGCAGCTTACTAGATTCTTTTGATTTCAGATCCATTTTGATTTCATGATCACATGAGTGGTAACACACAAGCTCTAAAAGGAACAACGACTATACTAGTAAGAACAGATCTTTGTTTAGCACTTTGGCTCTATCTCATATATTTCTCAGCCTAACTCTAAGAGAGAGTCCCACCCTTATACTCCAGAGGAGAAAACCAAAGCTTCTGAGGATATAGTGTCCTGTTCAGTGCACCACAGTCACTTGGAAGAACTTGAGCCATTGTGACTCCAAAACCACTGTTCTCAATATCCAGCCCTTCACTCAGTCAGTCCAAGTGCCACTAACCCCCACTCTCTGCAGCTCACTTTCTCTTTCCCTTTGTCCTCATAAACACAACAAAAGCTCCACCTTGAGCAGCCTCCTACAGAAGGATCTAGACCTGAGGGAGGGGAATAGAAAGGAACTGAGACCCCCCAGGACCTCCCTCTCTGGTCCTAACTGCAGGACAGTCACTGTTGGTTAGGAGATCCTGCAGATGTTAATAGTATGCCCATGGTCCCTTAGCCCTGTTCATTTCATGTGAAATCAGAATAAACACAGAGATGTTTAGTAAATGAATGAAGCACTTCATCATGCTAATTTTTAAATTCCATCTTGCAAAAGTGCCTTGTACAAACCCTGAAGTTATCTATTTTAATGAGAAGGCTCTTCTGAAAAAGCTCCAGGTGGTGGCAGTGAGCTCGATCTGAGAATCCCTGTGTTGCAAGATTTAGAGAAAATCACCTGAAACATAAAACAATCCATCAACATAATAGAAAGTAATTAACTTATAAAAAAAAAAATAAGGTGACCAAAGGATTAAAAGTATTCATCACACATCAAAAAAGCAATATTCCAGAGGCCTAACATCCAACTATTAAAAAGCAACAAGCAATAAACAACGATCATGTCCCACAGCCTTACTGTACAGCAATTTGTGTGCTCCCCAATACAGGATTGGGGAGATGAAGCCATAATTAGAGCACAAGAGAGGGCTTCATGGGGAACAGGTTCAGCTGTATCCTTCTCTCTCAGGCATTCAACAAATGTCCACTGTATACCAGGCCGGGATTTGAAGATCAAGTTTAATAACATGGTGCTGAGCAGATCCTTAGTAGTCTCCTGGCCTGCTGGGGTCCACACTACACTGTAGTGAGCACTCTAAGAAGGAAAGAATAAAGGCTGCCAGGAAAGCCCATAGGCGGTCCCACTGAACTGGTTGGTAGAGGCATCTTAGATAGGAAAACAGGCCGGCTCCTGGACAGAGAACCATGATTCCAGAGAGAAGCCACTCACTACTGTGTTTACAATCAGCACAACAGGGGTGGGGCAGAGGTTCCTTCTGAGACATGGTCATTTTATGAGTGATTTTCTATTTTGCATTGTGTTTTCTGTAATGAATTCTGTAATGAACAGAATTTCTGTAATGAACAGAATATTTACAATTAGAAATGAAATACTATAATTATAAACAATATCAACAGCAGCAAAGGAGATAAAGAGATAAGAGTAACTAGTGCAAGGCTTACGGGCATTAGGTAAGAGAACAAAGCCCCATGTTAGAAATGCAGCCCATGTTAAGGCACTTGGCAAACATTAACTAGGAACATTCTATGTGGGCTGCAAGCCCCATGGTAGCACTACCCTAGCACATTCAAGGCCCAGGGTTAAATAATTTTTATTAAAGAAAAATGAAAACTAATGAATCCAGCAGGTGAGATATCTCAGCAGGCAAAGGTACTTGCTGTTAAACCTGATGATCCAGGACCCACCTAGTTAAAAAAAAGAAAAAGAAAAAAGAATGGACTTACTGAAATTGTCTTGAGGGCACTTACACTGTGGCACACACAGATACTACACATAAAAAGCAAGTTCTAAATATGTAACTTATTTTTAAATAATGAGGTACTGTCAACAAACGTGAAACGGATCCTTGCTCTCCAGAACAACCTTGAAGCAAGGGAAGGAAAGCAAAGCTTTGGTGCACATCCGAGGCAACAGAAGAGCGCTTCCTCAGCCAGTGCTCTCCTCTCTCCTGTCACCTGCGCACTCACAGGCTTTCGGCACCTACTAGGTGACTGGGTCACACAGGCTAAGAACCGCCACTACTTTCTTGCCCTGTCTTTGGCATCACTGTAACTGAACTTTTCTCTTCCTGTCCGTGTGGCACTGGCCCAGATGAGGCCACAGTGTTGGAACAACAGTGTTCCAACTGTCTTTACCCCTGGAAGCCCACCTCTCCACAGCCCTACCTCCTTCCTGCCAACAATAAGATTTCCCTCAAACCCCCAGATCATGCCAGTCAGAAACCCGCTGTTTCCACCCACTCGGTGCTAGCATTCCTGCCTCAGCATGCACAGCAGCTAATAACCTGGACAGCCAGCCCCAATGCCACATTGCTCCAACACACAGAGCAACAATTCAGCTGCATTCAGGTTTGAATCCCAGCTCTGACTCTCAGCTAGTGTCAGACACTGAGCAAGTGAAGTGCACCTCTCAGAACCTCCACTTTCTCACTGGGATAATCAAATACACATCACACCTACACCCACTGATCAAGGAATGCAGGCTTTCCTTTGTCCTTCAACTCAAACATCTCCTCTTCCAAGAAGGGGAAAGTCCAAAACAACTGCTTCTCCTCTGCTTCCTGGCAACCTGATTTTCACAACCTCATAGTTTACTGTTTTCTGTATCTACCTCTCCCTTCTCCACGCATTCAACTGTGACTTACAGAAACAGAACAACTTCGTCCCATCAATTTCTGTATGCTCTGGGTCTGAAGTACATCAGAGATTTAGAGTTTAGCTTTGCTGAGTTGAACATACTCCTCAGATCTCCCACTTCTTTCTTATCACATGTAAACTGTCTTTGTTACTCCACACCACTCTCTTCTCTGAAATGCCTCTTGTACATATAACTAGGACCTGAGGTTAACATAATCAGGTGAGGAATAATAACTTAAAACACTTCATTACACTGCAGCTCACAGAGCTGAACATTCTAAACATCCTATTGTAAGCTGTGTTCTCTGAAGCATTCTTTGATATAAATATACACATATTCCAGGTATATATTCCTAGGTCAAGGGATATGAATCTTTGTAGTTTATGATACATTGGAAAAATTCATTCTTTTGAAAGTGTTTTCAAGCCTATCAAGAGAATATCAACATTATGAACCATATACCATCTAATTAATAATCTAATAATTAGCCTTTCCAATCCAAAAACATAAAGCATAAAAATAATTTATCACACAATGTAAATAAGCATTGACTGAAACATACAACATTGAACATGATGGATTAGCCCATTCATACAATGTGTCTTTGCCTACAAGTATCTCATTAACTAAAATAATATATAACCTAAATATATAAATATATAATCTACATATCTATTGCCTATCATAAAACTAATTTCAAGATTATACACTTTATAGTTTCCAAAATAGAGAAAGCAGAAAGTACATATGCTGCTCAACTTCAAATAATCCTTCTTAAAAGTAATTTTATGTTAAACCAGGTGTGGTGCACACCTTTAATTCCAGCACTAGGGAGGCAGAAGCAGGCAGAATTCTGCAAGTTCAAGGCCAGCCTGGCTTACATAGAGAGATTATGTTTTAAAAACAAAAACAAACAAAAAAACCAAAACAAAAGAAAACAACAACAAAACCATATATTTACTTTAAGTGTGGGTGTTTTGCCTGTATGTATGTCTGTGAACCACATGTGTGCCTGACGTCTGAGGTGACCAGAAGAGGGTATTAGATCCCTTCAAACTGGAGTTACAAACAACTGTGAACCACCATGTGGGTACTTGGAATCAAACCTAGGTCCTCTGGAAGAGTAACCAGTGCTCTTAACTGCTAAGCGATCTTTCAAAGTCTATTATTCCCTGACTCCCACTCTGGAGACAGGGTCTCACTATGTAGGCCTGGCTGGCCAGGAACTTGCTACGCAGGTCCTGCTGGCCTGAAACATGTGATCTTCCTACCTCTGCTTCCTGCATACTGCTGGGATTACAAGCTTGTGCTGCATGGCCTGCTTAAAATGATCTTCAATTTAGAGCTATCCACATCAAGTGAGTCAACTGAACTAAGACTTATGAGCATAAGCCTCAGTTAGCAGGGCTACTTAACATCAACATTTCCAATAATAAACTGAGTAGCAGATCTCCAAACTGTTGCTAAGTGTTCAATTTCTCCACGAAGGGAAGGAAACAGAAAGGACAGACAGCTTGGCTTCTGCAATTAAATAGACAAAAAGCAGGCAACATTATTCCATTAGTCACAACTGCACAAGTAGATCATTATATGTAATTTTATTTTATTTTTATTTTTATTTTTTTTGGTTTTTCGAGACAGGGTTTCTCTGAATATCTCTGGCTG
>CAJQZJ010031073.1:3095-15555 GCA_907164525.1 Lophiomys imhausi
TTCTATATAGAATGGAAAATGTGTTTCAGAACCATGTTCTGTCATCTAAGTGAATGTCATGGCCCCAGAGTTATAACTTGGGCACTCTGCATCAAGCCAATTAGAGATACATTATCAGTAGCAGAGTATATAGTGCTATCATTTTCATAGCAGAGGCCAAGACTTTCACAGGGGGCAGATGTAAAGTTCTAGTTTAGATAAACTTTACCTTCAAGAGTCTAATGTGTGTGATGCTTCTCATTATGTGTTAGTGTGGTTGGAATGGGCCTCTTCCAGAAAGACGGAGAGGGAGGAGAGGGCTGGACGAATTCAAATTTGATTGAACATCCTGTTTTATTTGGTATCTGAAAACACACACACACACACACACACACACACACACACATACACACACACACACACAGGGAGGGGAGAGAGAGAGAGAGAGAGAGAGAGAGAGAGAGAGAGAGAGAGAGAGAATACTGATGCTATTTGTTCAGTTTCTTGGCAACCCTGACCAATGTAATGTGTTTTTGTTTCATTATTTCATGGTTGTGTAGCAAACAATTCTAAGATTTAATGCTTACACCCATTTGTTTTGCTCACAAATTTACAAGTTGTTTAAAATTCCCTGGGGATGGCTTGCTTCTGCTTGATGTGTTACAGCTCAAATGTTCAACTGAGTGGGTAGGGTAAAAACCCTCCATTTAAGCAGGTGTTATCTCACATGGTTGTAGCTGTTTTTGTTTTGTTTTGTTTTGTTTTTTGGAGACAGGGTTTTTCTGTGTAGCCCTGGCTGTCCTGGACTCGCTTTGTAGACCAGGCTGCCCTCGAACTACAGAGATCCGCCTACCTCTGCCTTCCGAGTGCTGAGATTTAAGGCGTGTGCCACTATGGCCGACTGTGGCTGTCTTTGTATGTTGAATGCCTTCCCCATCCCTTCATATGTTGAAGTCTTGGTCCCTAGCTTGTGGCACTGTTGGGAAATGGTATGATCATTAGAAAGTGTGGTATAGCAGAAGGAAGTCAGTTTCTTGTGCGGTCTTAAAGGTATATTGAGGTCTTATCCGCATCTTTGCTGTTTGTTTGTTCTGGTCACTGTATGGTGGGCAGCTTCCTCTGCCACATGCATTCATGCTGCTGTGCTACGTCACCACTATCCACAAGCGACAAGCTGAACAGACTATGGACCTCTGAAACAGTGAGCCAACACAAGTCTTTCCTCTTTTTCAGTTATGTTTGGTATTTTGTTATATTAGTTGCCAGTGGGTGTGACCACAGCTGTTGTTGAGAAGATGAGCCCCTGTTTTCTAACATGTACCCCCTTTCACACTTTTTTTTCTGGGTTTACCCACACCGTGGGGACTATAGTCTAAGAGCAAATGGCTCAAAAGTAAGAACCAGGAAGTTGTATCATCCTGTTTGACCTTGCCTCAGAACTCACACACCATAATTTTTCTTCAAACACAAGTCCACCTGGATTTTAGGAGGGAAGAACTCTTCAATTTCCAGATAAAAGGTACAGTGTTCAGGTGTATATGGATTTCAGACAAGTAATAAATGGACTCATGAGACATGATGTCATTAAGACATCATGTGTAATATTCAGAGCATGCTTAAGAATTAAGACACGTGCAGTATTCATATCATGCTTAAGGATTAAGACATCATTTACAATATTCAGATTATGTTTATACTAGCAAGTTTGGTGGGCTTCTTGAGTTTTATTTGCTGGATCTGTAGTGTAATTCACCTCTACCAATGGGAGAAAGGGCAAAATCATAAAATAGTGTGTGGAATAAGAGTTTTGTGCTTATATTTGGAAACAAGTCCATGCTATGGCTTTTGATTAACCCTATGTGTAAAATATGTTCATGGTCAGGAATATCAAGGCTCATTCCTCTAGGAATTGATATGAAGTTTAGACTCTCATCCTCTAAATTAGGTCCAAGGGTAGGTGAAGGTCTTGATGTACTGTCCTTTCAGTATAACTGCCTTTAACTTTGAAGACCCATGGTAAGTAGGGACAAGTTTTGTGTCCCCTATACAGTTGACATATGGCAGGTGGGTAGAAGACAATAACTGTAGACTCTTCCATTCCTAAATAGAAAGAATAGCAGTGACTTGTCTAGAGCAGTTTTGAAATTCTGCCAGGTAAATGCTTAAGTTCTTGGCTAGTAACTCAATCCTGTTGCCTAGGAATTGACCCCTAGGGCTCTTGGCTGTTTCTAGGCTCTTGGTTCTTCCCACCAAAGTACCTTTATTCTATAAAAATGCTCTGTATAGGGGCTGATCCAATTTCTACACTTGCTTCCTGCCTGTAGTAGTTTGACAATTCAAATATCTCTTTTCTTTATGTTCCATTTCTTGTTTTCCATCTAAGTTTACATCATTTCTTTAAAAATACTATGATATTTGTATATCAAATTGTAAATCCTCTCTGTCAAGATGAAAGAGGCACTCACATCTATAAGGGGAGTTAGATTAATATAAATTAGATTTAATTAATATATAAGGGTTTCTGATACAGTCTCTTAATACAGGGCATGAAGATCAACTTGGCTGTGGGCAATTGGCATAGCAGCATATGGATTAAAAGCAAGGTTTATGGCCTGGCCTTGTTTTTAGCTGCTATTAGCTTTACAAAGTGGGCAGAGCCCAGATTAGGCTGAAGCCAGGTGAAAGAATGAGAGACCCTATTTAAGTATGAAGTGGGTGGAGCCCAAGAGGCCCCAGCCCTTTGTCAGATGTGGGGTTGGTGAAAAAGATTTTTCCCCAATCTGTAGGTGGCCATTTTGTTCAAATGACAATGTCTTTTGCCTTACAGAAGCTTTTCAGTTTCATGAGGTTCCATTTATTGATTGTTGGCCTTAGAGCCTGAGCTGTTGGTGTTCTGTTCAGGAAGTTGTCACCTGTGCCAATGAGTTCGACGGTTTTTCCCACTTTCTCTCCTAGTAGATTTAGTGTGTTAGGCCTTATGTTAAGGTCTTTGATCCACTTGGACTTATGTTTTGTACAAGGTGATAAGTATGGATCTAATTTCATTTTTTTACATGTCAACATCCAGTTGGACCAGCACCATTTGTTGAAGAGGCTGTCCTTTTCCCATTGTACGATTTTGGCTTCCTTGTCAAAAATTAAGTGACCATAGGTGTGTGGGTTCATTTCTGGGTCTTCAATTCGATTCCATTGAGCCACTGGTCTGTTTCTATTCCATTACTATTGCTCTGTAGTACAGCTTGAAATCTGGCATGGTGATACCTCCAGATGTTTTTTTTTTTTAAGTGTACAGGATTGATTTAGGTATTCTGGATTTTTTGTTATTCCATATGAAGTTGAGAATTGCTTTTTCCAGGTCTATAAAAAATTGTGTTGGTATTTTGATAGGAATTGAATTGAATCTGTATATTGCTTTTGGTAAGATGGCCATTTTCATTATGTTGATCCTACCTATCCATGAGCATGGGAGATCTTTCCATCTTCTAATGGCCTCTTCAATTTCTTTCTTCAGGGACTTGAAGTTGTTGTCATACAGGTCTTTCACTTGCTTGGTTAGAGTTACCCCCAGGTATTTTATATTGTTTGTGGCTATTGTGAAGGGTGTTGTTTCCCTAATTTCTTTCTCATTTTTTAATGACTTAGAATTCCTGTAATTTGTTGGGTCCACCTGGGGCACAGCCAGCAGAGGTGAGCTGCATGCTGTCCTGTTCTGTTGTGTTTCCTTCCCACCCCCGACTAGCACCATAGCCTTCCCTCCCAATTAGGCCTGCTGGGCCCCAGATATACACAGGACCAAGGCTCTGGCTGCCTCCTCGTGGAGTCCTGTGAGCATCAGGAACATCCATTCAACACTAGGGACGAACAGATGGTTAAAGTTCAGTATAAAAACACAATCACAGCCAGTGTAATATGACATCACCGGAGCCCAGCTATCCCACTACAGCAAGCCCTAGATGTCCTAACGCAACTGAAGTGCAATAAGATGACCTTACGCCAATCTTATAAAGATGATAGAGGCCGTTAAATGGGAAATGAATAAATCCTTTAAGGAAATATAATCAAACAGGTGAAGGAAATGATTAAAACTGTGAAAGACCTGAAAATGGAAATAGAAGCAATAAAAAACCCCCACAAACCGAGGGAATCCTGGAGTTGGAAAACCTAGGGAAGAGAACAGGAACTACAGACACATGCATCACCAACAGAATATAAGAGAAAGAAGAGGGACTCTCAGCTCTAGCAGATGCTATTGAAGAAATCTATATAAGGTCAAAGAAAATGTTAAATCTAAAAAGTTTCTGACATATAACTATTGCAGAATATTTTTATTTATAAACCCTTATATCTATTGGTACCTAACAAACACTTATCTGTAAAAAAATTAATTAAATTATGTTGGATTGGGCACCATTTGTAGAAATAATTAAATTGTTTACCTGTATTTATATTATCATTAATTGGTTCGGCGGTGTGAAGCCTTAACCATCCATTATAAGTGAGCACACAGACACCACGGATTTTGACAAGCCTAGGCCTGTGCAATCTTAGCCCATCTAAGCTAGCTCGTAATTCTATTACCCAAATATGATCCCATATATACATACATCCCTTTTGATTGCCATTCTCCATGGTAGCCAATGTTCCTGGCCTTGTGGAGTGAGGTTCTTTTTTCTAACCCATGGTGTGTGCCTCCTTCTTCCTGCTCCTCCTGGTTGGAATGTATTAATCCTCTGTCTAAAGTGCAGGCTTCCTGATCTAATCTCAGGAAGTCCCACCTTTCTGTCTTTGCCCAATCTCAGGCCTCAGCATTTATTTTAACCAATCAGAGTCAATGTAAGTAACAGACAGCAAGCAGGACCAATTACTTAACATTTAGAATGCTTAACACTACTCCAACACTTATCTATGAACACCTAACTAACCAAATTTTAATTTCCTTAAAAGGATATTTATATTCTTAGTGTAGGTCCTTGCAGGATATCCTGATTTGCAGCAGTCCCATCATGTAGTCCTTTTCAAGCTTAGTGTCCATTGGGCCTAATATTGTCAGTTTGCAAGGCCAGTTTATTTCAACCACCAAATTGTGGCCAGTTTATAAAGTCAGTCTGTTCCAGCTGCCAAACTGAGGGCTGCTCAAGTGGCTTCCAAACTTTGTTTGCCTTGTTGTCGGTTGGGCTTAACCTTGTCAGTTCCCAAGGCCAATTCATTTCAAGTAAGTCTGTTCCAACTGTCAAACTGAGTGGCTCAGTCAGCTTCTAAACTCTGCTTGCCTTGCTCACCCTTTGGCCTCTGGAGCCTCAAAACAGATGCCTTTTAGGAACTCTCTCTCTAGCAGTCCTGCTCTTCTTTCTTCAAGCAGCATCCTCGCTCAACTTGTATGGTTTCGGAGCCATGCCCCTCCAACAGGACAGTTCTTAGAACTGTCTCAAATGCACTATGTCCATTTCAGAACGCTAAAGTGGTGCCAAGCTTTATGTGTTATCAGATGTCAAGCTGAACTGAATACTAATTCACTAAAGAGGCCAAACTTCTACCACACAAAACATCCAGGAAATCTGGGATACTGTGAAAAGAACTTCTCGAGGTATCACCATCCCTGATTTTAAGTTGTACTACAGAGCAATAGTAATAAAAACTACATGATATTGACATAGAAATAGACAGGTTGGTCAATGGAGTCAAATAAAAGACTTAGAAATAAACCCACACACCTACAGTCACTTGATTTTTGACAAAGAACTGAAAACCATACAATGGAAAAAAGAAAGTACCTTCAAATGATTCGGGACTAACTGGTTATCTGCATGTAGAAGAATGCAAACAGATACATATTTATTACCCTGCTCAAAACTGAAATTCAAGTGGATCAAAAATCTCAACATAAAATCTGATACACTAAATCTAATGGAAGAAAAATTGAAGAATAGCCTTAAACACATTGGTAAAGGAGGTAACTTCCAGAACAGAAAATCAACAGCTCATGCACTATGACCAACAATTAATAAATGGGACCTTATGAAACTGAAAAGCTTCTATAAGGCAAAGGAGACTGACAATAGGACAAAACAGCAGCCCACAGACTGGGAGAAAGATTTTCACTAACGCCACATCTGACAGAAGGCCAATATCCAAAATATATAAAGAACACAAGAAATTGAACACCAGAAAAGCAAATAATCCAATTAAAAATGGGGTATAGAGCTAAACTGAGAACTCACTACAGAAGAAACTCTAATGACTCAAAAGCACTTAAATGTTCAACATCCTTATTCATAAGGGAAATGCAAATCAAAACGACTCTAAGATTCCATCTTACACCCATCAGAATGACTAAGATAAAAAGCTCAAGGGACAGCATATGCTGGCAAGGATATGGAGAAAGGGGAACACTCCTCCATTGCTGGTGGGAGTGTAAACTTGTTCAACCACTTTGGAAATCAATCTGGTGTTATCTCAGAAAATTCAGAATGGTTCTACCTCAAGACCTAGCTATACCACTCCTGGGCATATACCCAAAAGATCTTTCGCTATACCACAAGGACATTTCCTCAACTATGTTCATAGCAGCCTTATTCATAATAGCCAGAAAGTAGAAACAACCCAGATGTCTCTCAACTGAAGAATGGATAAAGTAAATATGGTACATTTACACAATGTAAAACTACTCAACTATTTAAAAGCATGGGCATCATGAAATTTTCAATAGGCAAATAGATGAAACTAGAAAATATCATCCTGAGTAAGACAACCCAGACCCAGAAAGAAACTCTCAGGTCTCTGAGGTGGTTGAAGAATAGATAGCTAGAGTCTCATAGTTAAATTTTGAGTTGTTTAGGAATCAAGAGGGCGTTCTGGATCTAAGAAGATGTTTTTAAAATTGTGATGCAAGTTAGTATGAAAGCTGAGTTAGATAGAGAACTTTAAACTCATGGAGATAGTTAGATAGTAGAATGTTAAAGTCAGGGACCAAATACATATGGACTGGACATTGAGAATGTATGCTAAGCCATATAACTCTCAGAATTGTGGCCTATTTATTTCAGTTGTTTTGTACTGTATTTATTGTTATAAGAGAAAGAACCATTTGTTGGACTGAAAAAAAAAAGAATTATGCATTCTGGGGGAAGGGTGAGAGGGTAGGAGGGTGGGGCTGGGAGGAGTGGAGGGAGAGGGCTGTGATGGAGATGTAACTTGAAGTAATAAACATTAAAAAAAAGAAACACATGATGTGTACCATATAGTACAAGATAACCATCCATAGACCAAAGAAGCTAAGTAACAAGGAGTGTCCGAGGGCAAATGCTGGAATCTCACTCAGAAGGGTAAATAAAATAGACATCAGAAGTGGATAGAGGAAGGTAAATGGGTGGGAAAGAGAGTGGAGAGGGAAACGAGTGTGGGGATCAGGTGTGGGGAGAGCAAAAGGCGGGGGGGGGGGGGTAAGAGGGTTAGGAGAGAGAAGGGGAACCGATGGAGGCATCTCTAGGATAAGCAGAAGATATGGGATGGGAGAGGCTCCTGGGAGGATATGAGGGTGACTCTAGCTGAGACTCCTAGTAGTAGGGGTTATGGAGACAGAAGTGGCCTCCTCCTGTAGCCAGGCAGGACTTCCAGTGAAGGGAGGGTCACTAATTCACCCACAAAACCTTTTACACAAAATTTGCCCTGCCTTGAAGTTGTGCAGGGATTAAGATAGAGCAGAGGATGAGGGAATGGCCAACCAATGACTGGCCCAACTTGAGACCCACCCCATGGGAGAGAGACAATCCCTGGCAATATTAATGGTGCTCTGCTATACTGGCAGACAGAAGCCTAGAACAACTGAGAAGCTTCATCCGTCCATTGGTAGAAACAAATACTGAGATCCACAGCCAAACATTAGCTGGAGATCTGGGAGTCTTGTGGAAGAGCTGGAAGAACCCACAGAGGACAAGAACTCCATAAGAAGATAAACAGATTCTGCAGATCTCTTGAGGTTTTTGAAGATGCCCTATCTATCTCTTATATTTAGATAAGCAAATATTGCTTGTCTCTTAGCAACTTGATTTCTGAGTAGCTTAGAAAATAACTGTGATAGACTGTCATAGTAACTAACAAAATGACACGTTTTCATGACTATTAGTTTCCGTTTCTTAATTATCTTAAACAGTTTATGTCGGTTGGTAGAGAGAGGTCAAAACTTGACATTTCATTTTTAAGTATTACTACGAACAATACCTTTAAGAAGCGTTACCCTGCCGGGCGGTGGTGGCTCACGCCTTTAATCCCAGCACTTGGGAGGCAGAGGCAGGCGGATCTCTGTGAGTTCGAGGCCAGCCTGGTCTACAAAAGTGAGACCAGGACAGCCAGAGCTGTTACACAGAGAAACCCTGTCTCGAAAAACCAAAAAAAAAAAAAAAAAAAAGAAGCGTTACCCTTAATTTTGTATCAATATACAAAGATCAATACCAATGTGGCCAAATATAATCTTAATTTTGTATCAATATACAAAGATCAATACCTATGTAGCCCAATACAATCTTAATTTTACATTAATATACAAGGGTCAATACCATTGTGGCCAAATATAATCTTAATTTTGTATCGATATACAAAGATCAATACCGATGTAGCCCTATACAATCTTAATTTTGCATTAATATACAATGATCAATACCAATTTAGCCAAATATAATATTAATTTTGTATCAGTATACAAAGGTATAAAGCTATATTCAATAATCTGTCCTTTTTCTTGATCTTTCCTATACTATGTCTATGTCCCATTTTTCTCAAGTCTGTTCACTCCTATATAGGAGAGAAAGGAGGATACAGAAAAGCAATAGAGAGAAGTCCCTGGGTCTAACCTCCAAAACCCATTTAACAAGACCATTTAACAGCTTGTAGTCTTTTCCCCTAAATAACAAAATTTTCTATTGTCTATCAAATAACCAAAGTGGGAGAACACCCTCCCCACCTTCTGGGGATGGGACGTTGTTCTCTTAAAATGACTTCCTGCTGATTTGGGACGTAGTATACCTGTTTGGGGCCCAAATAAGAATGGAAAAATGGTTAAAAATGTTATTAGAATCATTTGATGTTCAGTCCCTTTGTGCTCAGCTATTTAGATGTCCTACGAAGTTCATAGACAGAAGCTGATCTTCAGAACTTTACTGAAGATCTGGCTGGAGTAGTCTGTGGAGCTGAACGATCTTAGCGATTTTGAGTTGTTGTGGTTATAGACTTTTGAGGAAACTGCTATTGAAGAAGTCTGCAAGGCTGGATCATCTGGGCCACTCGTCTTCTTTGGTGTCTGATCTGTTTTCTGCTGAGGTTTCCATTGTCCAGTTGTCCCTGGATTCCTTGAATGGATGCTTTAAATCTCCTGGAAAGATAAGAACAGAGCCCTGCCCTAATCCTAACTCTGGGACAATTACCTTTTTTTGGAGGGGGGCGGGGTCAAGTAATATTTTTCCTGGAGCAAATTTGGTTTTTTGACAATATATAAAGTATTACCTTTCAATCTGGATTAAAGAAGAAATTATTTTGATATTTTGGAGCTAAACAAACCTTTAGTGTATATATTTTGAGATCTCAAAGGACAATTTGTTTGAATTGCAGCCTGCTTTTTGTAAGTAGCTTTTAAACTTAAATCCTTCCAAATCCTATGTGCCTGTCTCTGCATTCTAAGTTTTGGGATCAAAGACATGTGGTTCCCAACTGATGGGATTAAAGATGTGCTCCTCCACCCCTGGATCACAGTTTTTCTCTGTTTAGAGCTTGTTTTGTATCAGGCTGACCTTGAGCTCTGAGATCTGCCTATTTCTGTCTCTAGTGTGTTGGGATTAAGGGTGTATTCTTCCCCAATGATGGGACTAAGGGTGTGCACCATCACCACCCTGTTTCTTGTAACTCTAGAATTTATAAGACAACTAACTCTATAGTGATCCTCCTGTCTCTGCTGGAGGTAAAGGCATGGGCTAACACCATGCATTATTTTACCTTAGCTCTAAGTTTTTTCAACTCTTGGAGGTTTGTAAAACCAGGTTGAACAGCTGTCACCTTTAATTTATTTACAGTGTTTTAAACCTGTTACCTGCTTTTTAATGCCAAACCATGGAAATAGCCTATACCTCTACAAAAAAAAACCTTTTAAGCTGCTATCAAGTTTGTGTAATATCTGTAGCCACCTGCATTCTAACATTCTAATCTGAAATTAAGGCCATTTTCCTTTCATGCCAGTAAGGCAATTATACCTTTGGTAAATTATAGTTTGAAAATTTTATATTGTATTTTTATTATATTTTTAAGCTTATTAACTCTTTTCTTAAAAAAGTATTATTTACTTCTAGAACATAGTTTCCTCCCTCCTCCCCTCCTGGCCCCTCCCTTCCTCTCTCCATCTCTCCCTCTCTCCTTCCCTCTCTCTCTCCTTCCCTCCCTCCCTCCCTCCTTGTTCCTCTACTTGGTACTCTCCTTCTCCTCGGATGAGGTGGGCCCTCAATATGATACTCCCTCAGATCTTGCGTCATGTAAGGGCCAAGAGCTTCCACTTGTACTGGAGCTTGATAAGGCACACCATCTAGGGTGTGGTGTTCCACCAACCTTGCAGCAACTTCTAAATTGTTCTTTATATTTTCTCTGGGATGTCTATTTTTGGAATATGCATGCTCTTACTAAGTTGTCATATTTTTTTGCACACAATAGAATATAACTGTTGTGGCTTATATAAATAGTTGAGTAGGGTGCTCTCTGAATCCTGAAGACACATTTGGCATGTGTCAGGTGCAAGCCATAACTGTGGATATATTATATACTGAGGTTTGGATAAAATCCTCCTCCCTCCCCAAAAGGCTCATGTGTTGAACACTTGGTTTTTCCTTGCAGCAGTGTTCAGGGGTAGAGCAATTGAGAGGTGATTTGATCATTGAGAATGTCAGATCTATGTTGGCTGTTAGAAATTGAGAACTGGTTCAGAGATGTAGATCATTGAAGGAATGTGCTGCTGAAAGATATATTTTCATTTAACTCTCTGTGCTTCCTGGACAGCTTTGTAATACCATGTACTCCATGCTGTCATGCTCTGCCTCAGCACAAGCAGAAGGAGTGGACTGAAATTTCTCAATCTGTAAGCCAAAATAAGTTTGTTGTTTCTTGTTTGTTTTGAGGCAGGGTCTCTCTACATAGTGTTGGCTGTTTTCTAACTCACTGTGCAGACCAAGCTGTCCTCAAACTCACAGATGTCTGCGTACCTCTACTCTCAAGTGCTGGCATGAAAGGCATATGCTACCTTGCCCAGCCAAAAGCAGTATTTTGTCTTTTAAATTTATTTTGGGTATTTTTGGCACAGTGATGAAAAGTGACTGACACAAAGTGATTTCTTTCTTCTGTGTATGTCCTTTGTTTGTTTTGTTTTTACATTAGTTTCCAGTTCCCATTAAAATGAGATTTCCCTGTAAATCATCCTTTTACAATCTTTAAGTATGTCAAAATCCATCTGCATTATCAATTTATTTGAAGGTCTGGAGAATTTTGAATTGAAACCCTCCCCCACATTATCTTTATTAGTACTTTTTAAATTTTAGTGTAAGGAGGAATCACCTGGTTTGTTAAGACAAATAATAATTTAGTAGGTCTTGGATGGAGCCTAGAATTTGCATTTTAAACAAGATCTCATGTGTTGCTGCTTCTGGTGAATGTTAGGCCATGTTTTGAGTGACTCTTCTCTCTTAATAGAAGAGAAAATTCTTAGGGGTAAAGTGATAATCCTCATTTATAGTAGCAGGTACATGAAAATTTGGGTAGATGTTATATCTTGTAACATATATCTTACAACAGATGTTTCAGAATATGTCTATTTCTGGGAAAATAGATATGTACTACAACATTTATCATAATATGTTAGATATCGTTTCTTCTGTGGGCAGGAAGACAAACAGGTGATGACGTAAGAAATAAGCAATACAATTGAAGGTAAATGAGAAAGAGATGCTAAAGTAGGTGGGGTCACTAGAAAAGGTATCCAGTGTCATTCCAGCTGAACTAGTGAGAGATAACTCCAGATTACTTCTTATCCTCTGTCTCCTTTAATCTGGCCACCTTGTATCATGCAGCATTCTCCTCGCCGCCCCTTCCCTTTTTTGGTCTAAAATCTTTCGATAGATGTACTGGTTGGTTTTTTGTGTCAACTTGACACCAGCTAGAGTCATCAGAGAGAAAGGAGCCTGATGGGGTGGTGTTAAGCATTCTAAATGTTAATTGGTCCTGTTTGCCATCTGTTACTTAATTGATTCTGCTTGGTTAAATAAATGCTGAGGCCTGAGATTGGGCAAAGACAGAGAAAGGTGGGACTTCCTGAGATTAGAACAGGAAGCCTGTCCTTTAGATAGAAGATTAATTCATTCCAGCCAGGAGCAGGAAGAAGGAGACACACACCATGGGTTAGAAAAAAGAACCTCAGCCGGGCGGTGGTGGCGCACGCCTTTAATCCCAGCACTTGGGA
>CAJQZJ010031073.1:15565-49704 GCA_907164525.1 Lophiomys imhausi
ATACACAGAGAAACCCTGTCTCGAAAAACCAAAAAAAAAAAAAAAAAAGAACCTCACTCCACATGGCCAGGAATATTGGCATATAGTGGAGAATGGCAGTCCAAGGTGACGTATGTATATATGGGGTCATATTTGGGTAATAGAATTACAAGGTAGCTTAGATGGGACAAGATTGCTCAATTCAGGCCAAGTCTTGTTAAAATCCATGTGGTCTCTGTGTGCTCATTTATAATGGCTGCTTAAAGGTTAACAGCCCCCAAACTAATTAATGATAATATAAATACTGGTTAAACAATTTAATTTTTTTTTACATATGGTGTAATTTAATTAATTTTTTTACAGGAGCCTCAGTTGAGGAATTGCCTCTGTGAGGTCCAGCTGTAAGGCATTTTCTCAATTAGTGATCAGTGGAGGAGGGCCCATCCCATCCCTGGGCTGGTGGCCCGGGCTCTATAAGAAAGCAGGCTGAGCAAGTCATGTGGAGCAAACTAGGAAGCAGCACCCTGTCCTGACTTCCTTAGGTGATAAGCACCAATGTGGAAGTGTAAGCTGAATAAAACATTTCCTCCCCAACTTTCTTTTTTGGTCATGATATTTTGTTTCAATAATAGAAATCCTAACTAAGACAATAGGTGATTATATCCAGTTCCATATATTTAAATGTTGTCTATAAGCAGATAAAGCTCAAGTCTCCACTGACAACCCAGAACTTGCCTGTGAGCTCCAAGCTTGTCAGTCAATTAGCCCATAAAATACCTCCCCTTGAGAGACCAATAGGCATGATAAAGTTAGTGTAGTCCACCCACCACTGTTGATTTGGAATTCTGTTGGCCAGATGTAGATATACTCCAATATAAAATAAAGGTAGGATTTGAAAAACAGTTTGGAGCCAAGACAATTCTTTTTTCATGTCTTGACTTTAAATAACTTTGGATATATATTTTATCATTCTTTGATCCAAAGGCAGGTGGATGGAGGGAGGATAAGGCTGGACGATGTGAGAGAATCTGTGGCCAAGGAGTTATAGGAAAGATAAAAACTGACTTTTGGGCTGAACAGTTCATTACTTGTGTTAGGTTCTCTGAAACTTCATATTTTTCAAGGTGATGGCAGCATTCAAGATGGAGTCTGTGCTAACAGCCTGTATCCTTGAGTAGTTGTTACTACCTACAATCTACCTGCTTTCCTGTGAAAGACACATATTATGAAAAAGAAAGAACTTTTGTTGTTTGTTTCTAATATTCTTATTAGTTATTGGAATACAGTGTTCCCTGTCCAGGTTGTTGCAGAGAGATGGCCACACTGAGATTGTCTTTCTCTTTGATTTTAATTCCAAATACTTAGGGGGGGAGAATTTATGATTGTCCCAGCTTGGGTCTGGTGTCCAATAATTGTCCAGTCACGAATGACAAGTGCTAATAATGTTGTTGTTCTTCTGTCAGCATAAATGAGGAATCAGAGAGAGTGGAGCAGACATTCCAGAAAGGAGTCTACTAGAAACAGTGGTGGCCATAAAATTAGGCCACTGTATACTGATTTTATTGATATATTTTTACCTTTTATATAAAAGGCCCAAGTCCCATTGTTCTTTCATACTTAATTGATTACTTTTTGATTTTCTGAATTTCACATCATGCACCCTGTTCCCTCTCATCTTCCACCTTCCCTCAGACCCACTCTCCACCCTTAAGACATCTCTCAACATAAAAAAAAAAAAAACCTCGCCAGGCGGTGGTGGCGCACGCCTTTAATCCCAGCACTTGGGAGGCAGAGGCAGGCGGATCTTTGCGAGTTCGAGGCCAGCCTGGTCTACAAAGCGAGTCCAGGACAGCCAGAGCTGTTAAACAGAGAAACCCTGTCTCGAAAAACCAAAAAAAAAAAAATAAAAAAATAAAAAAAAAACCTCATTGTGGAAGTTGCACTGTGTCTCAGTGTGTCCCACAATATTCTTTTTTGTCCACACTTTTTTGCCTGCAAATGTTCATTATGATTCCTTGGCCTGGTCTGAGTCCTCTGGCTTCTGCTACTTTGTCAATACTGGAGTTTCACTGGGACTCCTCTCAGATATACAGTTGTTGTTCTGTGTCATTGAGATCCTGTAGTTTTGGGTCGGTGGCCTCTTCATGCACTTCAGCAGTTCATCCATGGGGTGTATGTTGGTGAGGGCCAACTCAAAGCCCTGGTTCTGGGCCTGCAACCCCCTCATCCAGGGCCAGTTCTATTGTGCTACCCAGATAAAGTGCAGGGCCTGCTAACCCAAGTGCTACAGCAGGTAAGGTGCTGGATCAGTTCTCCTCCTCCCATGAGCCCATGAGGGCCAACTCTTCTACCTGCTACCTGTGTCAAAAGCATCAGAGAGTGGAGGGAATCTTTCTCTCACCAACACCACCAAAAAGCAGACAAAAAGCAAGGCTGGCTCTCCTATGCTCACTCCCTTAGGACTGGATCACCCACATCCACTACATCTAGGATCAGCTGTACTGTGCTGTCCAGGCTAGGTGCAGGGCCTGCTCCCTTGAGTGCTTCAGCATGTGAGGGGCAGGGACCGCTCTCCTGCTTTTGTGACCCCATTGGGGTCAGATCTCCTGTCTGCCACTGGTGGTGAGGGCAAAAGGGAGAGGTGGGTATCTCCCCTTCAACAACACCACTGCAAAGAAGACAAAAGGCAGGTCTGGCTCTCCCACACTTACTCCTTTGGGGCTGGCTCACCCACAACCTCACATCCAGGGACAGGCAGGGTTCTTCTAGTCTCTGGTTTTCTTCCTGTCCTGGGAGCCCATCTGGGCTTGCCCAGTGCTGGACTGATGGTCATCACAGGCTAGCTGTCTGTCTGGGCCCTATGATGCCAAACTAGTGTTGGTCTTTGGTTTGATTTTTCCAGGAATGTTAGGCTATTGTTCATTCAGATATTCTTAGATCAGAACACTGAATGTAGACATAGCCTCTCTCCTCTGTGCCACCTACTGATGCACATGTGACTAGCAGCCACACTTGCAATGCCTCTAGGGGCAGGGTATTGACTATTTATTAACATTCCAAGCACTCCTCAAGGCTAGGGCTACAAGGGAATCAAAAAATATAGACACACAATAAACAAATTGAATAAATTATTATATAATGATAATATAGGAGAAAGTAAAAGTATGTTTCAAAATATTTTTGTAGAGAGAGAAAGAAGGTTGGTAGATGAATAGGTGGGGAGGATCTGGGGGGAGATAGGGGAGGGGAACCATAATCAGAATATATTGCATGAAAAATTTTATTTTCAGTGAAAAGTTTTACAATATATATTCTTTGAAAAATGGCTCATTTTACATACAACTCACTAAGCAGCAATAAAATAAAAAAATTAAGTTAAAATGTTTTTATAGAGAGATATTGGATTATCTAACTTTTCATAATATATGAAACTTGTTTTCTTTTTCTTAATCATTTTGTTTTCCTGAGAATTCACATGTGAATGTTGTGTTTACATCATTTCCACCCCTTCTCTCTCTCCAACATCTCCCATGCCCTTCTCAAGTTTATAACTTCTTCTGTAATTATTTATACCTGGCTCTTTCTCTTTCACACAATGCCTACTGATCCCACTTAGTGTTTAGCTTATGTACATGTGTTTATGGTTGACTACTTGGGATTAGATAGCCTATCAGGGAACTAGTCCCTGGAGAAGACTGGTTTTCCCTCCCTCATTAGCCATTGGCTATAAGTGACTCTGTCTGTCTAGTAGTGAGGCCTCATGAAATTTCCCCTATTCATCTTGACAGGTTGAATGGTACTGTAATCATGAAGAGCTTGTTTTAGGGATCCATACTGTTGAGATTTCATGAACACAGCCTCTGTGTCATGTCTAGGAAACATTACCCAACAGCAATTCTGGTCCTCTGTCTCTTACAATATTTTTATACTTTCTTCCATAATGTTCTCTGAGCTTCTCTGGTGAGGTGAGGTGTGATAACCATGTTTATTTGTGGGTATAAGGATACAAATTTATAATGCAGTTAGAAATTATATTGGTTTAGAAAAATAGAGGTAGTAATTTCTGTAAGGTCTGTGACCTCTTCACCCATGAGAAGTTGGCTAGGTGTACAGTACCAGGCACGAGTTTCCTTCTTTTGAACAAGCCTTAATCCCAATGAGACAGTGGTTGATTAATCCCAAGATAATACTGCTACTGTTTCACCATTGGGTATTGTGGAGTGGTAGTGTTAGGAAGTGTGGCCTTGGAGTAGGTGGGACTTTGGTGGAGGAAGTGTGTCAATAGACTTTGAGGTTTCAGAAGCTCAACTCAGACCTAGTGACTCAGTTTACTTCTTACTGCACGCTGATCTAGATGTGGAACTCTCAGCTTCTTCAACACCATGTCTGCATGTGTGCCTGCCATGTGATAATGGACTAACCCTCTGAATTGTTAACCAGCCCCAATTAAATGTTGTTCTTTATAAGTGTTGCTGTGGTCATGGTGTCTCTTCACATGACCTAACCCTATAGGACTAAGATAGGAGTTGGTACCAGGAATGGGGTTTTGCTGTGATAGGGTAGACTATGCTTTGGTTTTGGAGGAATATGCACTTTGGTTAAGGAAACAATGGAATTCTTTAAGTATGGCACAATGGGCCATGCCACTAGGAGCACAGAAGACAATGATGCGGAGGGTGATTTGAAATATGGGACCCTGGATCAAGATATTTCTGAAGAGAATATTAGTATGTGGCCCAGAGACAATTCTTGTGATATTTGACAAAGTATGTGGCTGCTTTCTGCCCTTGTCCAAAAAAATCTGCCTGAAGCTAAATTGAAGAATTATGGATTAACAGTGTTGGCAGAGGACATTTTGAAACAACCTAGAATTGGCTATGTTGTGTGGTTATTAGTGTTCAGTCTTATGAAGATCTATAATGAATAGGAACAACCTGAGCAAGAAAAAATAGAAAATATTTTTTATAGTTTATATTTTCAAGGGGAAAAGGGACTCCAGGAAGTGGAATGGAGCTAACTGCTGTGTTCAAGGAGATAAACAGATTAAAGAAAAGCCTGATGTTGGATGAAATAAAGGGAATGGTAGGGCAAGACTCCATCCAACTAAGCTTCCAGCTTGTGAAAAGGAATTAAAGAACAGCTTAGGGCCAGGTGTGGTGTTCATGCCTGTAACCCCAGCACTCTGGAGGCAAAGGCTAGAGGGTATTTAAGTTCAAGGCCAACTTGGTCTACAGAGTGAGTTAGTTCTAGGACATCCAAGCTTAGACAGTGAAGGTAACCATTAAAAACAGAAAGCTAGTGAAGATGTTTTTGAATGAAGGTACAGGGAGTAGAATGTGGTAGTTTGGAAGAAAATGGCTTCCATAGCTTCATAGGGAGTGACATTATCATGATGTTTGGCCTTTTGGAGTACTAGGGGGAGGGGTTTGAGGTCTAATAAACTCTAAAAGGCCTGGTGGCTCACAATTCACTTCCTGCTGCCTTCAGATCAAGACGTGGAAGTCTCAGCTCCTTCTGCAGAACCATGTCTGCTGGATGACACCATGCCTCCCACCATGATGATAATGGACTAAACCTCTGATCTGTAAGCCAGCCCCAATTAAATGTTTCCCTTTATAAGAGTTGCTGTGGTTATAGTGTCTCTTTACAGCAATAGAACTCTAACCAAGACAGGAATGCATTGCTGGGCCAGCCATTGTTATGAAAAGAGAAAATAAGGGAGTGGGTGAAGACTGGATAGAGGGGAAGAAAGATAATTAAAAAGGAGAGGAAGGAAATAAATAACATACTAAGGGTGTTTAAAGAAGCCATAGGGAAACATACTTATACACTTACTTACAATATGCATTATATATAAGTGTATTGTATGTATACACACACACACACACACACAGAGAGAGAGAGAGAGAGAGAGAGAGAGAGAGAGAGAGAGAGAGAGAATGAGTTTAAATGGAGTTTCACTACATGGGGTAACTTGAGGAGCAGTAGACCATCTTACAAAAAATATGAGTGCTAGGCATGACAGATCTCCTTTGAAGTTGTTGGTCAAGGAGGCTGGTATCTAAGAGACTTCCTAAACTATATAGGTTTTTGCCATTTTCCTTGCTTTCCCTCTTGAACTTGAAGGTAGACCCTACTGCTGGAGAAAACACATACTTTGGACACAGAAAATGAAGGAATTAAGTTGGAGCTGACTTGAAATATCCACCCTCAAGGACTAGCTTGCAGTACTGGAAGGTGCTATACAAGCTGCCAAATATATGTGTTCCTCTTAATAATATAGAAGCCAGTCAGGTAGATAGTCCTAAAGGCAATAACCTTCCCCTGTAAAACCTGGAAATTCTCACTAAAAAATTGTTTTTATTGCATTGCCTTTAAAGAACCATTTAAAAGAATTGAACAAAAATCTAACAAATAGCAACATTTAGATATCTCTGTCATAAAATTGCACAATATATACCTACATTAACATATATAGACACAGGCATGAATATATTTTAGAGAGATAATGAAATAGTATTTTTAAGACTTTCAACGTACTTCACATATAATATCAGCATGACTCCAAATGCTTTGTCTTAATCCATGCTGTGTCTATTAGTCCTTTTCAGTGAGTTCATATCATAAAGAAGCTTTTAGTGGCAGGGCAGGCTAGGGTGAGGATAAGAAAAATATGGACACTGTAGTTCAAATATCTCTATAAATTCAAAACAAACAGATCAGAATTAGCTACAGATGGATACACTTTACTACAGTATGTTCCCATTTTATTGAAGTCCTCAGAAGTGCATTGCACCATTCGGTGAGGTTTTTGTGGGCTAGTAGCAGTACTTCAGGACTTTTACAAACCATTCCTTTTAATTTTTTAATGGAGACTTCATATTCTGCAGTAAAATAAAGATTAGATTTTTCATAGATCCAAATACCTTTCCAAGCAATTCATTTATCCAAAAGTTGGAAATGCAATGATAGATCTTTGGAGATGCTAATTTCCTAACCTTGGGAACCACTCCATTCCACATCTCATGGCTAAAGGGACATTGCGAATGTGCTGAAGATTGTGATATGGAGAAAATTATCATGAGTTATTCAGATGAGACCAAAGAAATCACAAGGATTGGAGAGAGAAGAAGAAGGCCATAGTCACAGAAGACATTGTGACATTGGGACCAATGAAGGGGAGATGGGGATATGATGGTGGAAGCAATGACAGGGTTGAAGACTTTGCATTGTTGCTAAGAGGATGGAAGATGGAAGCCACAAAGCAAAAAGTGCAGGGATTTCTGGGGAAAGCAAGAAAAAGAGTGAATCTTCAGAGAAAGCATAGTCCAGCTAACACCTTAATTTCAGCTCATTGAAATAAACTGAAGTTGTGACCTCTAGAACAGATGTTGTTTCAGCAGTCACAACAGACTCATAGATCAACCAAACAGATGTCCAGACCATTTGCACTTAAAAAGTAAGTGGATGATATCAACTGGATAGATGTCATGCTTCTGAGTGCTTGTTACTATCTGCACTCTCTTATAGTTTCTCTACTACACCTTTAACTTTTTAGCTTTGGAAACCTTTAAATGTCTAATGCTTGCCTGCCTTTTTGCAGACTGACTCCCAATTAAAAAACAAAACTGAAAAGAAAAAGAGAGAAATCCTTGGGTCTAACCTCCAAAACCTATTTAACAAGACCATTTAACAGCTTGCAATCTCTCCCCTAAATAACAACAAGTATCTATAACCCATCAAATGACAAAAGGGGGGAAAAGTCACCCACCCCACCTTCTGGAGATAGGATGTTGCTCTCTTAAAATGACTTCCTGCTGATTTGGGACATAGTAAACCTTTTTGGGGCACAAATACGAATGGAAAAATGGTTAAGCATGTTAATAGAATCATTTGATGTTCAGTCCTTTTGTGCTCAGCTATTTAAGTGACCTAAGAAATTTTTAGACAGAAGCTGAACTTCAGGATTTTACTGAAGTTCTGGCTGGAACAGTCTGTGGGGCTGAACAATCTTAGTGATTTTGAGTTGTGGTTGTAGACTTGTGAGGAAACAGCTATTGAGGAAGTCTGAGAGGTTGGATCATCAGGGCTACTTGTCTTTGTTGGTGTCTGATCTGTTTTCTTTTGAGGTTTCAGTTGTCCAATTGTCCCTGGATTCCTTGGATGCTTTTAATCTCCTGGAACGATAAAAACAGAGCCCTGCCCTAATCCTAACTCTGGGACACTACTGTTTTTTTTTGGGGGGCAGGTAGGTTGAATTAGTGGCAAGCCTGTCACTTGGCAAGAAAAATCCCTTGCTTCAAGTGTAGACAGAATGCTGTCCAAAAAGGACAAAACTTGGAAGCAGGTAAGTTGACAGCCTAGCTCTGCCAAGACAGGTTAGGCAAGTCCTTTATAATGCCTGCTTTACAATCAATGTCTGTCAGAGAAATGGGGCCAAACAGCTGAAGATTGATGTTGTAATGTATGGAGAGAAATTGGGAACTGTCCAGGCAGCTGCTGGTATGTCATTTCTTAGTTTTGGAAGCTACTGCCCCTACACTTCCTATATAATCAGATATATTTATCCCTCACAAGTCTCTGATGTGGTTGAAGACTAGATAGCTAGAGTCTCATAGTTAAATTTTGAATTGTTTAGGAATTAAGAGAGTGTTCTGGGTCTAAGAAGATGTTTTTAAAATTGTGATGGAAGCTGAGTTGGATATAGAACTTTAAACTCATGGAGATGGTTGGATAGTAGAATGTTAAAGTCAGTTGCCAAATCCGTATGGACTGGACATTGGGAATGTATGCTAAGTTTTATAATTCTCATAATTGTGGCCTAATTATTTGTTGTTTTGTATTGTATTTGTGGTTATAAGAGAAAGAGCCATTTGTTGGACTGAAAGGGGGAGGGAGCTGTTGGGGGAAAAAGATATACCTTAACCTTAAAAACAGGAAGTGGATGGGGGGGGTTAGGGGGAAGGGGATGGGAGGGTGGGACCAGAGTGGGGAGTAGGGAGGGGATTTTCATTGAGATGTAACTTGAAGAAATTTTTTAAAAAACTGTCTAATTTTTTTATCTTCACCACTGATAATACAGGTATAGCCAGGCTGACCAAAAGGAGATAGGGACGACCTCTAAGAAAAATATGGGGTGAAATTTGGCTGCTACAGCTCTCTGAGAGATCAGATGGAAGATTGACCCCAGGGAAGCCATTTCCTCATGTAATTCCTTCCTCTCTTATGGGGACTCAGGAAATGGAGGCTTATGAGAAATGCCATGTTGCTGGGAAAATGAAAGTAACTTGTGGGAAATATCTAAGATGGCACCAGCCAGAAGATGCCAGGGCGTAGTTGAAGCCCAATCATAGGTATAGCTGATTGGGTGAACAAGACTTCTGTACTCATGATCACCTTGTTACCAGGCTTGTGCTATGTGATGTAATAGAATGACCTTTAATGTGATTGGCCCACGTAGCCTCAGGTGGAAACACCCATCTGGTTTTATATATAAGCCAGGGGATGAAATATTAAAAACGGGAAATGCTTAGACATCAAAAACCAAAACAAAAACCAAAACAAAAACCAAAACTGTAGTCATGTTGTTATTGCAAAGTTCAAGTCCATTCAATGAAACATTTCTTAAAGATTATCTATGGAATTCTTAACTGAAATAGATAAAGGGAAACCAAGCTTGAAAAGAAATGGTGAATTCTGATATCTTTGAAGTCTCTCAAATTTTTCGTTCTGTAGTCATTCATTTTTAATAATGTTTCAGGAACACATGCACCCTCCCCTTTTCCCCTACCTTTCATTTCTCTTTTTTCCCTCTTCATCTCCCTTTCTTTTCTTTCTTCCTATACTTCCTTTTGGATTTGCCCCTTTAAATGTTGAAACTGAGATATCACTCTTAAAATATATTGAAATCAGGAAGACGTGTTACTTTTTGGCAGTCCATACCTTTATATTCTGTGTTTGGAGAATGTTTTGTGTGTTGAATCCTATTATATTCTTAGCCCTGTGCTAGATCTCCTTTGGAATACCACCTTCTAGTCAAAGAGATGAAGTTATTCTGTGTGAAACTACACTGATACTGCCAGTGACCACATGGGCCAGTTGAACAGTGTACACTTAAGAAAAGGCAGATCAGAAAACTATGGATTAGATAAGGTGGTCTCTGATTGAAGACAGTTCTGGAGTCTTACCTTAAAAGATAATGTTTGTGCGAAGCATTGTGACCAAAAGTTACATTATGGTCAAGGTGATTAATTAAAAAATGGTTTGGAATGGCATGATGCAGTGACCCTACTGTTGTCAACTCTACAATAAAGAGTAATGTCTCATTTGATGGGAATGGTGGAGAATTCTTGTAATCTTAGTACTTGGGAGACTGAAGCAGGACACTCATGAGTTCAAGACTATCTTAGAGTGCATTGCTTCAAACAAATATCAGCAACAAAAACCAAATGTGCTAATGATAATGATGATGAAAAAGCTGAATGTAATATTTTAACTTCAAATGTTTTCACTCAGTTTTATGCAGCTTCTTCTGCAGAATTGTCCTAAGCTGTTTCCTAAATATTTCAAGATGCTTTTCTGGAAATCTTAGACCTGACAGCCCTAAGCTGTCTTCCTAAAATAGTATTCCCTAGCTGGCCCTGGGTTAGCCAGCTCCTCTGCTCACCAGCTGTAGCACTTGAGAGAGCAGACGGGGCAGTGCTGGAGAGATAGCCTTGGTGGTGTGGGTGCGGGAGAGCTGGTAGGCTTACCAACTCAGCTACCACCCATGCCCAGATATAGGGCCTTGAGAGGGCCCAATCCGACATCTACCCCATCTATGAACTGTTGGAGCAGGTGAGCAGGCAGGTCCTGCAGATCCAAAGCTAGCTGATCTCCACGACACAGGGCAACAACAGGCTACCTGAAAGGAGTTCCAGTGAACATCCAGTAGGGATAGTGTAGTAGAATCTAGAGACCTCAAAACAGGCTGATGACTAGATGCAATGAACATTTGCAAGTGAAGATGTGTGAACAAAAGTATATACTGTGTGACATACTGTGACACACTGCAGCTTCCATGGCAAGATTTCGTTTTAAATTTTATTTTATTTTTTAATATTCTTTTGGGGGCGGTTGCAAGGGTGGAGGGCAAGTATGAAGGGGATGGGGAGATGACTAAGATGCATGATGGGAAATTCATAAAGAATAAAAAGTTTAAGAATAGTATTTCCTTCCTTCCTTCATCCCTTTTCTTTTACTGTTTTTATGTGTTTTTATTTAAATGAATCTTTTTTCTTTAATGTTTATTTATTACTTCAAGTTACATCTCCATCATAGTGCCCTCTTTCCACCTGTCCTGGTTCCACCCTCCCACCCTCTATCCCCTCTCCCACACATCCCACTCCTCTGGAGTGGAGTTTCCCTATATTTCAGCCCCCCCTCCAGTTCAACAGTCATATGCGGGCTAAGAGCTTCCTCTTGCACTGGGGACCTACATGGTAGCACCCCTAGGGAGGATTGTCCCATTGATAAGTAAAAAAGTCTATGTTCCAGTTTCTTTTGGTGTGTTGGTTGTAGGATAGTTATCCTGTACCATATGGTTAAAATCCAATTATGAGTGAGTAGATGCCATGTGCATCTTTCTGAGTCTGGGTTAGCTCACTCAGGATGAGCTTTTATAGATCCATCTGTTTGTAGCTTTTTTAGATCTATCCGTTTGGCTACGAATTGCATGGTTTCCTTGTTTCTGATAGCTGAGTAGTATTCCATTGTGTAAATGTACCACAATTTTTTTTTTATCCATTCATCAGTTGAGGGACATCTGGGTTGTTTCCAGTTTCTAGCTATTACAAATAAGGCTGCTATGAACATAGATGAGGATATTTCATTGTGGTTTGATGAGGAATCTTTTGGGTGGATACCCAGAAGTGGTATATCTGGGTCTTGAGGTAGGGCTATTCCAAGTTTTCTAAGATATTGCCAGACTGATTTACATAGTGGTTGTACAACTTTGCACTCCCACCAGCAATGGAACAGTGTTTCCCTTTCTTCCCAACCTTGCCAGCATGTGCTGTCATTTGAGCTTTTGATCTTAGCCATTCTGTCGGGTGTGAGATGGAATCTCAGAGTCATCTTGACTTGCATTTCTCTGATGATTAAGGATGCTGAGCATTTCTTTAAATATCTCATTGCTATTAGAGATTCCTCCTTTGTGAATTCTTGGTTTAGCTCTGTTTCCCATTTTTTGATTGGATTATTTGGTTTCTTGGTGTTTAATTTCTTTATAAATTATGGATATTAGCCCTCTGTCTGATGTCGGGTTGGTGAAGATCTTTTCCCAGTCTGTAGGTTGCCATTTTGTTCTAATGAGAGTGTCCTTTGCCTTACAGAAACTTCTCAGTTTCATGAGGTCCCATTTATTGATTGTTGGTCTTAGAGCCTGAGCTATTGGTGTTCTATTCAGGAAGTTGTTTCCGGTGCCAATGAGTTTGAGGCTTTTCCCCACTTTCTCTTCTATTAGATTTAGTGTGTCCGGATTTATGTTGAGTTCTTTGATCCACTTAGACTTACGTTTTGTGCAGGGTGATAAGTATGAATCTATTCACATTCTTTTACATGTCAACATCCAGTTAGACCAGCACTACTTTTTGAAGATGCTGTCCTTTTTCCATTGTATGGTTTTGGCTTCTTTGTCAAAAATTAAGTGACCGTAGGTGTGTGGGGTTTATTTCTGTGTCTTCCATGAACAACTGGTCTGTTTCTATACCAGTATCATACTGTTTTTATTACTATTGTTCTGTAGTACAGCTTGAAATCCAGGATGATGATACTTCCAGATGTTCTGTTATTGTACATGATTGATATAGCTATTCTGGTTTTTTTGTTTTTCCATTAGAAGTTGAGAATTGTTCTTTCAAGGTCTGTAAAGAATTGTGTTGGTATTTTGATAGGAATTGTGTTGAATCTGTATAATGTTTTTGGTAAGATGGACATTTTTATTATGTTAATCCTACCCATCCATGAGCAAGGGAGATCTTTCCACCTTCTGATATCTTCTTCAATTTCTTTCTTCAGGGACTTGAAGTTCTTGTCATATAGGTCTTTCACTTGCTTGGTTAGAGTTACCCCCAGGTATTTTATGTTATTTGTGGCTATTGTGAAGGGTGCTGATTCACTAATTTCTTTCTCAGTCCATTTATCTTTTGTGTAAAGAAAGGCTACTGATTGTTTTGAATTAATTTTGTATCCACCCACCTGGCTGAAGGAGTTTATCATCTGTAGGAGTTCTCTGTTAGAATTGAGGTCACTTTTGTATAGTATCATATCACCTTCAAATAGGAATACTTTGACTTCTTCCTTTCCAATTTGTATCCCCTTGATATCCTTTAGTTATCTTATTGCTCTAGCTACACCTTCAAGTACTATGTTGAAGAGATATGTAGGAGTGGGCAGCCTTGCCTTGTCCCTGATTTTAGAGGAAATGCTTTAAGTTTTTTTCCACTTGGTTTGATATTGGCTATTGACTCATTGTAAATTGCCTTTATTATGTTCAAATATGGTCCTTGTATGCCTGATTTCTCCAAGACTTTTAACATGAAAGGGTGTTGGATTTTGTCAAATGCTTTTTCAGCATCCAATGTGATCTTGGATCCCGTTTGCAAGTATTTTATTGAGTATTTTTGCATCCATGTTCATAAGGGAAATTGATCTCAATTTTTCTTTTTCCTTTGGGTCTTTGTGAGGTTTAGGTATCATGGTGACTGTGGCCTCATAGAATGAGTTTGGCAGTGATCCTTCTGTTTCTATGTTGTGGAAGAGTTTGAAGAATATTGGTGTTAGCTCTTTTTTGAAGGTCTGGTAGAATTCTGTGCTGAAACCTTCTGGCCCTGGGCTTTTTTTTTTTTTTTTTGGTTGGAAGACTTCTAATGACTTCTTTTATTTCCTTAAGTGTTATAGGACTGTTTAATTTGTTTACCTGTTCTTGATTTAACCTTGGTAAATGGAATCTGTCAAGAAAATTGTCCATTTCATTTAGGTTTTCCAATTTTGTGAAGTACAAGTTTTTGAAGCACGACCTAATGATTTTTTTGGATTTCTTCAGTGTCTGTTGCTATTTTCCCCTTTTCATTTCTGATTTTGTTGATTTGGGTATTTTCCCTCTGACTTTTTGTTAGTTTGGCTAAGGGTTTGTCTAGTTTGTTGATTTTTCTCAAAGAATCTTGATTTTTGTTGGTTCTTTGTATTGTTCTTTTTGTTTCTAAGTTACTGATTTTAGCCCTGAGTTTGATAATTTCCTGCTGTCTGCTCCTCTTGGGAGTGTTTGCTTCTTTTTGTTCCAGCTTTTTCAGGTGTGTTTTTAGGTTGATAGTATGGGAAGTTTCTAATTTCTTTTTGAAGGCACTTAGTGCTATAAGCTTTGCTCTTAGCACTGCTTTCAATGTGTCCCATAAGTTTGGGTATGTTGTGCCTTCATTTTTATTGAATTCTAACACTTTAGTTTCTTTTTTAATTTCTTCCCTGACCCAGAGGTCATTGAGTAGAGATTTGTTCAATTTCAATGAGTTTGCAGGCTTTCTGTTGTGTTTGTTATTGTTGAAGTCTAGCTTTATTCCATGATGGTCTGATAAATTACAAGGGATAATTTCAATTTTCCTGTATCTGTTGAGGCTTGCTTTGTGACTGACTATATGGTCGATTTTGGAGAAGGTTCCGTGAGGTGCCAAGAAGAAAGTGTATTCTTTTGTTTTGGAGTGAAATGTTCTGTAGATATCAATTAGGTCCATTTGATTCATGACATCTGTGAGGTTCATTATTTCTCTGTTTGGTTTCTGCATTGTTGATCTGTCCAGTGGTGAGAGTGGTGTGTTGAAGTCTCCCACTATTAATGTGTGAGGTTCAATGTGGGATTTGAGCTTCAGTAGTGTTTCTTTAACTAATGTGGGTGCCCTTACATTTGAGACATAGATGTTCAGCATTGAGATGTAATCTTAGTGGATTTTTCCTTTGATGTGTATGAAGTGTCCTTCCTCATCTCTTTTGATTAACACTGATTAAAAGTCTAATTTATTGGATTATTGGATACTAGAATGGCCACTTCAGCTTGCTTCTTGGGTCCATTTGCTTGGAATATCTTTTTCCAGCCCTTTCCTTGGAGATAATGCCTATCTTTTTTTTTATTTTTTATTTTTTACTGAGGTGTGTTTCTTGTAAGGAGCAGAATGCGTGGTTCTGTTTTCACATTCATTCTGTTAGCCTGTGTCTTTTTATTGGGGAATTGAGTCCATTGATGTTGAATGATATTAATGACCAGTGATTGTTACTTTCTGCCATCTTGATATTGGTGGAAATAGTGTTTGAGTGAGCTTCTCTTCTTTTGGTTTTGCTGCTGTAGGTTTATTTATTTCCTGTATATTCTTGTGTGTAGTTAACTTCTTTGGTTTGAAGTTTTCCTTCTAACATCTTCTGTAGGGCTGGATTTGTGCATAGATGTTATTTGAATTTAGTTTTGTCATGGAATATCTTGTTTTCTCCATCTATGCTGATTGACAATTTTGCTGGAAATAGTAGTCTGGTCTGACATTTGTGGGTTTTTTAGGGTCTGGACGACGTCTGTCCAGGCCCTTCTGGCTTTTAGTGTCTCTGATGAAAGTCAGGTGTGATTCTGATAGGTTTGCTATTATATATTACCTGGCCCTTTTCCCTAGCTTTTAATATGCTTTCTTTGTTTTGTACATTTAGTGTTTTGATTTTATGTGGCAGGAAGATTTTCTTTTTTGGTCTAATCTATTTGGAGTTCTGTAGGCTTCTTGTACAGTTATAGGCATCTCTTTCTTTAGGTTTGGGAAATTTTCTTCTATGATTTTGTAGAAGATATTTTCTGGTCCTTGGATCTGGGAATCTTCTCTTTCTTCTATTCCTAATGTTCTGAGATTTCATCTTTTCATAGTGTCCTTGATTTCCTGAAGGTTTTGTGTCAGGAGTTTTTTGGATTTTACATTTTCTTTGACAGATGTATCAATTTCTTCAATTTTATCTTCTGTGCCTGAGATTCTTTCTTCCATCTCTTTTATTTTGTTGGTGATGCTTGTGTCTGTAGTACCTATTTTCTTCTCAATGTTTTCCAGTTCCATGGATGTCTCAGCTTGTGCTTTCTTTATTGCTTCAACTTCCCTTTTTAGGTCTTCCATTCCTTTAAGAGCTTTATTCATTTCTATGACTTCTTTTGCAGTATTTTGTTTTTGCTCTCTGAGGTATTTGATTTCCTCTTTTAAGCCTTCTATTATTAATATAAGTGTAGGTTTAAGGTCATCCTCCTTTGTTTCAGTTGTGTTAGGATTTCCATGGTTTTCTGTAGTATTATAGCTAGGTTCTAGAGACATCATATTGCTTTGTTTTTTTATTTTATCGTGTTCTTGCACTGGCCTTTAGTCATCTGGTTGACCCTGGTATTGTACGGTTGTTTCTGATGCCAGTTGGCATTGGTGCTCAGGAAAACCCCCTGTTCTGGGGGCTGGGTGATCCTGAAATCCTGGTGTGTCTCACAGTTGGCTGTGGGACCTCATGTTCGCTCCACAGCGACAAATCTCATTCACCCACCACTCAGATACCATGCTCTAGGGATGGTGCCATCTTGGATCTCTCAGTGTTTCCTTTCTTAACAACCCAGAAAATCCCTACACATCTTTTTTTTTTTTTTTTTGAGACAGGGTTTCTTTGTGTAACAGCTCTGGCTGTCCTGGACTAGCTTTGTAGACCAGGCTGGCCTCGAACTCACAGAGATCCACCTGCCTCTGCCTCCCAAGTGCTGTGATTAAAGGCGTGTGCCACCACGTCCAGCTCCCTACACATCTTATAGCACTCAAAGACCACTGTCCTAAGTTTCCTAGGTCATTGCAGGTGACTGGGCTCTTGGAGTCATTAGAACTAATCTACAGGGTAGCACCCGTGAACTCTATTCATATAATAGGTTTTAGTTTGTTTGCTGTAATATTTACAAACAATTTCATATATCATAACATTTTAGCCTTAAGTGCTTCAGTATCAACCTCAAACAGATAAAGACTTAGAAATTATGTCATTATCACATACCATAAATTAACAAATACCATTTAGCATCTTGTGTTATCTACAGCATATTCAATTTCTCAGACATGGTCTTGACTTACTGGACCATTCTAGACTAGTCTGGAGGTTTTAGGGCAACACGGCACTTTACTATTAGAGTCCTTTAATGTTGTGATTACTATAGTTACAAAGACCGCAGACTCTCTGATGAGTTGTTTTACATAGCACAACAAAGACAGTTTTTAAATTAATTATTTATTTTACTTCCTGATCGAAGCTTTCCCTCTCTCCTCTTCTCCAAGTCCCTCCTCCCTCTCACCTCACCTCCCTGCCTTTCTCCTGTCCTCCCTTTCTCCTCAGAAGAGGCTCAGAAAAAGGGAGGCCTCCCGTGGATATCAACCTGTCTTGGCATATCAATTTTCAGAAGGACCAAGCACATCTTCTCCTATTGTGGCCAGGCAAAGCAGCTTATTTGGGGGAAAGAGATCCAAAAGTGGGCAAAAGAGTCAGATACAGTTCCTGCTGTTAGGAGTCCCACATGAGGATTGAGCTGTACCACTCTTACATATGAAAGACCTAGAAAGCTTAGGTCTGTCCCATGTATGCTCACTATTTGGAAGTTGAGTCTCTTTGGACCCCTATATACCCAAGTTAGTTGGGACTGTATGTTTTCTTGTGGTATCCTTGTCCTCTCTGGCTCCTTCAATCCTTCATCTCCCTTTCCCATGGAATTTCCCAAGCTCCAACTAATGTTTGGCTGTGTGTCTGTGCATCTGTTTCCATCAGTTGCTGGGTGGATCCTCCTAACAGGGATGGTGACACCTCCAGAAGTTCTTTTATTTTTACAGGGTTGATTTAGTTATCCTGGGTTTTTTGTTTTTCCATATGAAGTTGAGTACTGTTCTTTCAAAGTCTGTAAAGAGTTGTGTTGGAATTTTGATGGAAACTGTGTGGAATCTGTAGATTGCTTTTGGTAGGAGGGCCATTTTTACTATGTTAACCCTACCAATCTACTAGCATGGAAGATCTTTCCATCTTTTGATATCTTTATCTTCCTCAATTTCTTTCTCCAAAGACTTGAAGTTCTTGTCATACAGATCTTTAACTTGCTTGGTTAGAGTTACACCAAGATATTTTATTTTGTTTGTGGCTATTGTGAATGGTCTTGTTTCTCTAATTTCTTTCTCAGCCTGTTTATCATTTGTGTAAAGAAGGGCTACTGATTGTTTTGAATTAATTTTGTATCCAGGCTCTTTGATGAAGGTGTTCATCAGCTTTAGGAGTTCTCTGGTAGAATTTTTTTGGGTCACTTACATATATTATCATATCATCTAAATAGTGATACTTTAACTTCTTCCTTTCCAATTTGTATCCCCTTGAACTCCTTTATCAGATATTAGAATGGCTATTCCAGGTTGCTTCTTGGGTCCATTTGCTTGGAAAATCTTTTTCCATTCCTTTACTTTGAAGTAATGTCTATCTTTGTTACTGATGTGTGCTTCTTGTACACAGGAGAATGATGGCTCCTGTTTTCACATCCATCCTATTAGCCTGTGTCTTTTTATTGGGGAATTGAGTCCATTGATGTTGAGAGATATTAGTGACCAATGGTGGCTAATTCCTCTTATTTTAATATTGGTAATGGGTGTGTGTGTGTGTGTGTGTGTGTGTGTGTGTGTGTGTGTGTGTGTGCGTGCGCACGTGTGTGCACACATTGTGCTTGTTTTGGTTTTGGTGTGGAATTATTTATATACTGTGTTTTCCTGGGTGTAGTTAATCTTTTTGGGTTGGAGTTTTCCTTCTAGTATCTTATGTAGGGCTGGGTTCATGAATAGATATTGTTTAAATTTGGTTTTGTCATGAAATATCTTGTTTTATCCTTCCATGGTGATCCAAAGCTTTTCTGGGTATAGCAGTCTGGGCTGGCACCTCTGGTTTCTTAGACACTGTAAGACATCTGTCTTTTGGATTGTAGCATCTCTGTTGAGAAGTTTGGTGTAATTCGGGTAGGTCTGCTTTTGTATGTTACATGGCCCTATTCCCTTGCAGCTTTTAATGTTCTTTCTTTATTGTGTACATTTAGTGTTTTGAATATTGTGTGGTAGGAGGATTTTCTTTTCTGGTTGAATCTATTTGGTGTTCTGTAAGCTTCTTGTATGTTTATAGGCATTTCTTTCTTTAGTTGAGGGAAATTTTCTTCTGTGGTTTTGTTGAAAATCTTTTCTGGACCTTTGAGGTAGGAATCATCTTCTTCTATTCATATTATTCTTAGGTTTGGTCTTTTGATAGTGTCCCAGATTTCCTGGATGTTTTATGTCAGGAACTTTTTAGATTTAACAGTTTCTTTGACCATGTATCGATTTTTTCAATAGTATCTTCTACACCTGAGAGTCCTTCCTTCTCTTATATTTTGTTGGTAATGCATGTGTCTGTAGTTCCTGTTCTCGTTCCTAGATTTTCCATCTCCAGGATTCCCTTAGTTTGTGTTTTTTCTTTTGCTTCTATTTCCATTTTCAGGTCTTGCACAGATTTAATCATTTCCTCCACCTATTTGATTGTATTTCCATGTATTTCTTTAATGGATTTATTAATTTCCTCTTTAAAGGCCTCTGTCATCTTTATAAGATTGGCTTAATGTCATCTTATTGTGATTTGGCTGTGTTAGGATATCCAGGGCTTGCTGTAGTAGGATAGTTGGGCACTGGTGATGCCATATTACACTGGCTGTTGATTGTGTTTTTATGCTGACCTTAAGCCATTTAGGGTTTGCAGTTATTATAAGTTTAGATGCTGATTTTTGAGTTTATCTTTGTCAGATGGGTGGTTTTTTTTCGATGTTTTCCCCTTAGTTTTCTATTTCTTCTCTGTCTACTGGCCTGTGGTTCTGGTGACTAGCTAGCTAGTCTTCAGGTCCAATAGAGTGTATCTCCCTGGGGTTTTTGTGATCTGTGTGGTCTCTGGGGTTTTGGGTACTACCCTTGCCTCTAGGGTCCCTAGTATCACTGTGGCCTAGGGTTCCTGGTGTTGGTGGGCCTCCAGGAAAGAAGGCCAGGTTGTGGGGAAGGAAAATGGAGTCCAGGGGGTGGGGTGTTGGTTAAGGCTGATGGATGTGTTTTAGGGGTATATGGAGGGCAAGGGCTTGAATAGGGTCTTACCTAGTTGTCCTTGGTGACTGCAGGTCTCCAGGAATGCAGGCAGTACTGTGGGGTGGGAAATTGAATGCAGGTTATGGGGTGCAGTGTATGGAGTGAAGTTTACCACTCTATTGGAGGTGTTTTCAGGGGAGTTGGTGGGCAGGTGCTTGGAGGAGAGAGAGAGGCTTACTTGGTGTCTGTGGGTTTGGCATGTCTCCAGGAATGCAGGCAGAGTTTTGGGGCAGGTAGTGGAGCACAGGATGTGGGGTGCAGTTTACAGCTGTTGGGGGTGTTGTCAAGGGTCAGAAGAGTAGAATACACAAGTCTACCTTTCTCTTCCTAGAGCACATAATAGAGGCTAAGGACATTCTTTAAGATTTGGCTCTGGAAGCCATATTTGGCCCCTGGAAGCCCCTCTTCCCTTCCATTACAACTTGGCATAGAAGCAACTCACTGTATAAGGACTGTTGAGAACTAGTCAGGGTCCAGTAAGAACTACATCAATTCCTTCCCAAGGCCATGCTTCCATGACCTAATTACCTTGAACTAGGTCCCATCTTTTAAAAGTTCTATCTCACCTTCACCAAACTGAAGACCGAGCTTGGGGGTACAAACCACTTCTAAACTATAGCAGTGAGGACTAAGATTTCAGCCTTGAGCAGAGTGGCCTTGGATTTATCCTTCACCCCAGCCTTCTAGGAGAAATATCCATCTTACACATCAATGGTCCCTGAAAGATAACCAAACATAATTGCTGATATAATAATACCCTCCTGTGAGGTAGGAGCATGATTCTCCTAATGATTCTATGTCTCAAGAGACACACACCACAGGCTAATGTTTAAACTTAATGAATTTTAAATGAAACAATGCAAATAAAGCTGGAATATATTTTCCACTTTCAATATTTCTCTGAGGAATGACCTTAATTATTATAACATTCTTGATGTCTCTTAATTCTCTGCTTACTGTGCCCCAGGGGAAACACAGCAACTTGGCCAGTAGGTAAATTTTAGAAGACTTAACTATAACTGATTAATCAATTGCTTTCTTCTCTTTGAAGTTGGCTTCCCAAAGGGAGGGGGTAAGGTCTTTTCTATAATACAAAAATAGTCTGGCCAGCTGTCCATTGAAGCCAAATACCACTTATGACAGCATGGGTAAGTCTTTCTAATTCTGAAGGTTGCTTTGCAGTTCCTTTTGACTTTCAATGTAACTGTAGATCCTAATATAGCATTTCTCAGAAAAGGCTTAACACTTTGGTGTTTGTGTGCTTTATTCCTATTCATACTTCTCATTTTTTTCCAGAACCCAAATAAAGATAAATGGTACCATGGGGGGGGGGCTGTCCCTTCAAATATAGAGGTATAGTGCTATTTTAAGGTGCTATTATAGTTCCTAATATTTCAATTAAAATTTTATAGTTCATTTTCTGAGCAAAGATTAATTAGCATCTTTTAGGGCTTTAGGGTTTTATTCAAATTTCCACCAAGATGATGCTAGGTTCATAAAAAGAATTCAGAAATTTTCCCTTTTTTCTCATGTTCTGGGGAAATTTAAATAACATTGGAACTATCAGTAGTTTCTATTTGCTGAAAGATTACCTTTTTACTTCAAGTTCTTTTATTTATTCATTTATAGCTGAGGAAAATACACACCTATGAATCTTTAAATCTCCTCTCTATTTGTGGTTATTTCAGTAGTTCTCACTCTTCCTAATGTTGTGACCCCTTAATACAGTTCCTCATGTTGTAGTGAACTCTAACCATAAAATTATCTTTGTTGCTACTTCATAACTATAGTTTTGCTACTGCTATGAATCATAATGTATTTTTTTTTTTTTTGCAGAGAAAAGTTTGGCAAAGGGGTCCTGACCCACAGGTTGAGAACCTCTGGGTTATTTCATTCTTATTTCCAAGTTTTGTGCTTTTATGTTTCATGTTTATCTACTTGATCAGATGACCTAGTAGTCTATGCTCATGTATTTTAAGTTTAATTCAGTAGAACAGGTGCTTGTATTTATATATTACTGCTGTAAACATTTCTTTTTAAAATCATTGAATGATTATCATTGTTTTCTTCTTCCTTTGTTGGGATTCTTTATAACTTAACTAATTCTTATAAATATATTCTAATTATGAAATTTCTCTGATTTTTCTTTTCTTACTCTCAGATTTCTGATGTAACCATGAATGGACAGTTATTTGGTAAGTAAGCAGAGTTTTTTAGTTATGTGAACATTGTCCTGTGAATGAGAAAACTGAGGAATCTGTCCTTTGTTTAAGTATCTTTTCAGGAAATTCTCTCTTTCTTTCTCTCTGTTTCTCTATCCCTTTCTTTTCCCCCCTCTCCTCCTCTTCACCCCCTCCCCTCTCTCTGTCTCCTTTTCTCTTACACACACACACATACACACACACGCACGCACACACACACACACACACACACACACACACACACACAGTCTCACTATGTAGTCTTGCTAGCCCAGGAACTTACTATGAAGATCAAGCTGACCTTGAATTTACAGAGATCTGCCTGCTTCTGCTTCCAGAATGTTGGAATAAAGGTATATTTTACTCAGTCTTCGGGAAGTTCCTTTAATGATAAAGTTATTCCCAATCTTCCATCCTTCCTGGTGAAGGGCTGTATTTTGTTCACCATTGATATCAAGTTTGGTCATATAGCTTACTTTGACAATGGAATGTTGATATATGGTTTATTGTGCGGTTTCACCATTGTGGGAGACTGGAGATTCTTTTGCTATCCTCTAAAATTATCATGTTCTAGATTGGGGTTCTTTGTCCTAGGTCTCAAAGGAAGACATGAAGGAAAGGTTTTTCCAACCAGTGAATGTGTAATGTAGCAGGAAGTAAATCTTCAGTGTTGTAAACCAATGAGATTTGGGGGTTGTTATTGCAGTAAATGTTAGCAAAGTTATACACCACCTTTTGAATGCATTTATATTTCTATATCTTTTATACTATGTCATAGATTTATATATAGAACATAATTTATTTAAATATGATATCAAATATTTTGAACATTAATATGTAACTACATGTGTATGGAACCAAAAACATAATAGTTTTTATGTTTAAATTATGATTATAAAAGTTTATGGTTCAGTCTTTATCATAATTTTTAATATTTATTTCTTTGCTTTTATGTATAGGTGTTTTGCCTGCATGAATGTTTGTGTACCACATGCATGCTTGGTGTCTGAAGAGGCCAGAAGTAAGTAAGTGTCAGCTCCCCTTGGATTGGAGTCACAGATGGTTGTGAGTCACCATGTGGGTGCTGGACATCAAACCCTGATTTTCTGAAAGAGCAACCAGTACTCTTAGAGTACCCTTAACTACTGAACCATCTCTCCAGCCCCGCCATTTTTTTTAAGGTCTATTTATTTTAATTTTATATGTGTGAATTTTTTGTCTCTATGTGTGTCTGTATACTCTGTACATGCCTGGTGCCCAAAGAGACCAGAAATGATGTCAGATTCCTCAGCATTGAAGTAACAGGTGGCTGTCACCTGCCATCTTCATGCTGGCAACCAAATCTGGGTCCTCTGCAGGAGCAACAAGTACTCTTAACCATTGAACCATTCCTCCAGCCACCGAGTCTTTGCTTTTTTTTTTTTTTATAAGTACTTTATTTTTTTCTTCTTCAAGTTACATCTCAGTCACAAACCCTTCCCTATTCCCCCTTCCTGTCCCACCCTTCCACCCTCTTCCCCCCCCAACAGCTTCTCTTTTCATTCCAACAAATGGTTCTTTCTCTTATAACAGTAAATTCTATACAAAACAGCAGAATTAAATATGCCACATTTATGAGAGTTAAATGGCCCAGTATAACTTCCCAATGTCCAGTTCATACATATTTGGCCCCTGACTTTAACCTTCTACCTTCTAACCATCTCCATGAGTTTAAAGTTCTATAACTGACTTAGTTTTCATACTAACTTGCATCACTATTATAACCATCTTCTTAGATCTAGAATGCCCTCTTGATTCCTAAACAACTCAAAATTTAGCTATGAGACTCAAGCTGTCTATTCTTCAACCACCTCAGAGGGCTGAGAAGGATAAATATATCTGATTATATAGGAAATGCAGGGCTTGCAGCTTCCAATACTAAGAAATGACAAACCAGTGACTACCTGGACAGTTCCCATTTTCTCTCCATACATTCCAGCATCAGTCTTCAGCCTTTTGGTCCTGTTTCTCTGACAGACATTTATTGTAGAGCAGGGATTATGAAGGACTAACCTACCCTGTCTTGGCAGAGCTAGGCTGTCGACTTCCCTGCTACCAAGTTTTGTCCTTTTTGGACAGCAGTCTGTCTGCAGTTGAAGCATGGAGTTTTTACATGCCAAGAGATAGGCTTGCCACTAATTCAACCATCTCACACTGGAGATTCTTCGATGCTTTTCTTCTACTTGGAGTAGAATAGGGGGTGCTGTCAGGAGCTGATATGTCACGATATCAAAAAAAAATCTTAATTTAAGACCACATCTTTGAATGCCATATTCTGCAGATCTCTTGGGGTTTTTGAAGATGCCCTATCTATCTCTTGTATTCAGATAAGCAAATGTTGCTTGTCTCTTAACAACTTGATTACTGAGTAGCTTAGAGAATATCTGTGATAGACTGTCATAGTAGCTAACAAGGTGACATGCATGCATGACTAGGAGTTTGTTTTTCTTAACTATCCTAAACAGTTTAAGACGGTTGGTATCAAGAGGCCAGAGCTTCACATTTCATTTTTAAGTATCTCTAGGTACGATACCATTAGGAAGCGTTACCTTTAATTTTGTATCAATATACAAAGATCTATTCAAATGTGATTAAATATACTCTTAATTTTGTATCAATATACAAAGATCAATGCCTATGCGGCCCAATACAATCTTAATATTGCGTCCATATACAAGGGTCAATACCATTGTGGCCAACTATAATCTTAATTTTGTATCAATATACAAATATCGATACCAACGTAGACCAATACAATCTTATTATTGCACAATAAACAATGGTCAATACCACTTTAGCCAAATATACTACTAATTTTTTATCAATATACAAAGGTAAAAGGGCATATTCAATAATGTGACCCTTCTTCTTGATCCTTCCTGTGCTGTCTATGTCTCAATTTTTCTCAAGTCCGTGCATTCCTACATAGGAGATAAAGAAGGATACAGAAAAGGGAAAGAAGGGATACCCTGGGTCTAACCTCCAAAACCCATTAAACAGGACCATTTAACAACTTGAAATCTCTTCCCCTAAATAACAGAGTTTTCAGTTGTCCTTCAAATAACCAAAAAAAGGGGGAGGGCGGAGAAACACCCTCCCCACCCTCTGGGTATGGGACATCGCTCTCTTAAAATGACTTCCTGCTGATTTGGGTCGTAGTAAACCTGTTTGGGGCCCAAACCAAAATGGAAAAATGGTTAAAAATGTTAATACAATCCTTTTATGTTCAGTCCTTCTGTTCTCAGCTGTTTAGATGTCCTAAGGAGTTTGTAGGCAGAAGCTGAACTTCCAGGCTTTACTGAGGTTCTGGCTGGGGCATTGTGTAGAGCTGAACGGTCTTAGCGATATTGAGTTGTTGTGGTTGTAGGCTTTTGATGGAGACAGCTATTGAGGGAGTCTGTCAGGCTGAATCATCTGGGTCACTCGTCTTCTTTTGGTGTCTGATTCTGATTTCTGTTGAGGTTTCCGTTGTCCAGTTGTCCCTGGGTTCCTTGAATGGATGCTTTGATTCTCCTGGAAAGATAAGAACAGAGCCCTGCCCTAATCCTCACTCAGGGACAATCGCCCTCTTTTTTTGGGGGGGTAGGTAATTTTCTCCTGAAGCAAATTTGGTTTTTGACCATATATAAAGTGTTATCTTTCAATCTGGTTTAAAGAAGAAATTATTTTGTTATTTTGGAGCTAAACCAGCTTTAGTGTATTTATTTTGAGGTCTCGAAGGACAATTAGTTTGTGTTGTGTGGGCCTTTTGTAAGTAGCTTTTAAACTTAGGTCCTTCCAAATCCTATGTGTGTGTCTCCGCATTCTAATTATTGGGATCCGAGACCTGTGGTTCCCATCGGAGGGGATTAAAGATGTGTTCCACCACTCCTGGATCGAAATTTTTCTTTATTTAGAGTTTGTTTTGTATCAGGCTGACCTTGAGCTCTGAGATCTGCCTGTTTCTGTCTCTAGTGTGTTGGGGTTAAGGGTGTACTCTTCTTGAATGATGGGATTAAGGGTGTGTACCCTCACCACCCTTTTCCGTGTAACTCTAGAATTTATAAGTCCACTAACTCAATGGTGCTCCTCCCGTCTCTGCTGAAGTTAAAGGCATGGGTTAACACCACATTTCTCCTGTATTTTACCTTAGCTCTACGTTTTTTCGACACTTGGAGGTTCATAAAACCAGGTTGAACGGCTGTGTCCTTTATTTTATTTACAGTGTTTTAACGTTGTTACCTGCTTTTTTTTTAATTAGTAAATTTATTTGTTTGTTGCTACAGGTTACATCCTTGACATATTGTCCTCTTTTCCTGCTTCCCAGCCCCACCCTCCCATGCTCTACTCCCTGACCCTTCCGTCTTGATCCTCTGGGGTGGAGTGTCCCTGCATACCAGTCTCTCACCACAGATCAGGAGACATATGAGGGCCGAGAGCCTCTTCATACACCGGGGGCCTACGAGGCAGTACTGCCAGTGAAAGGTATCTCCTTGCTACGGGGGGAAAACTAAAAAAAAAAAAAAACAAACCAACAGACACACAAACCCACAAAAACAAAGAACAACAACAAAAAAAGAGAGGAAAAAGAAAGAGAAAAAAAGAGGGAAAGGAAAAAGAAATGAAAAAAAGAAAAAAAAATTATGTCCATGTTCCTTTTGGTGTGTTGGTTGTAGTTCAGATATCCTGTACGATTTAGCTAAAATCCTACTATAAGTGAATAGATGCCATGTGCATCCTTCTGAGTCTGGGTTAGCTCACGCAGGATGAGCTTCTCTAGATCCATCCATTTGGTTGCAAATTGCATGATTTCATTGTTTCTTATAGCTAAGTAATATTCCATTGTATAGATGTACCACAATTTTTTAATCCATTCTTCAGTTGAGGGACATCTGGGTTGTTTCCAGTTTCTAGCTATTACAAATAAGGCTGCTATGAACATAGATGAGGAGACTTCCCTATGTCTCCGTGAGAGGTCCTTTGGGTGTATACCCAGAAGTGGTATGGCTGGGTCCTGAGGCAAAGTTATTCCAAGGTTTCTAAGATATCTCCAGACAGACCTCCATAGTGGTTGCACAAGTCTGCACTCCCACCAGCAATGGAGGAGGGTTCCCCTTTCTCCACACCTTCGCCAGCATGTGCTGTCATTTGAGCTCTTTATCTTAGCCAATCTGACAGGTGTGAAATGGAATCTCAGGGTCGTCTTGAGTTGCATTTCTCTGATGATTAAGGATGTTGAGCATTTCTTCAGGTGACTCTCGGCCATTAGGGATTCCTCCTTTGTGAATTCTCTATTTAGCTCCGTCTCCCATTTTTTGATTGGATTATTTGGTTTCTTGGCATTTAGTTTCTTGAGTTCTTTGTAGATTTTAGATAATAGCCCTCTATCAGATGTGGGGTTGGTGAAGATTTTCTCCCAGTCTGTAGGCTGCCGTTTTGTTCGAATGACAGTGTCTTTTGCCTTACAGAATCTTTTCAGTTTCATGAGGTCCCATTTATTGATTGTTGATCTCAGGTCCTGAGCTGTTGGTGTTCTATTCAGGAAGTTGTCACCTGTGCCAATGAGTTCGAGGGTTTCTCCTACTTTTTCTTCTAGTATCTTTAGTGTGGCCGGCCTTATGTTAAGGTCTTTGATCCACTTGGAATTAAGTTTTGTACAATGTGATAGGTATGGGTCTAATTTCATTCTTTTACAAGTGGACATCCAGTTGGACCAGCACCATTTATTGAAGATGCTGTCCTTCCATTGTGCGGTTTTGGCTTCTTTGTCAAAGATTAGTTGGCCATAGATGTGTGGGTCCATGTTTGGGTCTTCAATTCGATTCCATTGATCCACTGGTCTGTTTCTATACCAGTACCATGCTGTTTTTATTATTATTGCTCTGTAGTAAAGCTTGAAATCTGGGATGGTGATACTTCCAGATGCTTTTTTATTGTACAGGATTGATTTAGCTCTTCTGGGCTTTTTGTTGTTCCATATGAAGTTGAGTATAGCTTTTTCCAAGTCTATAAAGAATTGTGTTGGTATTTTGATAGGAATTGCATTGAATCTATATATTGCTTTTGGTAGAATAGCCATTTTTATTATGTTGATCCTACCTATCCATGAGCATGGGAGATCTTTCCATCTTCTAAATGCCTCTTCCATTTCTTTCTTCAGGGGCTTGAAGTTCTTGTTGTATAGGTCCTTTACTTGCTTGGTTAGAGTTACCCCCAGGTATTTTATATTGTTTGTAGCTATTGTGAAGGGGGTTGTTTCCCTTATTTCTTTTTCGGTATGCTTCTTTGTTGTATAAAGAAGGGCTTCTGATTTTTTTGAGTTAATTTTGTATCCAGCCACCTTGCTGAAGTTGTTTATCAGCTGTAAGAGTTCTTTGGTGGAGTTCTTGAGGTCGCTTATGTATACTAACATATCATCTGCGAATAGGGATAATTTGACTTCTTCATTTCCAATGTTTATCCCTTTGATTTCCTTTAGTTGTCTTATTGCTCTAGCAAGGACTTCAAGTACTATATTGAAGAGATATGGTGAAAGTGGACATCCTTGTCTTGTCCCTGAGTTTAGAGGAAATGCTTCAAGCTTCTCTCCATTTAATTTGATGTTGGCCACTGGCTTGCTGTATATTGCCTTTATTATTTCTAGGTATGGTCCTTGTATGCCCGTTCTCTCCAGAACTTTTAGCATGAAGGGGTGTTGGATTTTGTCAAATGCTTTTTCTGCATCTAGCGAGATTATCATGTGGTTTTTTCTTTCATCTTGTTTATATGGTGAATTACATTGATAGACTTTCGTATATTGAACCATCCCTGCATTCCTGGGATGAAGCCTACTTGATCATGATGTATGATATTTTTTATGTGTTTTTGAATTCGGTTTGCTAGTATTTTATTAAGTATCTTTGCATCTATGTTCATGAGGGAGATTGGTCTGAAGTTCTCTTTCTTTGTTGGGTCTTTGTGTGGTTTAGGAATCAGAATGACAGTGGCCTCATAGAATGAGTTTGGCAGTGTTCTTTCTGTTTCTGTGTGGTGGAAGAGTTTGAAGAGTAATGGTGTTAGTTCCTCTTTGAAAGTCTGGTAGAATTCCGTGCTAAAGCCATCTGGCCCTGGGCTTTTTTTGGTTGGGAGATTATTAATGACTGTTTCTACTTCCTTAGGGGTTATTGGGCTGTTTAAGCTGTTAATCTGATTTTGATTTAGTTTTGGTAGGTGGAATTTATCGAGGAAATTGTCCATTTCGCTTAGGTTTTCAAATTTGGTGGAGTATAGATTTTTAAAGTAGGACCTGAATATTTTCTGGATCTCCTCGATGTCTGTTGTTATTTTTTCCTTTTCATTTCTGATTTTGTTGATTTGGGTTCTTTCTCTTTGCCTTTTAGTTAATTTGGCTAGGGTTCTGTCTATTTTGTTGATTTTCTCGAAGAACCAACTCTTGGTTTCATTGATTCTTTGTATAGTTCTTTTTGATTCTAAGTTGTTGATTTCAGCCCTAAATTTGATGATTTCCTGCCTTCTGCTCCTCTTGGGCGTCTTTGCTTCTTTTTTTTCCAATTCACCCAGCTTAGCTGTTAATTCACTAATATGAGCTGTCACAATTTTCTTTTTGAATGCATTTAGTGCTATGAACTTTCCTCGTAGCACAGCTTTTATTGTGTCCCATAGGTTTGCATATGTTGTGTCTTCATTGTCGTTGGATTTTAAGAAGTCTTTGATTTCCTTCTTTATTTCTTCCCTGACCCAGTGGTCATCCAGTAAGGAGCTGTTCAATTTCCATGTGTGTGTAGGCTTTCTGTTGATTCTTTTGCTGTTGAAGACCAGCTTTATTCCATGGTGGTCTGATAAGATACATGGTGTTATTTCAATTTTCTTGTATCTATTGAGACTATTTTTGTGTCCAACTATGTGGTCGATTTTGGAGAAGGTTCCGTGGGGTGCTGAGAAAAAGGTGTATTCCTTTGTGTTTGGGTGAAATGTTCTGTAGATGTCTGTTAGGTCCATTTGTTTCATGATCTCTGTTAGACTCAATATTTCTCTGTTTGGCTGCAGTCTTGATGATCTGTCCATTTTTATGAGTGGGGTGTTGAAGTCTCCCACTACTAATGTGTTGTGATCGATGTGCGATTTAAGTTTTAGAAGTGTTTCTTTTACAAAAGTAGGTGCCTTTGTATTTGGGGCATAGATGTTCAGTATTGAGATTTCCTCTTGATGAATATTCCCTTTAATGAGTATATAGTGCCCTTCTTTGTCTTTCTTCATTAACTTCAGTTGGAAGTCTGTTTTGTTTGATATTAGGATGGCTACTCCAGCTTGCTTCCTGGGTCCATTTGCTTGGAAAACCTTTTCCCAGCCCTTTACTCTGAGGTAGTGACTATCTTTGGTAGTGAGATGTGTTTCTTGTATGCAGCAAAGGGACGGGTCTTGCTTGCGGATCCACTCTGTAAATCTGTGTCTTTTTATTGGGGAGTTGAGACCATTGATGTTGATGGATATTAGTTACCTGGGGTTGTTGTTTCCATTAGTTTGGTATAGGTGATGGTCCTGTGTCTCTTTTGGTTTAGTTGCTGAGGGGTTTTCTATTCCCTTTGTTTTCTTGGGTGAAGTTTTCTTCTCTGGGATGGAATTTTCCTTCTAGGATTTTCTGTAGGGCTGGGTTTGTGGGGAGATATTGTTTAAATTTGATTTTGTCATGGAATATCTTGTTTTCTCCATCTATGTTGATAGAGAGTTTTGCTGGGTATAGTAGTCTGGCTGGGGACCTGTGATCTCTCAGGACTTGTAGGATGTCTGTCCAGGCCCTTCTAGCTTTTAAAGTTTCTGAGGAGAAGTCAGGTGTAATTCTGATGGGTCTGCCATTGTATGTGACTTGGCCTTTTTCTCTTACAGCTTTTAATATCTTTTCTTTGTTCTGTACATTTGGTGTTTCAATTATTATGTGGCGAGAGGAATTTCTTTTCTGATCTAATCTCTTCAGTGTTCTGTAAGCCTCTAGGATTTTTATTGGTATCTCTTTTTTCAGGTTTGGGAAGTTTTTTTCTATGACTTTGTTGAAGATATTTCCTGGACCTTGGAGTCGGGAGTCTTCTCTTTCCTCTATGCCTATGATTCTTCGATTCCGTCTTTTCATTGAGTCCTTGATTTCTTGGATGTTGTGGGTGAGAGATTTTTTTAGCTTTCTCATTTTCTTTGGATGTTGTACTGATTTCTTCCATCGAATCTTCCATGCCTGAGATCCTGTCTTTCATCTCTTGCATCCTATTGTTGATACTCGCATCCGTAGTTCCTGTTCTCTTCCCTTGGTTGTCCACTCCTCTTTTAACTCTGACTGTGTTTTCTTTATTGTTTCTATTTCTATTTTCATGTCTTGTACGGTATTGTTCGTTTTGTACATTTTCTTCTCCAGCTTACTTGTTTTTGTCTGAAAATCTTTCATTGCTTTGTCTTTTTCCTGTTCAAGCTCTGTGACCTTGGCTTGGAGTTCTTTAATGGTATTGTTCATTGTTTTGGCTTGTAAAATTGTGGCTTCTTTGAATACCTTCATAGATTTAAGTTCTTCTTGAAGGGACTCTATCACTTTCCATAATGCAGAATTGTCATCGTTTTCATGTGTTACTGTTGGTGTGAGGTCATCCGAATTGGATGAGCTAGGATAATTCTGCTTTGTTGGAGTCATATTTCCTTGATTTCTATTTTTTCTTGGACCTTTGGCCCTGTGTGTGTGTTTAGCTGTCTGTTCTTGTCATTTTCTGTGTTTGGATCCACAAGGGATGCTTTGGTGAAGGAGTCGAATTGCTTGGCTATCTGTCCTTGCTTACAGGGTGATCACAGGGTCACTGTGGTTTTAATAGCCTGAATCGTTGTGAGCTGGTGCAGCCTATTCCCAGGTAGTGAGTAATGGTCCGAGATTGTTTCACTGCTCCCAGTTCAGACTTCTCTATTTTGCACATTGAGTGATCAGCCTTCAATGGTTCTGATGGTATGGACCTGTTTGCCCAGGCACAGATTTTGTGGGTTTGTTTGTTGTCACGGAGGCTGACAGGGCCCAGCTCCACACCTAATGTGTCTGGATTTACCCGAATACAGCTATGGTCCCCTGGCTTCTGGTTACCCACTAGGCTTCTACGCCACAGGCCTGGCCGCTTCCCTCCCTATCTGCTCCGCCATGGGTGGGTGGAGCTTCGGCCCCTCCCACCTTCTGAACCGGCCTCCCACCCTAGCTGCTTTGCGGTGAGTGCTCCGAGCAACAGCCCCACCCACCAGCGCCCGCTTCCCTCCCCAACTGCTCTGCCCGCCCACCTCCCGCTCCGGCTCGAGCGGCTGCGGATCACCTGCTGAGTGCCCTTTTTCTTCCTTGTTAAGACTTCAACTATTCTGCAAAATTTCCTAAGTAGTTATAAGGTCTTCCTGAGGTGTGGGAAGCCCAGTAGGCTAGTGGGCGATCGCCATGTGGCCTTTGATTCTGCCTGCTGTGTGTTGGGATCGATCTTACCAGGCGCCTCTCCAAATGGGAGTTCCCGAATCCGGATTTAGTGGCTTCCGTGTCTGCGAGAGATGGGGGGAGAGCCTTGCCCTGGGACTTTTAACAGTCCCTTGGGAGCTGTGCGTGTTCCTGGAGGAGCCAGACCCTCCGTTTTTTGCACAGTGTCCCACAACTCTGTGTTTTCTATGGCTCCTCTCTCCCACATTCAAAATGCATCCGTGCAGTTCGCCACCATCTTGGCCCCCCTGAGTCTTTGCTTTTATAGTATACTTGTGGCCATAGTTATGATTTCTAACTATAGATTTGATACCGAGTGTTTGGTGAGAAAAGTTTCCCTATTTCAATCCTGTTATATCAACTCAGAGACATAGCTCTAAAAATTCAGTCATATGGAAAAGAATAATGTTTCTTATTTTAATTAAGCCTCAAGAACTACTGGAAATAAGTTATAATCAAAATGATATCACATACCTTTACAAATGGAGAGTTTCCTTTGACTAGTAGAAATGTAAACAGGATGAAATCTGAATATAATTAATTTTTTTTCAGTATGGAAAAGAAAGTATTCTAGTATTTTATTGAAGGTGTAATCTAGAACAGTGGTTTTCAACCTTCCAAATGCTTTGACCCTTGAATACAGTTCCTCAGGTTGTGGTGACCCCCAATCATAAAATTATATTTGTTGCTACTTCATAACTGTAATTTTGCTACTGTTATGAATCACAATGTAAATATCAGTGTTTCCCCATGGTCTTAGGCAACCTCTGTGAAAGCATATTTGACCACCAACAGTTGGCAACCCCCAGGTTGAGAACCACAGATTTAGATGTTACTCAATATTAAATGTTTCAAAGTGAACCTCATACTTTCCTAGCACATATAATTTTAAAATTTATTTATTTATTATTACTTTATGTGTGCATAAAGGGGCATGATGTGTGTTTGTGTGTGTGTGTCTGTGTGTGTGTTTGTGTATGTGTGTGTGTGTGTATGTATGTGTGTATGTGACTGTGTAGGTCGAAGAACATCTTTATTAATTTGATTTTCTCCTTCCACCTTTATATGGGTTCTGGGAATTGAACTCAGGTCACTAGGCTTGCATGGTAAACACTTATATCCACACAGCCATCTCTGTGGTTCTCATATCACATGATTATTTTAATATTATATCTCATAGACAGACCTAAGAAAAATATTACATGTGCTAAAATACTTGAAAATAGCATTTTGTTTTGTTTGTTTACCACCTTCCACACCAAGATTTTTTTTTTT
>CAJQZJ010031076.1:0-13902 GCA_907164525.1 Lophiomys imhausi
GTGACCAACTTTTCTGCCAACAGACTATACTATACTGGTCCTGGTCCCGATGGCGGTCCTTTACTCTGCAATACAGTCCTTTATTCACATCATTATCGTTATTTTTGTACAAGAATCCACAGGCTAACCGATTCACTTTCCCCAACACGGGACTGATTTGCATTTAAAAACCAAGGCTGAAAAGGAGAATTCATCTTGCTGAAGGGGAATTTCAAGCATCTGTCGCATACCAGTGTGAAGAAAAGAAAAGAAAAAAAAAATATATATATATATTTTAGAGAGCTTGAGGCAAATTTGCGCGGAACTGCTACTAGATCATCCTACAGAAGCAGGAAATGTTATTTTGGTCCTAACTAGCAAAGACAGCCACCCTCGGGATTTGGACGAAGTCCCTAAGGGACCGGAATTTGGAATGACAAAGCAAGCAAATGCCAGGGCGCTTTAAGGAACTGCAGCCACGCTCCTGCTCCAGCTGAGTCTCCTCCCCTTTTCCCCACGTTCAAACAATAGGCTGTTGCCAGCAGCGTCCGAGATCCAGTCTAAGCAGCTTGCTGTCAGCAACATTAGCTGGTCGGGTCGCAGGCGCCCTCCTACCTTTTGCTTTTGGATGAGCATTATTAGCTAGAAATATGCTCCGCGTTTTTCTTGTTCGTGTGGTGTAACCTGCTCGCTGTAGACGCGCGGCCTTTCTCCAGTAATTACCTCCTACGCTTGGGAAAATCTCAGTCCCTCTCTTTCTCGCTTTTCATTACAGCATCCAATTCAGGAAACTAGTTTGTGTCTCCCAGGACAAAGAGGCAGCCTTTCCGATTGCAATGACACGTTTCTTTCTTCCCACCATTCCTCCAGTGAAAGGGGCGTGATGACCTCCAGTCTCACCGTTTCTGAAATCAAATGGATGGACTGGTCTCATTTTTCCACTCTGAAATGAAAATCTGGTGTTAAATCGATGGGCAGCTAATGACCAGGTTTCTTGGAATGGAGAAAAGGAGTAACACAGAACTACCCCACCACCACCACCCATTTGCTTGGCAGGACTGAGAATATTGTAAAGACACACTATGGCAAACAGAATATCGAAACAATAAACACCGCTAAAATTGGATTTCTCTAGGAACCTCATGCTCTGTCAAGGAAAGGTTGAGACCCAAGATGGAGAAAATTTTCTATTTTGTCAGGTGACCTTGCAGGAAACACTGGAGCTGAGACAGAGGGGGACGGGATGGAGGTAGGGGTGGGGGAACACAACAGAAGCACAGAGGAATGGATTTCTTTGTCCCTTTTCCCAAGGTGGTTATGTTCTCCTTTTTCTGACTCCCCCCACCTCTTTTTGAGACAAGGTCTCTCTCCATAGCCCTGTCCTGGAATTATGTAAAACAGGCTGGCCTTGAATTCACAGAGATCCTCCTGCCGCTGTCTCTGAGTGCTGGGATTAAACATTTGCACCACCACACCAGGTTATCTGGCACTTTTACTTAGTTTTCAGAGGACGGGTCGCTGCTGGGCCTGGCTTGGGGCACAGGTTGTGACTCTCAAGATCGATACTAAAGCAAAGCACAAGGCTGGCTCGTGTGCCATACTATAGCCTAGTTCTCGCCTATGAGCCTTGTGGAAGGTTCATGGTATGCCCGGTTCCCTGGGGTCCAGAGAGCTGAATAACCGAATTCTGCTAACTCAATAATATTGAGGCTCTAAGACAGTAAAGAAAATAAATTCAAGAACCACTACATTTACTAGCTCACAGTGCTCAGGAAGAAGTCTACAAGCAGATATAAAACAACGCCATGCCCATGCCAGTGATAAGAATGGAAGAGCAGAGCAAGAAACAATAAAATATCACTTGAGGCATAAGGATCTTAAACTCCTTCTTAGAGTGCACTTTAATAGCTCTCAATTGCTTGGTGAGCAAATCTGGATCCCTGGAACCCATGTTTAAAAAAAAAAAAGCCGGGCGTGTTGGTGCTCGCCTTTAATCCCAGCACTCGGGAGGCAAAACCAGGTGGATCTCTGTGAGTTCCAGGACAGCCCTTACTGTTACACAGAGAAACAAAACAAAACAAAAAGCCAGATACAGTGATTCCTGTCTGTAACACCATTGAGTTGGGAGGGGGAGGGAAAATGGAAACTCCCCTGGAAGCTCTTAGGCCAGCTAGCTGTTTCCAGACATTTTGCGAAGCCCTACCTGGGTAATGCGTGATACTGGGGAAACTGAGATCCCCTCTTGGAATTCTTAGTCTTGTTAATAAAACTATTTGAAGAATTTGAGAGAAAAGCAAGAGGGCAGGCAAGCTGGAAAGCTTGGCAGCTGTCAGAAGAAGGCGGCTGGGGAAGAGGGAAATGGTGCTGTTTTAGTTTAGCCGCGGAGGTCAGCCACACAGTGTGGACAAAGAGCCACCCAGCAAGGAGTGGGGTTCAGAGGAGTATGAAAGCCCAAAGTGTTAGGGAGCATGCCCAGGCTCCAGCCAGTACTGCAAAGAACGAAACACAAAAGAAGAAAAAGGAAAATTTATACTCTGGAATAGACTTCATGGCAGCTCCTTAACAACCTGTTCTGGGGAGGGAAAATACATTAGCTGGTCTAAAGGCTAATTATTCCATGTCTCTCTTGCATGGTCTTCCAGTGAGCCAGACTTCCTGGGGGTTGGTCCCTTGGTCAGATCAATGGGTTACATAATAACCAGACCAACTGGATTATTTCAAGGGACAATGGCACATCTTCACCCAGAGGTAGATTCCATTCTCTTGACCAAAAATAGTTTTCCCTTAATAGGCTTCCTGTGACTTTGTTGTAAATCACAAGGGGGAAAGTAACCAAAAAAACAAAATCCAAAAAACAAAAAACCAAACCCATGGCCTATAGGAAAGGGTAGAATAGTAGGTGGAACATCAGGTAGGCAGAGAGGATTCTGGGAAAGTGCCAGGCCTCAGAGATTCGCCCCGAAGATGGAGGAGGACAGACTTATGGTATCTGAGCACAAGTAACCAGCTACATAGCAGAGCCTACACTAGAGCAAATGGTTTTTTTTTTTTTTTTTAAGGTATTAGCTTGTCAGGGAAGAGCCTAGCTGTATGGCCAAGGTATTTGTAAATATAAATAAATAGTTTCTCGAGGCTTTATTCCGGGAGCTTGGGGTGGGGAGGAAAAACCCCCACACTTTGCCTTTGTTCTCTGGCCTCCATATGTTTGTTAATACGTGTACCCTCACATAAAAGCATGAACACATGCATCATACACATGCATTTTCTTTTCTTTTAGGCTTTTCAAGACAGGGTTTGTCTGGGCTGGAGAGATGGTTCAGCGGTTAAGAGCACTGGCTGCTCTTCCAAAGGTCCTGAGTTCAATTTCCAGCAACCATATGGTGGCTCCCAACCATCTATAATGTGATCAGATGCCCTCTTCTAGAATGCAGGTGTACATGCAGGAAGAATATCCATATACATCAAAAAATAAATCTTTAAAAGAGAGAGAGAGAGAGAGAGAGAGAGAGAGAGAGAGAGATAGGGTTTCTTTGTACAGCTCTGATTGTCTTGGGACTCACTCTGTAGACCAGGCTAGCCTTGAACTCACAGAGATCTGCCTGACTCTGCCTCCCAAGTGCTGGGATTAAAGAAGAACACCACCATGCCCAGCTCATAAAGCTTTTTTGTTTTGTTTTGTTTTTCAAGACAGGGTTTCTTTCTCTGTGTATCCCTGGATGTCGTGGACTCACTTTGTAGACCAGGCTGGCCTTGAACTCACAGAGATCCGCCTGCCTCTGCCTCTGAGTGCTGGGATTAAAGGTGTGTGCCACCACACCTGGCAATTACAGATAGCTGTGAATTGCCATTTGGATGCTGGGATTTGAACTCAGGGTTCTTTGGAAGAGCAGCCAGTGCTCTTAACCGCTGAGCTATCTCTCCAGTCCCCATAAAACTTTTTAAAGCTGGCTGTGTCCCTGTATATTTGATTTCAGTACTGGAGTAGAGGGTGGGGTTTGATGATTGCTGGGGCTTGAAGGCTCTCAAGCCTAGCTCTAGGCTCATGTAGAGACTGTGTCTCAAGGAAATATGGCAGACAGTAATAGAATGTAATATATTCTGTCCTCTTATTCCATACTCAGCTACACAGATACACATGCACATACACACATACAAGCACACTTTTTAAAAATAAGAAAATTGGCAGGCATGGTAGCGCATGCCTTTAATCCCAGCACTCGGAGGCAGAGGCAGGTGGATCTCTGTGAGTTCAAGGCTAGTCTGGTCTACAAAATGAGTCCAAGATAGTCAGGGCTGTTACACAGAGAAACCCTGACTCAAAAAAACCGAAAAAAAAGTAAGAAAATATCCAGGCATGGTGGTACACATATTTAATCCCAGTACTCGGGAGGCAGAGGCTGGCTGATGTCTGTGAGTTCGAGGTCAGTCTGATCTACAAAATGAGTCCACAACTGGCAGCCAGAAAAACCCTGTCTTGAAAAGACAAAAACAAAAACAGAAAAGGAGAAGAAAATAACATTTTCTAGTGTTACTTGGGTGTGTATGTGTGTGCTCTTGAACAAGTGCTTGGGTTGTATTTTCAAGTCTTCACGGTTTGATACTTTGTGCATCCCAACAGGGCTGGAAAGATGGCTCAATGATTAAGAGCATTGGATGCTCTTGCAGAGGACCCAAGTTCATTTCCCAGTACCTACATGACAGCTCACAACAACCTGAAACTCCAGTTCTAGGAGATCTAGTGTTTTCTTCTGGTCTCTGTGGGCACCAGGCATGTATGTGGCACACAGACACACTTGCAGACAAAACACCCATAAACATAAAAATAAAAGTAAGTAGTCTGGCAGTGGTTGCACATGCCTTAAGGACACTTAATACTCTTATAGAGGACCTGATTTTTGTTCCCAGTATCCACATTGGGCAGTTCACAACTGTCTGTCCAGCTCCAGGACATCCAATGATCCCTTTGGGCCTCTGTGAGCACCTACACACATATGACATATACTCTAAAGGCACATACATATACATAAATAAAGATAACAAAAATAAATCTTTTTGTCGCTTTTCTTTTTTCTTTTTGGTTTTTCAAGACAGGGTTTCTCTGTGTATCTTTGGCTATCCTGGACTCACTTTGTAGACCAGGCTGGCCTTGAACTCACAGAGATCCACCTGCCTCTGCCTCCTGAGTGCTGGGATGAAAGGTGTGTGCCACCACCACCCAGCAGTTTTGTTTTTTCAAGACAGAGTTTCTCTTGTAACAGAGCCCTGGCTGTCCTGGACTTGCTTTGTAGACCAGGCTGGCCTCAAACTCACAGATATCAACCCGCCTCTGCAGGCATGTAATTTTTAAAATTCCATTTATTTGTGTATTTGTTTATTTTGGGTGTTGAAGAGATGCAGGGTCTCCTTGTACATGATAAGCCTCTAGTTTACCACTGAGCCACATTCAGAGACCAGTGGTTTGAGTGTTAAAGAAACTGGCAAACTATCTTCCAGAATGGTCATGTCCCCTGAAATAGATGCAGAGCTCCATACCAGGTAGGCAGCTGCCTGAAGAGCTATATTCAGAGGACTGCTCCTCCACAGACAAAACCGGGATTCATGGCTTTTGCAAAAATGAATTTCAGAGTGAGCCAAATACGCAGCAGAGTTGGATGGATTAAAAATAGAGAGAAAGAGCTGGAGAGATGGCATAGCGGTTAAGAGCACTTTTCTTGCAGAGGATCCCACATGTTGGCTCACAACTTAACTCCTTAACTCCTCTTCCAGGGGATCTGATGGCTTCTTCTGAACTCTGAAGACACCAGGCACTCACATGGTACACACACACATTCATACAGGCAAAACACTCATGCACATAAAATACAACATTGTTAAAAACAGAAAAAAAGTGCAGCAAGACAGAGAGAGAGAGAGTAAGTGCAGTGGCATAGCACAAGTGTGGGCTTCTCAAACAGTTGCTTCTTTTCCTTTTTCTTTTTCTTTTTTTTTCTTCTCTTTTTGGTTTTTCGAGACAGGGTTTCTCTGTGTAGCTCTGGCTGCCCTGGACTCACTCTGTAGACCAGGCTGGCTGTGAACTCACAGAGATCCACCTGCCTCTGTCTCCCAAGTGCTGGGATTAAAGGCATGTGCCACCACTCCCGACCTTTTTTTTTTTTTTCAAGACAGGGTTTCTCTGTGTATGCCTGGCTGTCCTCGACTCACTCTGTAGACTAGGCTAACCTTGAACTCACAGAATTCAGCCTGCTTCTGCCTCCTGAGTGCTGGGTCAAAGTCATGGGCCACTACGCCTGACTTTTTTTTTTCAATTGCTTGAGAATTTCCTTTTATTTGTTTGCTTGGAGACAGGGTTCTCTCTATGTAGCTCTGTCCTGGAACTCACTCTGTAGACCAGGCTGGCCTCAAACTCAGAGATCTGCCTGCTGTGATTAAAAGTGTGTGTCACCATGGCCCGGCAACAATTTCATATAGGCATATGATGTGTATTGATCATATCCACCCCCCCATTCCTTCCCCTGTCCCCCACCACTTTTCTCTCCCAACTTCATGCATTAAAACAAACAAACAACACTGGGGCTGGAGAGATGGCTCAGCGGTTAAGAGCAGTGACTGTTCTCCCAAAGGACCTGAGTTCAAATCCAAGCACCCACATGGCAGTTCATAGCTATCTATAGTTGCTGGGCATGGTGGTGCATGCCTTTATTCCCAGCACTCAGGAGGCCGAGGCAGGTGAATCTCTGTGAGTTCAAGGCCAGCCTGGTCTACAAAGTGAGTTCCAGGACAGCCAGGGCTGTTATACAGAGAAACCCCTGTGTCAAAAAACCTAAAAAAGCCAGGCGTAGTGGCACACACCTTTAATTACAGCACTCGGGAAGCAGAGTTCAAGGCCAGCCTGGTCTACAAAGTGACTCAAGGATACACTGAGAAACCCTGTGTCGAAAAACTAAAAAAAAAAAAAAAAAAAAAATTCAGTGTGGACTGGTCAGATGCAATTCTTTTGCAGTTAGCCCTTCTTCCCTCTGTGGTAGCTTGAGTAGTCTGAGCTCTTTTGATGTCCCAATGAATACATCCCCTTTCCATTTGCTTCTTTCTGCCATTTCAAGAGCCTCTACTTGGGAGCAGTGAACAGTAATTTTTTTTTTGAGATTCAAGGTATGCGTATTTATTTGTTACTCTTTTTTTTTGTTTTGTTTTTTGTTTTTTTGTTTTTGTTTTTTTTTTTTTTTTTTTTTTTTTGAGACAGGGTTTTTCTGTTTAACAGCTCTGGCTGTCTGGACTCGCTTTGTAGACCAGGCTGGCCTCGAACTCACAAAGATCCGCCTACCTCTGCCTCCCAAGTGCTGGGATTAAAGGCGTGCGCCACCACCGCCCGGCTGTTTTTTGTTTTTTTGACACAGGGTTTCCTGTGTAACAACTCTGGCTGTCCTAGACTCACTTTGTAGACCAGGCTGGCCTCAAACTCCCAGAGATCCACCTGCCTCTGCCTCCTGAGTGCTAGGATTAAAGGTGTGCGCCACCATGCCCCGCAATTAGACAGCTGTGAACTGTCATGAGGTTGCTGGACTTTGAACCCGGGTCCTTTAGAAGAGTAGCCAGTGCTCTTAACCGCTGAGTCATCTCTCCAGCCCTTATTTGTTACTCTTAAAGAGTTATTTTTGACTGGACTCAGAATTAGAAGTAGAAGCTCTCAGCTAGGACAGCTCTTGGCAATTTGTACCTGGTGCTTTTCTTTGGCTTCTTTCATTCTGTTGGCCAAAAGTTTGCGTATTCTGCAGCTTCCTCCTTGTTTTTCTTAGTACATTGTTTCTTCAGAGCATTTTCTATGTCGGTGTTTGTGTTGCAGGACACATGGAGTGTCAAGATGCTGATTCTTGGGTGCTTTGGTCCTGGGCTTCTTACCTTCTTTGTTTAAGGGCTTTCTGACAACATGTTGGTGGACATCATCTTCTTTAGAGAGATTAAAAAGCTTTCGGGGCCTGGTGTGGTGGCACACACCTTTAATCCCAGCACTCGGGAGGCAGAGTTCACAACCAGCCTGGTCTGCAAAGTGAGTCCAGGACAGCCAGAGATACACAGAGAAACCCTGTCTTGAAAAACAAAACAAAGAAAAAAAAGGTTTTGGATTCTACTAGCTCTTTTAGGTCCCAACCAATGGGGAGTAGTAGTATCTGTCAGTCCAGGAATATCATTTATTTCTCTCTCTCTCTCTCTCTCTCTCTCTCTCTCTCTCTCTCTCTCTCTTTAAAATAACCAAGTTGAGAGCACTCAGATTGGCATCCACAATGCATCCATGCACAGACTTGCACTTCCTCTCCCCTGTTCTCCTTGGTCTAGAGCACGAATGTCCCTTACTCAACAGCAGGCACACACTCCCATGCTTCAAATGCCTTGCTTCCTGGAAAAACCTTGTTTGTCATTCTCACCACTGATGCAGACACATAACCCTTCCACTCTTCACCCAGAGCATCACCAGCTACTTCCTTGGCCGTGCACTTCTCCTAGAAGGTACGGAGCTTGCATTCATCGCCCACTTCAATAAGTTTCTGACAGCCACTGGCAGGGAATATTCAGGAGATATTTAGCTTCATCTTGACACAGCCTACTGCCTTAGGAGGCACCACAAAAAAGAGCAGGGGACAGTAATTTTAAACAGTTGCCCTGGAGATAACTTTGATTATCAGAAAAAGAGGTCCTAAGGTAATCTGTAATGGGGTTCAGTGGTAGTCTGCCCTCTTCCCCTACTGAGCTAAATGTGCTTGTTACATTGGGAGGAGGGTGTCACAGACCCTCAGCATCCATGTAAAAGACCAGACACATAGGCCTGCACCTGTAATCCCAACACTGAAGAGGTGGTGATAAGAGGCTTGTCAGCCAGCTGGGCAGAGGCAGAGAGAGGCAGATCTCTGTGAGTTCAAGGCCAGCCTGGTCTACAGAGTGAGTCCAGGGCAGCCAGAGCTACACAGAGAAACCATGTCTCGAAAAACCAAAAAAAGAAGAAAGAAAAAGAATTCCAATTTCTTTCTTTGCAGGTGTTACTGTCCTTTGAGAAGCCCACATTTGTGCTATGCCACTGTATTTACTCTCTCTGTCTTGCTGCACTGTTTTTTGAATTATAACTGGTTGATTTTAACAATGCTGTATTTTATGTGCATGAGTGTTTTGCCTGTGTGAATGTGTGTGTACCATGTGAGTGCCTGGTGTCTTCAGAGTTCAGAAGAAGCCATCAGATCCCCTGGAAGAGAAGTTAAGGATGGTTGTGAGCCAACATGTGGGATCCTCTGCAAGACCTCTGAAAGAGCAGTCCATGGTCTTACCCAGCCCTTATAATGGTATTTCTTAATTTGGACTACCCAGTAAGTTCGCTTAAGGGAGATCTGGGAAAAATATCCAAATATCCAAGCCCCATTCCAAACCATGTAAATGAGATGCACTAGAGGTGAGACCTGGGTCTGTATTTTGACACCCTTCCCCCCCACCGCAGGTGAGACCAGCTTTGATAACAGTGTTTTGGGGGTAGGACTTCATAAACTGCACTACATTTGTGTGAACAAGATTCAGATTTGATAGGTCTGGAGTGGGGGCCCAGAATTGAATGGGTTAAATGTAATTTATTGGGTAGTGTTCTTTCCAGCTCATCCAACCAATCTCCCCAGAACTAAAGTCCTTGGGAAGCTCGGTGTGGCACAAACTGCATGACTGCACAGGTATGACACAGGATGTATGTTGGCCAACTGTCTCCTTCCCTTGGGACTCAGGAGTTCCTGAAAGATGAGGCTTTGGTACTAAAATGGGAAAGTCTTGGGAAAACTAGGTGGCTCGTCACTCTTCCCACTCCTGATCTTGTGGTCAGTGAAATTCTTGACCCTGTTACATGGCTATTTTAACCAAACAGTCTCAGGTTAGAATGTAGGGGCAAAGGGGACCTCAGAGGGTAAAGCCCAGAAAAGACAAGGCAGTACCTTGGCCAGCAGGGAGCAAGAGAGAAAAAAAAAGGTGCCCAGGTTTTTTTTGTTTTGTTTTGTTTTTTTGTTTTTTGTTTTTTTTTTTTGTTTTGTTTTGGTTTCTCTGTGTAACAGCCTGGCTGTCCTGGACTCACTTTGTAGACCAGGCTGGCCTCAAACTCACAAAGATCTGCCTGCCTCTGCCTCCTGAGTGCTGGGATTAAAGGTGTACACCACCACCGCCTGGCTTTGTGCCCAGGGTTTACCTGCATCACAGGCAACTGCCCAGAGCATTTTAGCAAAACGGAGTGAGTAGATGTTTTTGTTTCTTTTCTTTGAGATAAGCTTTCACTCTGTAGCCTACACTAGTCTCCAACTTTTACATCCTCCTGCTTCAGTCTCTTGGGTTATGAGATTACAGACATGTGCCACCACACTCAGATCTGCAATAGAGTTTTTTTTTTTTTTTTTGTTTTTCGAGACAGTGTTTCTCTGAATATCTCTGGCTGTCCTGGACTCGCTTTGTAGACCAGGCTGGCCTTGAGCTCACAAAGATCCGCCTGCCTCTGCCTCCCAAGTGCTGGGATTAAAGGCGTGCGCCACCACCGCCCGGCGTGCAATAGAGTTTTAAAAGATCTAATATGGGCTGGAGAGACAGCTTAGTTGTTAAGAGCATTGGTCACTCTCATAGAATACCCAGGTTCGATTTCCAGCGCCAAGCCCATATGGTGATTCACTACTGTCTGTAACTCCAGTTCCAAGAGATCTGGTGCCATCCTGTTGGTCTCTGTAACTATTGCATGCATGTAGTGTACATGCAGGCAAAAACACCCACATATGTAAAATAAATGTAATTCTTTTTTAGGTTTTCCAGACCGGGTTTCTCTGTGTATCTTTGACTGTCCTGGACTCACTTTGTAGACAAGGCTGGCCTTGAACTCACAGAGATCCACCTACCTCTGCCTCCTGAGTGCTGGGGTTAAAAGCATGTGCCACCACTCCCAGAAAATATAATTTTTTATTTTCGAGACAGGGTTTCTCTGTGTAACAGCCTGGCTGTCCTGGACTCACTTTGTAGACCAGGCTGGCCTCGAACTCACAGAGATCCACCTGCCTCTGCCTCCCGAGTGCTGGGATTGAAGGCGTGCGCCACCACGCCCGGCGCAAATGTACCTTTTAAGTAGATCTGATTTTTGTTTGGTTGGTTGCTTCCTATGTTTGCAATACAGAGAATCAAATCAAGAGCCATTATAAGGAGTGAAAACATTCTGCCACTCTGACTTTTATTAGAAATTTCCTGAATTGCACCACACTTGGTCTGCAAGACAGAAACAAGCTCTGATGTGTTGGGCAGAGAGGCATAGACAAAAGGCTGAAGAAGTTAGGCCTAATGATACAAATGTGTAATTCTATTTATGTAGGAGACTGAGGCAGAAGGATCACAAGTTCTAAAACTGGTCTGGGTAACTTAGTGAGACTCTCTGTCAAAATTAAAAGACAGGGAGGGGAGGAGGCTGGAAGACACACCTCACTGGTAGAGTACTTAGCTAGCATGCATGAGGTCATAAGTTCAGTCCATCACAGTACCACAAAAAGAAAACACACTAAAACCAAAAGGATTGAGGAAAGGAAAAATAAAGAACAAGAAACAGATTTATTTGTTCATTTAAATCAATCTAGTTAGCTGTCTGTCTATCTCTCTCTCTCTCTCTACTATCTATTTATGTTTTTTTGAGACGGCCTCACTGTGTTGCCATGGCTGTCTGGGAACTTGATATGTAGACAAGGTTGGCCTCCAGATCACTGAGATCTGCCTGACTCTGCCACTACACTCTGTCAGATTAGTGATTTTGAAGTTAATTTCCTGAAGGAAAAACATTAGAGAATTTTGTTGGCTATTATTTCTTTCCTGATTTCTTGGAAGGTCAGCTCTTACCACTAAGTAGCCTGAATTTCCTTTTCTGACATGGAACCTGAGCACGAGTGATTCTGTCTTCAATTAGTCTTTTAGGACATAGTGTAGTAGAGTCCAAATAGTATCGTATAAGTTTTATTTAGCATATCTATTTTATTGAGCAGACTGAGGGAACCTAGAGATATAATAGTCTTTGTTATAGATTGAATAATTGGGAATCTCCTTCCCAAATCCAAATGGTGAAGTCCTAACCTTGATGTGGTAGCATTAAGAGATGGGTGTTTGGGAAGTGATTAATTGGGTCATGAGAGCACAACACTCAAGAAGGAGATTAGTTCCCTTATAACAGAGGTCCCAAAGGGTGAGCACGGAGTTCACCTGGTAGAGTGCATTTCATTCAGGAAGCCCTAAATTTGGTTCCCGGCACCCGGTAAATTGGATATGATGGTGTAAGCCTGTGGTCTCATCACTTTGGAGGTAGAGGCAGGGGATCAGAAGCTCAAGGTCATCCTTGGCTATATAGCAAGTTTGAGGCCTGTGGTAGGAGTTTATTAAAACCAATTGTGAGGATGTTTTTGTTTAATACAAGGTGGACTGCTTAAGACACAGGTATAAAGTATTAACAGTGTCATGGGCTTGCAGGGGCGTGACTTAGCCAGATGAGCTAGTTTAACTCTGAGGACTTGGGAGAGAGGATTAAAAAGCCAGAGTTCTAGCCGGGCAGTGGTGGCACACGCCTTTAATCCCAGCACTTGGGAGGCAGAGGCAGGCGGATCTTTGCGAGTTCGAGGCCAGCCTGGTCTACAAATTGAGTCCAGGACAGCCAGGGCTACACAGAGAAACCCTGTCTCGAAAAACCAAAAAAAGGGGCTGGAGAGATGGCTCAGCGGTTAAGAGCACTGTCTGCTCTTCCAGAGGTCCAGAGTTCAATTCCCAGCAACCACATGGTGGCTCACAACCATCTGTAATAAAATCTAATGTAATTTATTTAAAACAAAACAAAACAAAACAAAACAAAAAACTCTGAAAGGCCGGGCGGTGGTGGCGCACGCCTTTAATCCCAGCACTTGGGAGGCAGAGGCAGGCGGATCTTTGTGAGTTCGAGGCACACCTGGTCTACAAAGCGAGTCCAGGACAGCCAGAGATATTCAGAGAAACCCTGTCTTGAAAAAACCAAAAAAAAAAAAAAAGAAAAAAAAAGCCAGAGTTCTGAGGAGAAAGGGGCTCTACAAAGAAGGGGGAAAAACAGCCCCGAGGTAAAGGGGGCTACAAAGAAAAAAAAAGAGAAGGAGCTCCTCAAAGAAGTAAGCTCTATAACAAAGTAAAAGTGAATGGGCTTTACAAAGAAGTAAGAGAAAAGGCTCTACAAGGTAGAAAGTGGTTGCTGCTCTCCCAGTTGCTGGTGCTCCCCCAAACTGCTGCTTGTTCTTCCTGCTGCTGTCTCCTGGTTTGCTGGACTTCTACTGAGACTGGTATTGCTCCCAAAGAACCCAAGGATCCTAATCAGCAGGAAGTACCTCAAAGAGAACTACACCCCCTTTCACATTTAACCTTCTTTCTCTCCTGCATAGTGTTGGGGGGTTGGGAGGAACAAGGGGTGGAAGTGAGGTAGAGGTATTAAGTATAGTAAAATAATTAGTGTATAAATTAAGTATAGTAAAATTAATAATAAAAGCCACTTGCTGCAAGTGGTGCCTAGACATAATTTCATATCTAACGCTATGGAGGAGACGGCAGGATGTGAAGGAGTGAACAGTGTATTTCAGGATATTAGCAACAGGCTTATGATGGCCACTGCCACTGGGTTCTCTCCTGCTTTGTGCCAAGAGTGGATTTTTTGTATGTTGTTATTTTTTCCTCTTGATATTTTAAAAAAGATGGGGAGAATGCTTGGACAATTTGAAAGGTTGCAAATAGATAAGCAGGGGTATGATAAAAGGATTGCAGAAATGGCTATGCAATTACAGAGTTTGTGACTTGAAATTGAAGGGTGTAACCGACCTTTTAAATTATTATTTAACACTTATTTATTTATTACTAAATTCTCTTATAACAAACACCAACAATTTC
>CAJQZJ010031077.1:0-17892 GCA_907164525.1 Lophiomys imhausi
TTTTTCTATTTAATTTTCAAGGTACCATATCTTTCAACATCTGCATTCTCACTGTGACTAGTCTTTGTTAATGCAGTTTAGCTCCAATTTTAGTTATCTAGTTCACCAAAACAGTTTCTACACAGCTAGCTTGTTGTCTTATTTGCCCTGGTTTAGTTATGTGTTTATCTGGCCGCCTAGGTTCCAAGCATATCTCCTGTTCTTGATTATTCTGTTTCTATGCTTCTTTTCCTCTTCCTCATTTATCTCTTTCATCAGTCCCCTAATCTTTTTTTATGATTGTTTTGCTTTGCACTCCTGCATTTTTCTCTGTATTGTCCATTCATTTAAGAAGTATTCACAGAGAAGCTATAATATGCATTAAAACATGACACTTCCTGCGACACAGGCTCTTAACAGTATAATTGAGGTGACATACAAATGATGAATAGAAATAATAATTAACTACAGTTAATTATGTAATGACAAAATTATTTCAATACACAATGAATGCTACAGGATTAAAAAATAAAGGTAATATGTGCTCATTGTAGGAAATTCATAAAGTACAGAAAGTATTTTTAAAAGAATATGAAAATTCAGTTAGATTATCTGGGTTGGAATCCTAGCTCTCTCTTTAGCTTGATAGCCTTAGACAAATTATATTACCTCTTAGAGGCACAGTTTCTTTACCCATTAAATGAGGATAATAATATTACTTTCTTACCCAAGAAGGTTAAGAAGCTTACTACCTAGCCTAGTAAACCACAAGTAGTACTAGACACAGTTATTACTTCCACTATTGGCTTTTTGGCATATAGCCTTTACATTTTTGACAATTATTACATGATTCTTGTGAATTAACATACCTTTCTTCATTTACTCCATTTTTCTTAGTTCATACAGTTCATTTGCATGGCATCTTAATATCATTGTCCCTTTCTGGAATGGTTTCTCTAATTTCTCCTTTTTTTCTCCCTGCAATTATTCTTTTCTCCCACTGTTTTGGAAGTAGTCAGACAGGAAAAAAAAAAAAAGAAAATTAAGGTGCTGTTTATGACGTCCAAGAAACTATTTTAAAGTATCAGGAAAGCAAGAAATAGAAGGAATAAGGATTCATTCTTTTCTAGAAAATTTGTGTAGGAAGGGAGCCTGTTCTAGTTATAGGTAACAACAGAACTAATTTCTGCCACTCTTGGGGTAACCAACCCCTCCCCTTGTTTGTAAATAGCTGTATATCATTAGGTTGTAGGTCACAGATGTCAATGAGCTTTGAAAACTTAATACAAAGGAGAAAATGACAAGACCCAGGTTTATAGAGATAATAGTTCCTATCTTATTAGTGGGTAGCACAAGATAGACTAATCTTTTTTTTCTTTTTTATTCCTTCTTGAAGAAGATAATTTTAATTATTCTCACTTTTGCTTACTTTGTCAGTAATAATTTCATCTATGTTTAGAACTACTCTTAAGCCAAATTGGTTTAGTGTAGCAAACCACTTTACTATTTGGTGTTATAAATGCCATCATTCTAAAATTGAAAACATTGCTCTCTTGTCTGTGTAGCTGGAACCCACCATTGCACTAGTATATCCTCCACAGACAATTGAAATTCACAGCCTTTGGTCTGGATTGACAAACTGATGTATTATTTAGATTGCAGACATATTTTTCTGAAATAATATAGAAAAGAAATACCTTGCAAAGTATCAGCATGTATCTGTATATTTCCAGTGGTGTTTGTTTGTTTGTTTTTGAGAGAGTTTCTCTGTATAGCCCTGTCTGTTCTGGAAGTTGCTCTGTAGAAGAGGCTGGCCTCAAATTCTCAAAGTCTGCCTGCCTCTGCCTCCCAAGTGATGGGATTAAATGTGTGTGCCACCATGCCTAGTTATTTCCATGTTCTAAGGTCAGTATTTCCTCAGAATTTGACAGTATCAAATAGAATGCCTCCATTATTTCTCTCAGCAGATAAAAGGACCATATTCATATAATATCTTACTTTTTTGAAATAGAAATATAAAATGTTGGAGGGTATCGAAAACAAAAAAATGGTAGAGCTGTTAACAACTAAACCTAGGTAATTAGTTATGGGGGTTTATGATTCTTCACTTTTGTGTACTTTTAAATTTCGATATAATGAAAAATAAAAACAAGTTTAAACATCATTCTCTGTTGTATTTTTTATTCTTCTTTTGCTTTCTTAAAAAGATACTACTACTACTACTACTACTACTACTACTACTACTACTACTATTTTGTGTGTGTGTGTGTGTGTGTGTGTGTGTGTGTGTGTGTGTGTGTGTATGCCATATATGTGCAGTTGCTCTTGGAGGCCAGAAGAGAGGTTCAGATTACATGGAGCTAGAGTTATAAGGAGTTGAGAGATGCTTGACATGGGTGTTGGGAACTGAAGTCAGAGCCTCTGGGAAGAGCTGCAAGCAGTCTTAACCTTGAAGTCATCTCTTCAGTCCTCACTGATTATTTTTGTAGATAGGTTTTCATGTAGCCTAAGCTAGCCATGAACTCACTCTGTAGCCAACACTGACCTAGAGCTCCTGCTTTCACCTCCAGAGCTTCAAAGAGATACTGGATGCATCCCTGATTCCTGACTTGTTAAAATAGGTATGTTTCACTAGGCATTTTCTTGGCCTAGGAATTTTAAACTGTTAACTGAGAAATCTATAAGATCATGTAGAATTTTGAACTTTTCTAACCATTTCAGATATATTTTAATTTTCCTGAAAGCCAATCTGAAGAGAATTTTATAATCATCACTTTTGCTACACAGATAATAAAGGAAAATTTGTGGTGAAGTGAATTGTCTGAGGACACAGAACTACCTAGCACTAACAGATAGAACAGAAGTCAGTTTCTTTAATGGTCATGGCAGAACTCTGGTGACATAAAAACCAGAGAGACAAATACTTTACAGAAAGAATGAGTAATCATCCTGTTATTACTGGGACACTTTGTTATGTGAAGGCCATATACTTTTTAATGTATAAAGATGTAAGTACATAAGTCTTCTGGCAGGTAAGGGATGGAGTAATTCCATTCATCATTGGGTGTATTACCTTCCACTTAGTTTTCCTCATATTCCCAGGTTTTAGGTTTTATCTCTTCCAAGTCACTAGCTGTAGGACCTTGAGCAAATTATCTGATATCTCTTGGTCTCGTGCATATCCTTACATACAATGAGATGGTGTGTGCGATATCTACCTAACTGGCATTTTGACAGGATTACTGGCACACACACACACACACACACACACACACATACACACACACACACACACACACACACAAGGAATTTCTGATTCTATACTCAGTGCCTAGAATGCATCAAAGTATGATACTGCTGGGTGTGGTGATGCACACCTTTAATCTCAGCACTCAGAAGGCAGGGGCAGATGGATTTTCTAGGCCAGTCTAGTCTACACAGCAAGTTTTAGGCCAGCCTAGATACTGTCTAAAAAGAGGGAGGTATGGGGAGGTGAAGACATAGCTCAGTGGTTAAGAGCATTGGCTGCTCTTGGAGAGGACCTATGTTTGATTTCCAGCACCCACATGGCAGTTCACAATCATCTGTTAACTCCAGTTTCAAAGAATCTCATGCCCTCTTCTGATGTTCAAGGGTACCAGACACACGCAAAATGCATAAACATACAGGCAGGCAAAAATTCATATGCATAATATAAAAATAAACATTTTAAAAGCATATGATATTGAAGGGGTAGTACTGAAGGGCAGGAAGGCAGGGAGGAATGTGTGAATAAAATTCAAAAGATAGTGAAAATCATTGGAAGTACTGTCTGACATAGTCACCTCCAAACTCTCACTCTCTCTATTTTCATTCTAAATTATGTAAGAGTATCTGTTTTAATAACATAGACATGATTGCATTAATTCCTCACTTAGACCTCTCAAGTGGCTTCCTTTGATTTCTCAACATTCTATATATAATCTTTTAGTTACCCAAAAGCAGAGCATTTAGACCTTTGAAGCAAATTTAACTTACTGGAGAATATAAATGACACTGCTAACTGCTATATGAAATAGATTCTGGTGATAAATTAACAATTTTCAGTCAGATAGGGAAGAGCAAGTTAATAAGTAGAAATATTTAAAATCACATACTGATATATTTTCATAAAATAATCCCAATTGGATAAAAATATAAATAAAAACTTGAATTATATTAAGAACATAAAAGTGCAAGTAATTGCTGCACCTCTGTGTGATTAAAAGCAATGGAAGAAGGGTGAGGGATTTAGTTCAGTGGCAGAGTCCTTACCTTGTGTATGCCAGGACCTGAGTTTGGCCACAGTACTGAAGAAAAGGAAATAGAAGAAAAATAGTAATAAAAGAAATCTAAAATACCTGACTAAATAAAACAAAACACTTCTATATATTAAATATAACACATGACAAAGAATAAACTTGGAAAATATTCACTTAAATATGAGAAAGATAGTGTCTTTAATATCTAAATGACACAAAATAATGAGAAAATGCAAAGACTGTAAATGGGAAAATGACAGTAGGAGAATAAGTCACAAAAGAGGAACTATGAATGGCTAATAAACATATGAATAAATGTTCACCTGCACTAGTAATCAAAAGCGGTAATGGAAACAAGAGGCTAATTTTCACCTATTAATTAGCAAAGATGAAAAAGGACAGTACTGTCTTAGCTACGATGCCATATGAAGGCCATTCATACACTAATAATAGGAGAGTAAAGTGATACAGTCTTCTGGGAAAAAAGCTCAGCAATATGCTTTCCTAGTTAAAATATAGCATTATCCATTGGACCATAGTGTTGTACTTTTACTAAATTTAGTCCCTTGGAAATAGGCTGACTTACAGATAAAATTTATGCCAAGATGATGCTCATTTATAATAATGAAATCGTTAAGTAACACACATGCTCAATAATAGAAAATTAGCAAGTAAATAATTGTACATAAAATTATGTCTATAATGACTATTAACTGGCTTAGGAAAAATATTTTATACAGTGAATATGCATACAAATATAACATATTGATGGACACACATATATATATTCTCATCTGAGTAAAACGGACACATACTCATAGAAACATAGGAAAGCCTATTAGTATGATATGCATCTCGGGGAGGCAAATTGTGTATGCTTATTATAGTATCTATCATCATCATTTTTTGTTTAACAAATGTTTGTTAATAGCTATATATTTTTTCTTACCTTTGAAAAACTAAATACTTTGAATAGACCATGAAACTTGCAGACTAAACATATGCCCCATTATCAGTAATCACAATTATTAGTAGTATGTTTAATGGCCAGCAGATGGAGCTACCTCCCTTAACATTTAGTTTGAACTCTGAGTAAAAACTGTGGACAAATTTGCAGTTATTTTATTTCATTTCAAGGAAATCCCTTCTGTCTTGTTAAAGGTTGTCTAAAGTATAGCTTCTTTAAAAGGATTATGTTTAAATTTTTTTGAGAATTTTATGAAATATCTCTGACATAACTAGACACACCTGGGGTGTCTCAAAAAGCAGGACTAGCAGTGAGGTTGGGAAACTAGGGAAACCAGAGATTATGTGATTGTGTAAGGCCATAGAGGGAGTCAGAGCAAAGCTAGGAAAAATAAGCTGAGAGTCCAGTTCATTGGGCTTCATTTGTTGAGTAAGGGTAGAATAGGAAATTGTATTTTGATGTATACGTACAAAATACATTAATATTTCAACATCATTTTAGAATAGATGATTTTGTTGGTCCTCACTACAAAATTTGGATGGTGATTTCAAACCCTGACTTTGAAGTTATTTAAGACCTCCATTAAAAGCTCAGTTCCACAATTTCCTAGGCACATGGCTTGAGGCTAGTCAATTTACCTCTGTTTTTGTTTTTTCATTTGTAAAATAGAAAATTGTAGTAAAATATAGTCATTTAGTTATTGTGAGAGTTAGATAATAATGCATATAAAAGTGTCTGGCCGAGTGACTGATATGTTTTTTTGTTTTGTTTTGTTTTTTGGTTAGTTGGTTGGTTGGTTTGGTTTTTCAAAGCAGGGTTTCTCTGTGTAGCACTGGCTGTCCTACAACTAGCTGTGTAGATCAGGCTGGCCATGAAATCAGAGATCTGCCTGCCTCTGCCTCTGCCTCCTGAATGCTGGGATTAAAGGCATGTGCCTCCATATCTGACACTGATATGTATTAAACAGGAAGTGAGTGGTTGTCATGGTTATCATTTATTCATTTATTAAACACCCTGTTTTAGTGCTATGAACCAGACAGTGGAGTCTGAACTAATTTAATGTTGGGAAAGCAAATTCCTGCTGTGTAGGCATATGGGGAGGAACAACACTATTTTTAAGCATATCTGCATGAGAGAACTTGGGACCACAATTTCTGCATCTCTCTCAAGGCTTTCATTGGTTGATTGATTGAATACTTGATTGTTTTTTAAGACCTTATGTAGCCCACGCTGGATTTGAACTCATGATTTTCCTGTGTCAGCGTATGAAATCTTGGGATTATGATTATGTTGCCACCATACCTAGCATGGCTCAAATTATTTTAACCCCTCAGACAAAATTCTTAAACCCCTTTTTCCTGTGAGTAAACAGGAGACTTGGATGAGATAATCTTTAAAACATCCATCGTGGAAGCATTCTATGGTGGTATTTCAAAGGACACTACTGAATGAGATCAAATCAAAGTTATTATTTCTCAGACATATTCACATTATGCAGTCTCTTCTTGGGAGATATAAGATTCTCATAATTAAATAAAGGTCCAAGGGCAAACAAAATGATTATAGCAGAGGCTAGATAAGACACCTATCTTTGTGAGGCTGTAGGAGAGAGAAAAAAATCAGTCTTTAAAAATAGATATTGCAAAGTTGTCTTTCAAAAATTATCTTTTAGTTTAGTCTGGTTTGATTAATAATAAGTACATATGATTTAATTTCTGTTTACAAATTTCATGGGGTACTAATATTTTTTGCTGTTTTCCAATTACAAAATGGCATTTCATTATTACAGTGCATTTGTGTGTGTGTGTGTGTGTGTGTGTGTGTGTTTGTGTGCATGAATATATAAAGTGTGACTATACCTGAGATTGTGGTTGCTTTTTTAAAGTTTATTTATTCATTTGATTGTGGTTGCTTTTGCTCTATTTTATTTATTTAATTCTTAATCAGTGATTTTTTTTGCAAAAAATATTAGAGAGCAAACATTTTAGACTTTCTGGATTATATATACCTTCTATAACATATTTTTCTTAGAACTGTTACAACAATTTAATGATGTAAAAATATTCTTAGATCTCAAGTTCTGCACAGATACAGATGTAGGATTAGTTTTGGTCTGTAGTCCAATTTGTTCTCCTTCATGTGAAATCATATTTTTCAGCCTCCTGTTTATTGGTTTGCTTCCATGGACTTTCCCATGTCCACTCCAGTCCTCACACAAAGGCCAGGTTCTTTCTTAGCCTTATCTTGAATACTTGTTCTCATCTATTGTATACTTTCTCTGTTTCCCATCTAGTCTTCCAACTAATTCTAGTGATCCTGTGCTGTACAGTGCAGATCACAAAGCTTCATCGAAATCAAAATGGTGCTTGGTGGCCTTGTCTAAGAGATGGACTGCTCTGTGGAAAACATGTCTATCCCATGAAACAACAAGCCAGCTTTCAACACAGCTTTTTCCTATGACAACAGCAGCAGCTTCATATCCATCAAAGTTATAATTATTCCACAAATATTTATTGAGCACCAGTTATAAGCTTGACTTTGTTTTTAAATATAGAACTTTCATACTAGAATGAAAGAGAAAATATGAACAGATTCTTATACAGTAATGCTAGAATTTTTTTGAAGTATAACACAGAAGAGAATCTCTAATACAGCTGTAGAAGTCAGGGGAAGTGACTCCCAGAGGAAGTGATAGTTACATCTAAGAAAACTATAATGAAATCCATATTAGTGTTGATTAGAAAAGGAACCTCAATTTCCTTAGCAAATAAGGCTTGGGCTCTGCTTAGGCTATAGCTGACCATTATCCTGTACAGTCTCAAATTTTCTCCCTAGAGTGAGCTGTTTCCACTCCTAATCCCAGGTTCTTTTTTTAAAAATAAATAATTTTTTTTAATTTTTTCAAGTTACATCTCAATCACAATCCCCTCCCTACTCCCCCCTCCAGTCCCACCCTCCAACCCTCTTCCCCCTCAACCCCCCATCCTCTCCCCTTTTTTCCTAAGTTTAAGGTATATCTTTTTCCCCCCAACAGCTCCCCCTTTCAGTCCAACAAATGGCTCTTTCTCTTATAATAATAAATACAATATAAAACAACAGAAATAAATAGGCCACAATTATGAGAGTTATATGGCTTAGCATACATTCCCAATGTCCAGTCCATATGTTTTTGGACCCTGACTTTAACATTCTACTATCTAACCATCTCCATGAGTTTAAAGTTCTATATCTAACTCAGCTTTCATACTAACTTGCATCACAATTTTAAAAACATCTTCTTAGATCCAGAACACCCCCTTGATTCCTAAACAACTCAAAATTTAACTATGAGACTCTAGCTATCTATTCTTCAACCACCTCAGAGACCTGAGGGGGATAAATATATATGATTATATTGGAAGTTCAGGGCCCGCAGCTTTCAAAACTAAGAAATGACATACCAGTGGCTGCCTGGACAGTTCCCATTTTCTCTCCATACATTACAGCATCATTCTTCAGCCGTTTGGGCACATTTCTCTGACAGACATTGATTGTAGAGCAGGAATTATGAAGGACTTGCCTACCCTGTCTTGGCAGAGCTAGGCTGTCGACTTACCTGCTTCAAAGGTTTGTCCTTCTTGGACAGCATTCCATCTAGAGTTGAAGCAAGGGGTTTTTCCTGGCAAGAGAGATAGGCTTGCCACTAATTCAACCATCTCCCACTGGAGATTCTTTGATGCTCATCTTCTACTTAGAGTAGGATAGGGGGTGCTTTCAGGAGCTGTCAGTCATGTCTCGATATCAAAAATCTTAAGAAAACATCTTTGAATGCCATATTCTGCAGATCTCTTGAGGTTTTTTAAGATACCCTATCTATCTCTTATATTTAGATAAGCAAAAGTTGCTTGTCTCTTAGCAACTTGATTTCGGATTAGCTTAGAAAATAACTGTGATAGACTGTCATAGTACCTAACAAAATGACAAGCTTGCATGACTATTAGTTTTCATTTCTTAATTATCCTAAACAGTTTATGACAGTTGGTATCAAAAGGCTGAAACTTCACACTGCATTTTTAAGCATTACTAGGTACAATACCTTTAAAAAGTGTTACCCTTAATTTTGTATCAAGATACAAAGATCAATACCTATGTAGCCCAATACAATCTTAATTTTGCATCAATATACAAGGGTCAATACCATTGTGGCCAAGTATAATCTTAATTTTGTATCAATATACAAAGATCAATACCAATGTAGCCCAATACAATCTTAATTTTGCATTGATATACAAAGCTCAATACCTATTTAGCCAAATATAATATTAATTTTGTATCAATATACAAAGGTATAAGGGCATATTCAATAATCTGTCCTTTTTTCTTGATCTTTCCTATATTATGTCAATGTCCCATTTTTTCTCAAGTCTGTTCACTCCTACATAGGAGAGAAAGAAGGATACAGAAAAGGAAAAGAGAGAAGTCCATGGGTCTAACCTCCAAAACCCATTTAACAAGACCATTTAACAGCTTTTAGTCTCTTCTCCTAAATAAGAAGATTTTCTATTATCCATCAAATGACCAAAGTGGGAGGAACACCCTCCCTACCTTCTGGGGATGGGACGTCGTTCTCTTAAAATGACTTCCTGATGATTTGGGACGTAGTAAACCTGTTTGGGACCCAAATAAGAATGGAAAAATGATTAAAAATTTTAATAGAATCATTTGATATTCAGTCCTTTTTTGCTCAGCTATTTAAATGTCCTAAGAAGTTTGTAGACTTCAGGGCTTTACTGAAGTTCTGGCTGGAGCAGTCTGTGGAGCTGAACAATCTTAGCAATTTTGAGTTGTTGTGGTTGTAGACTTTTGAGGAAACAGCTATTGAGGAAGTCTGCAAGGCTGGATCTCCTGGGCTACTTGTCTTCTTTGGTGTCTGATCTGTTTTCTTCTGAGGTTTCCATTGTCCAGCTGTCCCTGGATTCCTTGGATGGATGCTTTAAATCTCCTGGAAAAATAAGAACAGAGCCCTGCCCTAATCCTAACTCTGGGACACTACTTTTTTTGGGGGGGGTCAGGTAATATTTTCCTGGAGAAAATTTGGTTTTTTGACATTATATAAATATTGTCTTTCAATTCGATTAAAGAAGAAATTATTTTGATATTTTGGAGCTAAACAAACATTTAGTGTATATATTTTGAGATCTCAAAGGACAATTTGTTTGAATTTCAGCATGCCTTTTGAAAGTAGCTTTTAAACTTAAATCCTTCCAAATCCTATGTGCCTTTCTCTGCATTCTAAATATTGGGATCAAAGACATGTGGTTCCCAACTGATGGGATTAAAGATGTGCTCCACCATGCCTGGATTGAAGTTTTTCTCTATTTAGAGCTTGTTTTTTGTCAGTCTGGCCTTGAGCCCTGAGATCTGCCTGTTTCTGTCTCTAGTGTGTTGGGATTAGGAGTGTATTCTTCTGAAATGATGGGATTAAGGGTGTGCACCATCAACACCCTGCTCCTTGTAACTCTAGAATTTATAAGACAACTCCCTCTATAGTGATCCTCCTGTATAGAGATCCTCCTGTCTCTGCTGGAGTTAGCGGCATGGGCTAACACAACGCATTTCATGTATTTTACCTTAGCTCCAAGTTTTTTCAGCTCTTGGAGGTTCAGAAAACCAGGTTGAACAGCAGTTACCTTTAATTTATTTACAGTATTTTAAGCCTGTTACCTGCTTTTTAATGCCAAAACATAAAAATATCCTATACATCTATAAAAACAAACAAACACAAAAATTTTAAGCTGCTATCAAGTTTGTGTAATCTATGTAGACACCTGCAGTCTAACATTCTAATCTGAAATTAAGGCCATTTTCTTTCATGCCAGTAAGAGAAGTATACCTTTGGTAAATTATAGTTTGAAAATTGTATATTGTATTTTTATTATATTTTTTAAGCTTATTAACACTCTTCTTAAAAAGTATTATTTACTTCTAGAACATAGTTTCCTGCCTCCTCCCCTCCTGACCCTCCCTTCCTCCCTTCCTCTCTCCCTCCTTGTTCCTCTACTTGGTACTCTCATTCTCCTCAGATAAGGTGGGCCCTCACATATCACACTCCCTCAGACCTTGCATCATGTGAGGGCCAAGAGCTTCCACTTGTACTGGAGCTTGATAAGACACACCATCTAGGGTATGGTGTTCCACTAACCTGCAGCAGATTCCATGACTCACTGGTGAGTAAAATTTTTCATGGATAGATATGCTAGGTTCCTATTTATTTGGGTGTGTGGGTTGTAGGATAGTTATCCTGTGATGTATGGTTAATATCCATTTATAAGGGAATATATACCATGTTTATCTTTCTGGGACTGTGTCAGCTCACTTAGGATGAGCTCCATCCATTTGGTTTCAAATTGCATGATTTCCTCATTTCTGGTAGCTGTATAGTATTCCATTGTGTAAATGTACCACAGTTTTTTTTTTTTTTTTTTATCCATTCTCCAGTTGAAAGACATCTGGGTTGCTTCCAGTTTCTGGCTATTACAAATAAAGCTGCTATGAACATTGCTGAGGCAATGTCCTTGTGGTTTCATTTCAAATCTTTTGGATATAAGCCCAAGAGGGGTTTGGCTGAGTCTTGAGATAGAATTATTCCCAATTTTCTAAGATATCTCCAGATTGCTTTCCAAAGTGGTTGCACAAGTTTGCAGTCCCACCAGCAATGGGGGAGTGTTCCCCTTTCTCCACATACTTGCCAGCATGTGCTATCATTTGAGTTTTTTATCTTAGCCATTCTGACAGGTGTGAGATGGAATCTCAGAGTTGTTTTAAGTTGCATTTCCCTGATGATCAGAGATGTTGAACATTTCTTCAAGTGCCTCTCGGCCTTTAGAGATTCCTCTTCTGTGAATTCTCAGTTTAGCTCTGTACCCCATTTATTGATGGGATTATTTGATTTTTTTGGTGTTTAATTTCTTCAGTTCTTTATATATTTTGGATATTAGCCCTCTGTCGGATGTTGGGTTAGTGAAGATCCTTTCTCAGTCTGTAGGCTGCCGTTTTGTTCTAAGGACAGTGTCCTTTGCCTTACAAAAGCTTTTCAATTTTATAAGGTCCCATTTATTAATTGTTTGTTTTAGTGTCTGAGCTATTTGTGTTCTTTTTTGCATTTTTTATCCTTTATTTTTTATTCCTTCAAGTTACATCTCAATTGCAGTCCCCTCCCTATTCCCCCCTCCAGTCCCACCCTCCCACTCTCATCCCCCATCTTCTTCCCTTTTTTTACTTTTAAGTTTAAGGTATATCTTATTTCCCCCTACAGTTTTCCCTTTCAGTCCAACAAATGTCTCTTTCTCTTATAATAATAAATAGAATAAAAAACAACAGAGGTAATTAGGCCACAGTTATGAGGGTTATATGGCTTAGTATACATTCTCAATGTCCAGTCCATATGTATTTGGTACCTGACTTTAACATTCTACTATCTAACCATATCCATGAGTTTAAAGTTTTATATCTGACTCAACATTCATACTAAATTTCAAAACAATTTAAAAGTATCTTCTTAGATCTATAACACTCTCTTGACTCCTAAACAACTCAAAATTTAATTATGACACTCTAGCTATCTGTTCTTCAACCACCTCAGAGACCTGAGAGGGATAAATATATCTGATTATATAGGAAGTGCAGGGCCTGCTGCTTCCAAAACTAAAAAATGACATACCAGTGGCTGCCTGGACAGTTCCCATTTTCTCTCCATATATTACAGCATCAATCTTCAGCCATTTGGCCCCGTTTCTCTGACAGACATTGATTGTAGAGCAGAGGTTATGACGGACTTACCTACCCTGTCTTGGCAGAGCTAGGCTGTCGACTTACCTGCTTCCAGGTTTTGTCCTTTTTGGACAGCATTCTGTCTACAGTTGGAGCAAGGGGCTTTTCCTACCAAGAGATAGGCTTGCGACTAATTCAATCATCTCCCACTGGAGATTCTTCGATGCTCATCTTCTACTTGGAGGAGAATAGGGGGTGCTGTCAGGAGTTGATATGTCTTGATATAAAAAAATCTAAAGTTACGAAAACATCTTTGAATGCCATATTCTGCAGATCTCTAGAGGTTTTTGAAGAGGCCCTATCTATCTCTTATATTAGGGTAAGCAGATGTTGCTTGTCTCTTAGCAGCTTTATTTCTGATTAGCTTAGAAAGTAACTATAATAGGCTGTCATAGTACCTAACAGAATGACCAGCTTGCATAACCATTAGTTTGCATTTCTTAATTATTCTAAACAGTTTATGAAAATTAGTAGTAAAAGGTTGAAAGATCACATTTCATTTTTTTTCTTTACCTCCTATCCCTTCCATCCCATTTCTCTGGGGTGGGGTCTCCTTATATTACAGTCCCTCTTCTCAGTTGAGAGGTCGTATGAGGGCCTCCTGATTCATTGGGGGTCTACGAAGCAGTACCATCAGTGAAAAGTGTCTCGTTGCCCGGGAGAGAGAACTACTAAACAAGCAAACCAATAAGCAGACAAATAGATAAAAAAGACTAGAAAATATAAAAAAATATAAAAAATAAATAAAAATTAAAAATAAAAAGTCTATGTCCAAGTTCCCTTTGGTGTGTTAGTTGTAGTATCGATACCTTCTACTATATAGCTAAAATCCTACTATAAGTAAATAGATGCCATATGCGTCTTTCTGAGTCTGGGTTAGCTCACTGAGGATGAGCTTTTCTAGTTCCATCCATTTGGCTGCAAATTGCATAATTTCATTGTTCCTGATAGCTGAATAGTATTCCATTGTGTAGATGTACCACAGTTTTTTTTTTTTTTTTTTTTTTTTGGTTTTTCGAGACAGGGTTTTTCTGTGTATGCTTGGCTGTCCTGGATTCACTTTGTAGACCAGGCTGGCCTCGAACTCACAAAGATCCGCCTGCCTCTGCCTCCCAAGTGCTGGGATTAAAGGCGTGTGCCACCACCGCCCGGCGTACTACAGTTTTTTAACCCATTCTTTGGTTGAGGGACATCTGGGTTGTTTCCAGTTTCTAGCTATTAAAAATAAGGCTGCTATAAACATAGATGAGGAAACTTTCTTATGATTCCGTGAAGAGGCATTTGGGTGTATACCCAGAAGTGGTATGGCTGGGTCCTGAGGCAAAGCTATTCCAAGTTTTCTAAGATATTGCCAGACTGACCTCCATAGTGGTTGCACAAGCTTGCATTCCCAACAGCAATTGAGTAGGGTACCCCTTTCTCCACACCCTCACCAGCATGTGCTGTCATTTGTGCTTTTGATCTTAGCCATTCTGACAGGTGTTAGATGAAATCTCAGAGTCGTCTTGAGTTGCAGTTCTCTGACTTTTAAGGATGTTGAGCATTTCTTCCAGTGTCTCTCAGCCATTAGGGATTCCTCCTTTGTGAATTCTCTATTTAGATCTGTCCCCCATTTTTTGATTGGATTATTTGGTTTCTTGGCATTTAATTTCTTGAGTTCTTTGTAGATTTTGGATATTAGCCCTCTGTCAGATGTGGGGTTGGTAAAGATTTTCTCCCAGTCTGTAGGCTGCCGTTTTGTTCGAATGACAGTGTCCTTTGCCTTACATAAGCTTTTCAGTTTCATGAGGTCCCATTTATTGATTGTTGATATCAAGTCTTGAGCTGTTGGTGTTCTGTTCAGGAAGTTGTCACCTGTGCCAATTAGTTCGAGGGTTTCTCCCACTTTTTCTTCTAGTAGAATTAGTGTGACCGGTCTTATCTTAAGGTCTTTGATCCACTTGTACATAAGTTTTGTACAAGGTGATAAGTATGGGTCTAATTTCATTCTTTTACAAGTGGATATCCAGTTGGACCAGCACCATTTGTTGAAGATGCTGTCCTTCCATTGTGCTGTTTTGGCTTCTTTGTCAAAAATTAGGTGGCCATAAGTATGTGGGTCTATTTCTGTATCTTCATTTCGATTCCATTGATCTACTGGTCTGTTTCTATACCAATACCATGCTGTTTTTACAACTATTGCTCTGTAGTACAGCTTGAAATCTGGGATGGTGATACCTCCAGATGTTTTTTTAATGTACAGGATTGATTTAGCTATTCTGGGCTTTTTGTTGTTCCATATGAAATTGAGAATAGCTCTTACCAAGTCTATAAAAATTGTGTTGGTATTTTGATAGGAATTGCATTGAATCTATATATTGCTTTTGGTAGAATGGCCATTTTTATTGTGTTGATCTTACCTATCCATGAGCATGGGAGATCTTTCCATCTTCTAAAGGCCTCTTCCATTTCTTTCTTCAAGGGCTTGAAGTTCTTGATGTACAGGTCCTTTACTTGCTTGGTTAGAGTTACCCCTAGGTATTTTATGTTGTTTGTGGCTATTGTGAAGGGGGTTGTTTCCCTTATTTCTTTCTAGGCCCATTTGTTTGTTGTATAAAGAAGGGCTTCTGTTTTTTTTTTTTTTTGAGTTAATTTTGTATCCAGCCACTTTGCTGAAGGTGTTTATCAGCTGTAAGAGTTCTCTGGTGGAATTTTTGGGGTTGCTTATGTATACTATCCTATCATCTGCAAATAGGGATAATTTGACTTCTTCGTTTCTGATGTTTATCCCCTTGATCTCCTTTAGTTGTCTTATTGCTCTAGCAAGAACTTCAAGTACTATATTGAAGAGATATGGTGAAAGTGGATATCCTTGTCTTGTCCCTGAGTTTAGAGGAAATGCTTCAAGTTTCTCTCCATTTAATTTGATGTTGGCCACTGGCCTGCTCTGTATTGCATTTATTATTTCTAGGTACGGTCCTTGTATGCCCGTTCTCTCCATAACTTTTATCATGAAAGGGTGTTGGATTTTGTCGAATGCTTTTTCTGCCTCTAGCAAGATTGTAATGTGGTTTTTTTCTTTCATCTTGTTTATATGGTGAATGAGGAGTCTCTCCTGGTGGTTGAATGGGTGATCCCGATTCCCGGGTCCAGCGGCTTCCTTGCGTGTCCGAGAGTGGGAAGGAGCATCCTGCCCAGGGATCCTCCATGGTCCCTGGGTATCTGGGTGAGATTCAGAAGGGGTCATGCCCTTTGTACAGCGTCCTGCAACACTTGCTGCCTTGTCGCTATTTGTGTTCTGTTCAGGAAGTTTCTACCAGTGCCAATAAGTTCAAGGGTTTTCCCCACTTTCTCTTCTATTAATGTTAGTGTGTCCGGATTTATGTTGAGGTCCTTGATCCACTTACAGTTAAGTTTTCTACAGGGTGATAAGTATGGATCTATTTGCATTCTTCTACATGTTGACATCCAGTTAGACCAGCACCATTTATTGAAGATCCTTTCCTTTTTCCATTGTATATTTTTGCCTTCTTTGTCAAAAGTTAAGTGACGGTAGTTGTGTGGGTTTATTTCTGGGTCATCGATTCGATTCCATTGGTCAACTGGTCTGTTTCTATACCAGTACCATTCTGTTTTTATTACTATTGCCCTGTAGTACAGCTTGAAATCTGGGATGGTGATACCTCCAGATGTTCTGTTATTGTACATGATTGATTTAGCTATTCTGGGTCTTTTGTTATTCCATATGAAGTTGAGAATTGTTTTTTCCATATCTGTAAAAAACTGAGTTTGTATTTGGATAGGAATCACATTGAATCTGTATATTGCCTTTGGTAAGATGGCCATTTTTATTATGTTGATCCTTCCTATCCATGAGCAAGGGAGATCTTTCCATATTCTGATATCTTCTTCAAATTCTTTATTCAGAGACTTGAAGTTCTTATCATACAGGTCTTTCACTTGCTTGGCTAGAGTTACCCCCAGGTATTTTATATTATTTGTGGCTATTGTGAAGGGTGTTGATTCCCTTATTTCTTTCTCAGCCCAATTATCTTTTGTGTAAAGAAAGACTACTGAGTTTTTTGAATTGATTTTGTATCCAGCCACCTTGCTGAAGGAGTTTATCAGCTGTAGGTGTTCTCTGGTGGAATTTTTGGGGTCACTTATGTATTCTATCATATCATCCTCAAATAGGGATACTTTGACTTCTTCCTTTCCAATCTGTATTATCTTGATCTCCTTCACTTGTCTTATTGCTCTAGGCAAAACTTCAAGTACTATGTTGAAGAGATATGGAGAGAGTGGGAAACCTTGCCTTGTCCCTGAGTTTAGAGGAATTGCTTTAAGTTTCTGTCCATTTAGTTTGATATTGGCTATTGTCTTGTTGTAAACTGCCTTTGTTATGTTTCTGTATGGTCCTTTTATGCCTGATTTCTCTAAGACTTTTAACAGGAAGGGGTGCTGTATTTTGTCAAAAGCTTTTTCAGCATCCAATTAGATGATCATGTGGTTCTTTTCTTTCAGCTTGTTTATATGGTGGATTACATTGATGGATTTTCTACTGTTGAACCACCTCTGCATCCCTGGGATGAAGTCTACTTGATCATGGTGTATGATACTTTTGATGTGATCTTGGATCCGGTTTGCAAGTATTTTATTAAGTATCTTTGCATCCATGTTCATAAGGGAAATTGGTCTGAAATTTTATTTTTCCATTGGGTCTTTGTGAGGTTTACGTATTAGGGTGACTCTGGCCTCATAGAATGCATTTGGCAGTATTCCTTCTGTTTCTATGTTGTGGAAGAGTTTGAAGAATATTGGTGTTAGCTCTTCTTTGAATGTCTGGTAGAATTCTGTGCTGAAACCATCTGGGCCTGG
>CAJQZJ010031078.1:4536-28055 GCA_907164525.1 Lophiomys imhausi
ACGAGGCCAGCCTGGTCTACAAAGTGAGTCCAGGACAGCCAGAGATATACAGAGAAACCCTGTCTCGAAAAACCAAAAAAAAAAAAAAAAAAAAAGAGATCCATCTGCCTCTGCCTCCCTAGTGCTGGGATTAAAGCCGTGCAGCACCATGACCAGCACTATATTTCAGTTTTTAATTCACCAAAGCAAAAGTTCATTGTCCAAGATTTCCCTTTAGCTGAGTTAGCCAAGAGGTGGTAAAATCAAGGTGAGGAACAGCAGGGGATGTTGTCTCAGGATAATTTACTTTGATAAAACCATGACTTAGTAATACCTTACACCTTTCTTTGTCATTTCTAAATGTATCAGATGATTTGGATACAACACATTCTCCCAGGAGTGAATCAGAAAAAACAGAGGATGTCCCAAAAGAATGTGAAAATACTTCCTCCATGGTGGTATTTGAAAAGCTGCCAGATAAAGTACCTGATGTGGTTGTGACCTTTCTAGTGGAGAATACAAGTGGCCTCCCCAGTGACGACTTTAAGGTGGAAGTGATTCGAGATTTTGGCATTGCTGTGGTTACCTTTCTGAAGCCTATAGGTGAGTTCCAGGGGACACTGCATTCCCAGGCTCCTGTGCACCACACCCCAGGATCTGAGATGTCTGTGAAAGTTTGACTCTTTGTTGAGTGAGTAAAAGGGTCTCTAAGTCAATACAGATGCCTTTCCCCTCAATTTTTTGAAAGAGAAACAAGGTCATTTTGAGGTCAAATGTGAGTATGTTCAGTAGACTGCCCTTGATTATATGATTGCTTAAGTGGGTGGGGTGGGGTGAGATGGGGAGAGAAATGGAAAGTCTAAGGCGCTTCCAAGTGAACAAGCTTGGACTTTTATATCCCTGGGAGGAGTAAAGACTGACCTGTTACCATGCTGCACTTATGGGAAGGCAATAATGCCAACAAAGTGCTTGCTTACTCTCAGTGCTTGCTGTCAGTCAGGCACTTGCTAATCTCCGCATGCGTTAATTTAGTCATTCCTTTCAACAACCCTATGAAGGGCACAATGCTGCCGAGAAACAAGGACCTGGATTTGAACCCGGAGAGCTGACCTCCTCTCCCCTTTTCTCCCACCACTTTACCACACTTCTGGGTATAATCTTTTCATGGTCACACATGTGGAGACAAAGACCCCACTTAATGCGGAAAATGATTGCCCCGGCCGGCAAAATGGCAGAACGCGAAAGGGCATTTGCTGCCAAGCCTGATAGGCGGAGTCTGATCTCTGGGACTCTTACAAGTTGTCCTCCAGTCTCCAAATGCACACACACACTTGCATGTGTGCACACATAAAAACATGAGAAAGAAAACAAATGCTCTGTTAGGTCATTGACACAAAAAAAGAACTGCCTCCACTTACAACAGGGCAAATTCCAAATCCAAACCCAGCGGCCATGTCCTATGGCCATTCCAGTGGTGTATCAATCAAGCTCACAGGCGACGTGATCAAAATTCTAGCCCTGTCACTTAACTATGAAGGTGACCAAGTTATTATCATCTTGTATGTTCCTTGTGCGCTCATCCCTAAAATGGAGATGATCATACTTACCTAAGTTCCTGTGAAGATAAAATTGAGATGATACTTAGGCATGGTAAGGATGTGATTAAGGGGACTATCATTATTTCAAGTTTATTATTATTTCTTCTAAAGGGAAGTTTAAATATTTGTGTGTATGAATGTTTCGCCTGCATGTATATTTATGTACCATTTGCATGGAGTGCAGGCGGAGGTCAGCAGAGGTCCCCCTGGAACTGGAGTTACAGATGGTTGTGAGATTCCAGGTGGATCCTGGGAACTGAATCAAGGCCTGCAAAAGCTCTAAGTGCTGTTGATGTCTGAACCATCTCTCTGGCCTCATAAAGGGAAATTCAAATTTAAAGGACCTTGCTTCTGCGAGTTGAGCAGCAGTCTTGAATACATACTGTGTTAGCTTTCTGTTACTGTAACAAATACCTGGGGCAACCAGCCTATAAAAAGAAAGGTTCATTCTGGCTCACAGTTTTGGGGGCTTCAGTTCTTGATCAGTTAGCCCTGATACTTTGGGGCTTCTGCTGAGGCATGGTGACAGACAGCACATGGAAGACTGTTTATCTCAATGGCCAGTGGAGGAGGGGGCAGGGTCATCTTGTCGCCTCCCCATTCAGTAACCAATGACTTGAACATTTACCATAAGCCTCATGTGTTAGAGGACCTACCACTTCTCAATAGCATCACAATGAGGACCAAACGCATGAGCCTCTGGGACAGTTTTGATCCAAACTCTAGCCACTGCTATGGGCCAGGTACCAGTTTAGAAGCTGAGGCACAAAGATGAATCAATCATAGTTCTCTCTCTGGAGGAACCCAGTCTGGGAGCAGGAAGGAGGCATCTGTGTAACTGAATAATGAAGATGAAAGAGAACTTGTCTCTCAGCTGTGTGTAGTAACCTATGAGGGCGGGGGACAAGGATCTGCAACATTGTGATCATCTGAGTGTGTGGTCCAACACTGTCCTCTGACCTTGTCCAAACTGCACCAAGCTTGTTCATGCTGCCACTGTTCCCTCCTTTTATCCACTTGGCGTACCCCCCATTTAGTCTCCAAATTAGAGACCATATATAGATCATATATACTCCGAGTCTGAGTCCCAGCTTTATGTGTTCCTTATTGGATCTGCAAAAGTCAATTCATTTGTGTTCAAGATCCACACATTCCCAGTGATAGACAAGCAAGGACTTGTATTCATTTATTTCCCATATCCAAGCAAAATGATTGGCACATCATAGGCCCTCTACCCTGTTAACTTAAAAGAACTAGTTTGACTGAGTCCTGAAGGACAGACAGAATAAATGAGAAAACAGAGGAGGCTGTAGACATAGCCAGGGTAGCATGGCTTGATTTGATCCTCAGTGCCACAATAAAAAATACCTCCATCTCCCATGTTGGAGAAGAACAATTGAATCTACAAGGACAAAAGAGGAGAGCTTTAAAAATATGACTAGTCTGTAACAGAATAGTTTTATTTATCACACTTACGTTTATTAATACTTATAAATCACCTATAAAATACCTAAATCTTATAACCTAAACCTTAATCACCTATAATCTATCTAAAAACACCCTTGTATATATATTTAAGAACACTCTAGTATCTACCTAAAACATTCAACTAACACGATTTTAACTTTCTTAAAAGGACATTAACATTCTTAGCATAGTTCCGAGCAGGATGGCCTGGTTTACGGCAGTCCCATCAGGTCTTTCAAGCTTAAAGTCTGTTGGGCCTTATTTTGTCAGTTCATAAGGCCAGTTTATTTCCACCACAAAGTTGTGGCCAGTTTATAAGGTCAGTCTGTTCCAACCCCCAACTGAGGGTGACCCTTTCAATCAGCCAAGAATTGCCTCCACGATCTCCCTGGCCTGGAAGTCTCAAGTCTGAAAGCTTATCCAAACAGTTTTCCAATTCCTATTGTCTTGCTCACCTTTCCAGCACTCTGGGGCTCCAAGGCAGACACCTCCAAAGGACTCTTCTTTAGCAAGTCTATGGCGTGCCTTTTTTGTATTGGGTTATGCCAGTCCAAACTCTGCCAATGGAGCACCTTGGTATGCTCTTCACCACTGAGGATTCCCAGTGGGTTAGGGCAAGAGAGACAGAGACTGTGAGAGACCGCAGATTTTTGGTTTATATATGGTCCTCTCTCGAGATCCTCAGCGGATCATCTCCCAGCATTCCCACTGTTTCTCATGGCTAATGACGTCATCTGCATGGCTTGTGAGGTTTCTTAGCAACACCTTTCTGGCTCCATCCATATCAACAAGTAAGGGGATGCCAAGTTCCTCCTTATCGGCTGCCAGATGATAATCTGAACTGTCTATTAATTTCACTAACTTCTACCACACTACTTTCTTTTTCTTTTCTTTTGTTTCTTTTCTTTTTGTGACAATATAAAAATAAAACTGAAAGTGCTACTTGGATATGAGTTTGGAGCCAGTAGCCTGGCTGTGGGGGTGGTCTCCTTGAGAAAATGGGGATAGGGGTGGCATTGTTAAAAAACAAAACAGAACAAATAAACACGAAGGAGGGTTGGCCGCACTTAAAGATAGCCCAGTGGCAGGAAATACAGCAACTGGCTAATTCCCCCTTCTCAGCTGTAGCCAAGCCATTTCTTCAATCTCATTTAGAGATGCCATCGAAATTTTCTCTTTTTTTTGTCTTCTAGATATCAAAAAATTTATTATTGATTGTATCAACCACCACTCAAATAAAAAACTCCAGCTTACCCCGAGACTTCTGGAAACAACAAATGTAGTCAGGGTGGAAAACCTGCCTCCAGGGGTGGATGATTACCACCTGCAACTCTTCTTTGAAAGCCCTTTCAAAGGGGGCGGAAGAGTGGCTCGGGTTGAGTGTTTCCCTGAAGAGAGCTCAGCACTGGTTGAGTTCTGTGACAGCAAAGGTACTGTGTCTCAGTCTGCCACCCTGGGCAGAACCCGGATGGTTAGCCGGTCCAGCAGTTTCTTAAACCCTCATGCATTTGTCCATTAATCTGTCAGAAATGGTGTCAATCACTTATTCATGGGATTTGGTTCGGGATGAGGGCAGCAATGCAGGCTCTGGCGAAGAAACACAAGCTGATGGGAGACAGGGGAGGGAGCCTGTCATGAATCCATGACTGGAAGAGTGGCTGTTTGCAGAACCTTTGACTGTATACTCACAAAGAGATAGATCTGTGTGTTCTAGTTCCCACACTGATCCTCAAATTGATTTCAAGTATCGGTAAAGAAGCATCTGTAGTCCTATGGAGTACTTCTGTTTCCCCCCTCTCCTGTCACTGTGTGCAGACAGGACTTAACGGGGCATTTTCTCATAATCTCAGGATGGAGACTGAAAGTCGTATTGATGATGACATCTTCAGTGGTTCTTGAGTCAGGTGGACTTGAGTTAGAATCCTGATTGGTGTTCGCTGGCTTTTGACCTTTAACACTCACACCTTGCTTTCTCAATTGTAGAGACAGCACTTTAGGAGTTACCTCAGAGGAGTGCTGTGAGAATTAAGTGGAACAATCCCTGATTGTTCTTGGCCTAAGATGGTTCCAAGTCTGTGATTGGGTGTTCTATCTCTCTGGAGCCGCTGTGGGAGCTTGGGCCTATATTTTTGGTCACCTCTGAAGGTTTCCCTCTGGCCTGATACCTGTTCTAGGACTGAGTCATACACAAGGATATTATTTTTTAGCATCTTTCTACCATGAGTGCTATTTTAATCAAGTTGTGGCTGGATTGACTCTAATTTCTATGCTGATACTACTTACACTTTTTTCTCAGCAACTATAACAACGCGAGGCAAGTTCCAGAGTGGGGGGAAGAGAGAGAGAGAGACAGAGAGAGAGAGAGAGAGAGAGAGAGAGAGAGAGAGAGAGAGAGAGAATGAGAGCATTCACCCAGGGGCAGGTTGTGGTAGTTATCCTGGCACACATTGGAGGGTGGAAGGTTATAATGGGGAAGGCCTTACTAAATTGTGACCTCTGGGGCTGGGCTCTTCTATGACAGTGAGGATTATTTTGATATGGTATAGGGGGAAGAACATGGGGTCTGGATTGGCTCACACTGGCAATTAGCTCAGATACTACCTCGTTCTGTAGAACCCTGACCTTTGCCAGGCTCAGCTTTCTCACCTGTAGCAATGGATGTAATAGATTCTCTACCTGAGAAGGCCACTGTCAAGGTTAAAGGCATGGAGTTCATGTGAAAGGCTCAGGGGCATGAGGTAGAGTACTGACACAATTATGCTTCTCCCGTGAAGGGGTTAATAAATTGAAGTTAATTATGAAAGTTAAATTCTGGGGCTGTACAGGAGGGGACAGATGGCAGACTGTCTCACTCCGAGGATTAACATGCTCTTCGTGTTGCTACAAACATCAGCTACATGCTTGTGTCCAAATTTGTATCTACTTGTTGTTGTGTCACATCAGTGACATCAGACAAAACAATAGAATCAAACGTGATTTCACTGTAGAGTATATAAAGTAGTTACTACATTAAATAAAGTCTGCCTTGTGAAATATTTATCAGCTAGTATGCGACCACATGGGAAAATACTACCCTTACGTTCTACGAACATTAGAGACTTTTGTCCTCTAGAAAAGTTGGTTTGGCTTTGCATTTTTTTGAAGTATGTGACATTGAGATTGCTGTTATTTATTTATCTGTTTATTTTGCTTTTAAAGTGTTAGACACCATTATGACCAAGAAGCACATCTACAACAAGATGCCACTGTCTGTCTTCCCGTATTATGCCTCTCTGGGCACAGCCCTGTATGGTGAAGAGAAGCCTCTGGTCAAGCTTCCAGCATCTTTCCAAGAGTCGCTGGATCTTCCTTTGTGGAAGTTCATTCAAAAAAATAATCATCTGATCGAGGAGATAAATGAGGAAATGAGACGCTGTCACTGTGAGCTGACATGGTCTGAAGTCAATGGCAAACTGACCGTCAGACCTGCTGCCACCTTAGTCAGTCACAGACCGAGAATCAAGACCTGGCAGAAGGATGCATCTGCAGTGCTCTCCGGCATCAGGTCTAAATATGAAGTGAAGTCGTTTGAAGTGTATTCTCCAGTATGGGACATCATAAAGCATGAGTTAAGAGATGACAGGGTTTTGATTGAGTTTGAAAAGGAGAGTCTAATCTTAGCAGGGAAATCAGAAGATGTCCGAGACATTAGCCAGCAAGTTAAGGAATTAATAGACAGCACCACTGAAAAGCTCCAAAGGGAAGAGCAGAGTGTGAGGGAGAGTGTGGCCATTTCGCCGGGAAAGCACTTTCTCTTGCACCACAGTGGTCTCCTGGAGGACGTAAGCAAAGAGTACCCGGAGATGGAGATCTCTTACGATGCCACTGCTCAGTACCTGTGCTTGAAGGGATTCCGTGCAGATGTGTATAAAGTGAAGTGTGACATCCAGGAGAGGGTGTATTCCATGGCTGAGAAAGTCATCTTGGTTTCTTCTGAAGTCTTCATGTTTCTGCAGCAAGTGGACACTCAGGAATTCTCCAAGATGCTTTTCCAGGCACGGAACATCCTCGCTACATATGAACTGCAAGGTGCAGCTCCTCTCTTAATTGGTTATCCTTCCAAAGTCCTGGCAGAGGCTGAGAAGAAAATGCTCGGCGCTTTGAGTCATAAGCGCATTGAAGTTGAGGACAAGGAAGTTCTTACAGGCAATGCGTGGAGAAAGAAAGTTCAACCTCTGCAAAAGAGATACCGCTCCTCTGCAACCATTATGGTGAAGAACGAATTAACCGCGGGAACCCCGGCTGAGGTCATCATCGCAGGCTGTGTGGGAGAAGTAAATGAAATCCACAGCCAGCTTTTTGAGTTCTTGGAAAACAACATGAAAATTGAAAGACTGCTTGAAATAGAACCATCCTTGATTATTGACTACTTAAAGACAGACAAGAGGCTATTGTCAAAGATAAAGAAGGCAAATGTGCACGTGACTTTTAAACCTAAAGATAACCCAAACAGCATTTCACTAAGTGGCTCTAAGAGCAAGGTTCTAGAGTGCATGGACACACTCAAGGAAATCCGGGACTCAGTCTCCATTAAAAGATTCCAGACTGACAAAGCTGGCGCCAGACACTTCTTCCAGGATAAAGAATCATACTATAAAATGGAGGTCAGACGCCAGTATGGATGCATCATTGAACTCCAGGAGGGCGGAGAGGAGGAAGACAGCATGAAGGAGCAGAAGTGCCACTTAGAGAGAGACATAGCCCCTGGAGTGACACTGATCGTACAGCAGGGAGACCTGACTCGGTTTCCTGTTGATGTGGTAGTGAATGCGGCAAACGAGACCCTGAAGCACATTAATGGCCTTGCGCTCTCTCTGTCAAATGCAGCTGGCCCTGAACTTCAAGCAGAATGTGACCAGATAGTAAAAACTGGCGGCATGGTCCTTCCTGGCAATGCTGTTATCTCAAAAGCAGGCAGGCTCCCTTGCAGTCACGTCATCCATGCAGTAGGGCCTAGGTGGAAAGGAGACAAGGTCCTGGAGTGTGTGAGCCTGTTAAAGAAAGTCATGGATCAGAGTCTCACCTTAGCTGAGGAGTACAGGTGCCAGTCCATCGCCATACCGGCCATCAGCTCTGGAATCTTTGACTTTCCCCTAGACCAGTGTGTGGCAACCATTGTTTCAGCCATCAAGGAAAACTTCCTACGGAAGCAACACAGACGGACCTTGAAAAAGATTTATCTGGTGGGCCTGTCTGCAAAGGTGACCGGGGCCTTTGCTGAAGCTGTAACAACAATCTATAAAGACACCGGCTCCCACACAGCTTCCCCACCCAGTCCAAAAGCATTAGTGCCACTTGGGAACATGCCACAGAATCAGGGCTGTCTGCTGGTGTCACCCGAAGGCCTGAGGATCCGGCTGGTGAAAGAAGGTCTGCAGAACGCTAGGGTGAGTATCTCTGTTCACCAACAATCTGCTGTGACATCACAGGGTCTGTACCTGCTTTATTGAGGGCCAGAGGAAGACAGGGTGGAGGGAATGAACAGAGGAAAATTCTGTGCTCTCCTACTCAGCCTTCAAACACTTTTCCATAGATCCTGCCCTTCTCAAATCATGTAGGAATAGAGATTTGGTGTGTTTTTAAGAATTGATAGGGCATTGAGATGGGTCCCTCCATCCCAGGACTGAGGCTCCATAGTAGGAGACAATGTATACCTCTCTGCATTTTCATAGTTTTCCATCTATGATGTTTTGGTCCTTCTAGGGTTGGCTTCTGTCTCAGTTACAGGTATGGAGAAGAGTGTGGGATTCAGAGGACCTCAATCTGCCCATAGACATGAGAAAGGATGAATTTGGATGCTGGCATGGAGGGATCTCAGTTCCTTGAACCCATCTGTTGGCCCTTTGTGAGGAAGGAGTGAGTGGGTGGACCAGAGGAAGGTCTAGATGTTGGGAATTATGTAAGGGCAATTCTTGTTTTGTGTATTTGTTTTGGGGAGCTGGTATGTTTTTGGATATGCTGGCAGCCATCAGCCCCAGCAATCCTCCTGTCTCAACCCTCCACAGTCCCCCAGACACACCACACACCAGGACTGGGGATACAGGCATGAGCAGCCACTGCTGTTAACCACTGTGCCGCACCTCTCAGCCCCAGACTGTGTGTGTGGGTGTATTTAACCCTGCATGGTGGCATATACCTCTAATCCCAGCACTTGTGAGACAGAGGCAGGCAAATCTCTGTGAGTTCAAGGCCAGCCTGGTCTAAATAGGATTCCAGGGCTACTGAGACCTGTCTTCCCTCCTTTCTTCCTGAAAAGTATTTAATGCCCTTTCCAACACAGGCTCTACTAATAAGAACCTTAACTGTCTGAAGCAGGGCAGGCTATCACATGCTTCCTGACTAATACCTGAATTTCTCTCTGTAGGTTATGGCCATAGATGTGTCCTCCAGTGAATGTCTGTCCCACCCTTCTTTTGGCTTCAAGGGGGTCTGGGGCTCAGAGTTGGGTGACCTGCTCTTTCTCCCTCTCAGCCAGCTCTCAGCATTTTGTTGTTACTGTTCTGCTTTTAAAGGCAAAGGCTTGGCTATGGCTCAGTTGGCAGAATGCTGGTCTAGCCAGCATGAAGTCCTGGGCTCAGTCCCCTGGCACTACATAAACAAGGTGTGTGTGGTGGCTCATGCCTGTAAAAGTAGCGTTAGGGAGGCAGGAGGATCAGAAATTCAAATTCAAGGTCATTCTTTCCTACATAGTGAGTTTGAAGTCAACCTGGACTCTGGAAGACCTTGTTTAAAAAAGAAAAGAAAACTATTACAACACAAATAAAGAAGACAAGCATTGTAATATAGAAAGATGACAAAGATTTATTTCTGTTACCGTTTACATTTGTGTGTGTGTGTGTGTGTGTGTGTGTGTGTGTGTGTGACTATGTGAGTGAATGTCACATGTGTGGGTACTCGGACACTAGAGTTTACATTTATGTGTGTGAGACTGTGTGAGTGGAATGCCACATGAGTGGGTACTCAGAGGCTAGAAGACAGTGTCAGAGCCTTTGGAGCTGGAATTACAATGGTTGTGAGCTACCTGAGGTGGGTGCTAGGAACTGAACTTGGGTCGTCTGGAAGAACAGCAAGTACTATTAAGTGCTGAAACATTTTTCCAGCCCGTATAGTGACATTTTTAACAAATCCATGAAAGCTTTGTTTAAAGGCCAAGATCAAAGCCTGTCTTTGTCTTTGTCTTAAGTTAGCACCACTTTTCCCCACTACCTTGAAATGACAGCTGGATATGCTGGCTACAATAATAGATGAAATGAACTAGATGTTGTAATCCTGTTTTGTTTTGAATTGCTTTGTTTTGAAAGTATCTCTAAGCACCCATCAACAATAGTTCCTGGTGTGGGGTAATCAACAAAGACACAACTGAAATTTTTTTATACCTTTTTTTATTTCTTCAAGTTACATCTCAGTCACAATCCCTTCCCTACTCCCTCCTCCTGTCCCACCCTTCCACCCTCTTCCCCCCAAAAGCTCCCCCTTTCAGTCCAACAAATGGTTCCTTCTCTTATAACAGTAAATACTATACAAAACAATAGAAATAAATATGCAACATTTATGAGAGTTAAATGGCCCAGCATACATTCCCAATGTCCAGTCCATATATATTTGGCCCCTGACTTTAACATTCTACTATCTAACCATCTCCATGAATTTAAAGTTCTACATCTGACTCAGCTTTCATACTAACTTGCATCACAATTTTAAAAACATCTTCTTAGATCCAGAACACCCTCTTGATTCCTAAACAACTCCAAATTTAACTATGAGACTCTAGCTATCTATTCTTCAACCACCTCAGAGACCTGAGAGGGATAAATATATCTGATTATGTAGGAAGTGCAGGGCCTGCATCATCCAAAACTAAGAAATGACATACCAGTGGCTGCCTGGACAGTTCCCTTTTCTTTCCATATGTTACAGCATCGATCTTCAGCTGTTTGGTCCCGTTTCTCTGACAGACATTGATTGTAGAGCAGGAATTATGAAGGACTTACCTACCCTGTCTTGGCAGAGCTAGGCTGTCGACTTCCCTGCTACCCTGCCTTTTTGGACAGCAGTCTTTCTACAGTTGAAGCAAGGGGTTTTTCATGCCAAGAGATAGGCTTGCCACTAATTCAACCATCTCCCACTGGAGATTCTTCGATGCTCATCTTTTACTTGGAGTAGAATAGGGGGTGCTGTCAGGAGCTGATATGTCTTGATGTCAAAATTCTTAATTTAAGAAAACATCTTTGAATGCCATATTCTGCAGATCTCATGGGGTTTTTGAAGATGCCCTATCTATCTCTTGTATTTAGATAAGCAAATGTTGCTTGTCTCTTAACAACTTGATTACTGAGTAGCTTAGAGGATATCTGTGATAGACTGTCATAGTAGCTAACAAAATGACATGCTTGCATGACTAGGAGTTTGTATTTCTTAACTATCCTAAACGGTTTAAGACAGTTGGTATCAAGAGGCCAGAGCTTCACATTTCATTTTTAAGTATCACTAGGTACAATAACTTTAAGAAGCGTTGCCTTTAATTTTGTATCAATATACAAAGATCAATGCCTATGTAACCCAATACAATCTTAATATTACATCAATATACAAGGGTCAATACCATTGTGGCCAAATATAATCTTAATCTTGTATCACTATACAAAGATCAATACCAATGTAGTCCAATACAATCTTAATTTTGCACAATATACAATGGTCAATACCACTTTAGCCAAATATAATACTAATTTTGTATCAATATACAAAGGTATAAGGGCATATTCAATAATCTGTCCCTTCTTCTTGGTCCTTCCCATACTATGTCTATGTCCCATTTTTCTCAAGTCTGTGCACTCCTACATAGGAGAGAAAGAAGGATACAGAAAAGAAAAAGAAGGAAGTCCCTGGGTCTAATCTCCAAAACCCATTTAACAAGACCATTTAACAGCTTGTAGTCTCTTCCCCTAAATAACAGTTTTCTGTTATCCATCAAATAGCCAAAAAGGGGGAGGGGAGAAACACCCTCCCCACCCTCTGGGCATGGGACATCGCTCTCTTAAAATGACTTCCTGCTGATTTGGGTCGTAGTAAACCTGTTTGGGGCCCAAACCAGAATGGAAAAATGGTAAAAAATGTTAATTCTATCCTTTTATGTTCAGTCCTTTTGTGCTCAGCTGTTTAGATGTCCTAAGAAGTTTGTAGACAGAAGCTGATCTTCAGGGCTTTACTGAAGTTCTGGCTAGGACAGTGTGTGGAGCTGAACGATCTTAGCGATTTTGAGTTGTGGTGGTTGTAGACTTTTGATGGAAACAGCTATTGAGGAAGTCTGCAAGGCTGGATCATCTGGGCCACTCATCTTCTTTGGTGTCTGATTCTGTTTTCTGTTGAGGTTTCTGTTGTCCAGTTGTCCCTGGATTCCTTGAATGGACGCTTTAAATCTCCTGGAAAGATAAGAACAGAGCCCTGCCCTAATCCTAACTCTGGGACAATTATCCTTTTTTTGGGGGGGGGTTAGGTAATATTTCTCCTGAAGCAAATTTGTTTTTTTGACAATATATAAAGTATTATCTTTCAATCTGGATTAAAGAAGAAATTATTTTGTTATTTTGGAGCTAAACAAGCCTTAGTGTATATATTTTGAGATCTCAAAGGACAATTTGTTTGTATTGAGTAGGCCTTTTGTAAGTAGCTTTTAAACTTAAGTCCTTCCAAATCTTATGTGTCTGTCTCTGCATTCTAATTATTGGTATCAAAGACCTGTGGTTCCCTTCTGAAGGGATTAAAGATGTGCTCCACCATTCCTAGATCGAAGTTTTTCTCTATTTAGAGTTTGTTTTGTATCAGGCTGACCTTGAGCTCTGAGATCTGCCTGTTTCTGTATCTAGTGTGTTGGTATTAAGGGTGTACTCTTCTTGAATAATGGGATTAAGGGTGTGAACCATCACCACCCTGTTCTGTGTAACTCTAGAATTTATAAGACAACTAACTCTATAGTGCTCCTCCCATCTCTGCTGAAGTTAAAGGCATGAGCTAACACCACGCATTTCATGTATTTTACCTTAGCTCTAAGGTTTTTCGATTCTTGGAGGTTTATAAAACCAGATTGAATGGCTGTAACCTTTAATTTATTTACAGTGTTTTAAACCTGTTACCTGCTTTTTTTTAATTAATAAATTTATTTATTTGTTGCTTCAGGTTACATCTCCATCATATTGTCCTCTTTTCCCCCTTCCCAGCCCCACCCTCCCATCCTCTACCCCCTAATACTTCCCTCTTGTTCCTCTGGGGTGGAGTGTCCCTACATAACAGTCCCTCGCCACAGTTCAGGAGTCATATGAGGGCCAAGAGCCTCTTCATACACTGGGGGCCTACGAGGCAGTACCACCAATGAAAGGTGTCTCCTTGCTAGGAAGGGAAAACTGAAAAACAGACCAACAAACACACAAACCCACAAAAACAAACAACAACAACAAAAAAAGAAAGGAAAAAGAAAAAAAGTCTATGTCCATGTTCCTTTTAGTGTGTTGGTTGTAGTACAGATATCCTGTACTATATAGCTAAAATCCTACTATAAGTGAATAGATGCCATGTGCATCCTTCTGAGTCTGGCTTAGCTCACTCAGGATGAGCTTCTCTAGTTCCATCCATTTGGCTGCAAATTGCATAATTTCATTGTTTCTGATAGCTGAGTAATATTCCATTGTATAGATGTACCACACTTTTTTAATCCATTCTTCAGTTGAGGGACATCTGGTTTGTTTCCAGTTTCTAGATATTACAAATAAGGCTGCTATGAACATAGATGAGGAGACTTCCCTATGACTCCGTGAGGAGTCATTTGGGTGTATACCCAGAAGTGGTATGGCTGGGTCCTGAGGCAAAGCTATTCCAAGATTACTAAGATATCGCCATACTGACCTCCATAGTGGTTGCACAAGCCTGCACTCCCACCAGCAATGGAGGAGGGTTCCCCTTTCTCCACACCCTCGCCAGCATGTGCTGTCATTTGAGCTCTTTATCTTAGCCATTCTGACAGGTGTGAGATGGAATCTCAGAGTCGCCTTGAGTTGCATTTCTCTGATGATTAAGGATGTTGAGCATTTCTTCAGGTGTCTCTCGGCCATTAGGGATTCCTCCTTTGTGAATTCTCTATTTAGCTCTGTCCCCCATTTTTTGATTGGATTATTTGGTTTCTTGGCATTTAATTTCTTGAGTTTTTTGTAGATTTTGGATATTAGCCCTCTGTCAGATATGGGGTTGGTAAAGATTTTCTCCCAGTCTGTTGGTTGCCGTTTTGTTCGAATGACAGTGTCTTTTGCCTAACAGAAGCTTTTCAGTTTCATGAGGTCCCATTTATTGATTTTTGGTCTTAGGTACTGAGCTGTTGGTGTTCTATTCAGGAAGTTGTCACCAGTGCCAATGAGTTCGAGGGTTTCTCCCACTTTTTCTTCTAGGAGATTTAGTGTGACCGGCCTTATGTTAAGGTCTTTGATCCACTTGGATTTAAGTTTTGTACAAGGTGATAAGAATGGGTCTAACTTCATTCTTTTGCAAGTGGACATCCAGTTGGACCAGCACCATTTGTTGAAGATGCTGTCCTTCTTCCATTGTGTGGTTTTGGCTTCTTTGTCAAAAATTAGTTGGCCATAGGTGTGTGGGTCCATTTTTGGGTCTTCAATTCGATTCCATTGATCTACTGGTCTGTTTCTATACCAGTACCATGCTGTTTTTACTATTATTGCTCTGTAGCACAGCTTGAAATCTGGGATGGTGATACCTCCAGATGCTTTTTTATTGTACAGGATTGATTTAGCTATTCTGGGCTTTTTGTTGTTCCATATGAAATTAAGAATAGCTCTTTCCAGGTCTGTAAAGAATTATGTTAATATTTTGATAGGAATTGCATTGAATCTATATATTGCTTTTGGTAGGATAGCCATTTTTATTATGTTGATCCTACCTATCCATGAGCATGGGAGATCTTTCCATCTTCTAAAGGCCCCTTCCATTTATTTCTTCAGGGGCTTGAAGTTCTTGTTGTATAGGTCCTTTACGTGCTTGGTTAGAGTTACCCCCAGGTATTTTATATTGTTTGTGGGTATGGTGAAGGGGGTTGTTTCTCTTATTTCTTTCTCAGTCCATTTGTTTGTTGTATATAGAAGGGCTTCTGATTTTTTTGAGTTAATTTTGTATCCAGCCACCTTGCTGAAGGTGTTTATCAGCTGTAAGAGTTCTCTGGTGGAATTTTTGGGGTCGCTTATGTATACTATCATATCATCTGCAAATAGGGATAATTTGACTTCTTCATTTCCAATTTGTATCCCTTTCATCTCTTTTTGTTGTCTTATTGCTCTAGCAAGAACTTCAAGTACTATATTGAAGAGATATGGTGAAAGTGGACATCCTTGTCTTGTCCCTTAGTTTAGAGGAAATGCTTCAAGTTTCTCTCCATTTAATTTGATGTTGGCCACTGGCCTGCTGTATATTGCCTTTATTATTTCTAAGTATGGTCCTTGTATGCCCGTTCTTTCCAGAATTTTTAGCATGAAGATGTGTTGGATTTTGTCAAATGCTTTTTCTGCATCTAGCGAGATTATCATGTGGTTTTTTTCTTTCATCTTGTTTATATGGTGAATTACGTTGATAGACTTTCGTATGTTGAATCATCCCTGCATTCCTGGGATGAAGCCTACTTGATCATGATGTATGATACTTTTGATGTGTTCTTGAATTCAGTTTGCTAGTATTTTATTAAATATTTTTGCATCTATGTTCATGAGGGAGATTGGTCTAAAGTTCTCTTTCTTTGTTGGGTCTTTGTGTGGTTTAGGAATCAGGGTGACTGTGGCCTCATAGAATGAGCTTGGCAGTGTTCTTTCTGATTCTGTTTGGTGGAAGAGTTTGAAGAGTATTGGTGTTAGTTCCTCTTTGAAGGTCCGGTAGAATTCTGTGCTAAAGCCATCTGGCCCTGGGCTTTTTTTGGTTGGGAGATTTTAAATGACTGTTTCTATTTCCTTAGGGGTTATTGGGCTGTTTTATCTGTTAATCTGATCTTGATTTAGTTATGGTAGGTGGAATTTATCGAGGAAATTGTCCATTTCGCTTAGGTTTTCAAATTTTTTGGAATATAGAATTTTAAAGTAGGACCCAAATATTCTCTGGATCTCCTCAATGTCTGTTGTTATTTCTCCCTTTTCATTTGTGATTTTGTTGATTTGGGTTCTTTCCCTCTGCCTTTTAGTTAATTTGGCTAGGGGGTCTGTCTATTTTGTTGATTTTCTCGAAGAACCAACTCTTGGTTTCATTGATTCTTTGTACAGTTCTTTTTGTTTCTAAGTTGTTGATTTCAGCCCTAAGTTTGATGATTTCCTGCCTTCTGCTCCTCTTGGGAGTGTTTGCTTCTTTTTTTTTCCAATTCACCCAGTTTAGCTGTTAATTTGCTAATATGAGCTGTCACAATTTTCTTTTTGAAGGCACTTAGTGCTATGAACTTTCCTCGTAGCACAGCTTTCATTGTATCCCATAGGTTTGGGTATGTTGTGCCATCATTGTCGTTGGAATTTAAGAAGTCTTTGATTTCCTTCTTTATTTCTTCCCTGACCCAGTAGTCATCCAGCAAGGAGTTGTTCAATTTCCATGTGTGTGTAGGCTTTCTGTTGAAGACCAGCTTTATTCCATGGTGGTCTGATAAGATACAAGGTGTTATTTCAATTTTCTTGTATCTGTTGAGACTATCTTTGTGTCCAACTATGTGGTCGATTTTGGAGAAGGTTCGGTTCCGTGAGGTGCTGAGAAGAACGTGTATTCCTTTGTGTTTGGGTGAAATGTTCTGTAGATATCTGTCAGGTCCATTTGGTTCATGATTTCTGTTAGACTCAATATTTCTCTGTTTGGCTTCAGTCTTGATGATCTGTCCATTGTTGTGAGTGGGGTGTTGAAGTCTCCCACTACTAATGTGTTGTGATCCATGTGCAATTTAAGTTTTAGAAGCATTTCTTTTACAAATGTAGGTGCCTTTGTATTTGGGGCATAGATGTTCAATATTGAGATGTCCTCTTGATGAATATTCCCTTTAATGAGTATACAATGCCCTTATCTGTCTTTTTTCATTAACTTCAGTTAGAAGTCTGTTTTGTTTGATGTTAGGATGGCTACTCCAGCTTGCTTTCTGGGACCATTTGCTTGGAAAACCTTTTCCCAGCCCTTTACTCTGAGATAGTGTCTATCTTTGATAGTGAGATGTGTTTCTTGTATGCAGCAAAAAGATGGGTCTTGCTTACGGAACCAATCTTTAAGCCTGTTTCTTTTTATTGGGGAGTTCAGTCTATTGATGTTGATGGATATTAGTGACCTGGGGTTGTTATTTCCCATTAGTTTGGTATAGGTGATCGTCCTGTGCCTCTTTTGATTTAGTTGCTGTGCGGTTTTCTATTCCCTCTGTTTTCTTGGGTGTAGTTTTCTTCTCTGGGTTGGAATTTTCCTTCTAGGATTTTCTGTAGGGCTGGGTTTGTGGGTAGATTTGTTTAAATTTGATTTTGTCATGGAATATCTTGTTTTCTCCATCTATGTTGATAGAGAGTTTTGTTGGGTATAGTAGTCTGGCTGGGCACCTATGTTCTCTCAGGACTTGTAGGACATCTGTCCAGGCCCTTCTAGCTTTTAAAGTTTCTGAGGAGAAGTCAGATGTAATTCTGATGGGTCTGCCATTGTATGTGACTTGACCTTTTTCTCTTACAGCTTTTAATATTCTTTCTTTGTTTTGTACATTTGGTGTTTCAATTATTATGTGGCAAGAGGAGTTTCTTTTCTGATCTACTCTGTTCGGTGTTCTGTAAGCCTCTTGGATTTTTATTGGCATCTCTTTTTTCAGGTTTGGGAAGTTTTCTTCTATGATTTTGTTGAAGATATTTCCTGGACCTTGGAGTCGGGAGTCTTCTCTTTCCTCTATGCCTAGAATTCTTAGGTTCCGTCTTTTCATTGAGTCCTTGATTTCTTGGATGTTGTGGGTGAGAGATTTTTTTAGCTTTCTCATTTTCTTTGGATGTTGTATTGATTTCTTCCATCGAATCTTCCATGCCTGAGATCCTGTCTTCCATCTCTTGCACCCTATTTTTGATACTCACATCCATAGTTCCTGTTCCCTTGCCTTGATTCTCCATTTCCTCTTTTAACTCTGTTTTCTTTATTATTTCCATTTTTATTTTCATGTCTTGAATGGTATCGTTCGTTTTGTACATTTCCTTCTCCAGTTTGCTTGTTTTTGCCTGGAAATCTTTCATTGCTCTGTCCTTTTCCTGTTCAAGCTGAGTCACCTTGGCTTGGAGCTCTTTAATGGTGTTATTCGTTGTTTTGACTTGTAAAGTTGTGGCTTTTTTAATTCCTTCATAGATTTAAGTTCTTCTTGAAGGGACTCTATCACTTTCCATAATGTAGAATTGTCATCGTTTTCATGTGTTTCTGCTGTTGTGAGGTCATCCGAATTGGATGAGCTAGGATAGTTTTGCGTTGTTGGAGTCATATTTACTTGATTTCTGTTTTTTCTCGGACCTTTGGCCATATGGATGTGTTTCACTGTTTGCTCTCGTCATCTTCTGGGCTTGGATCCACAGGGGATGCTTTGGTGTAGCAGTCTAATTGCTTGGCTATCTGTTGTTGCTTACAGGGGGATCTCAGTGTCACTGCGTTTCTAATAGCCTGGAGCACTGTGAGCTGGTGCAGCCTATTCCCAGGTAATGAGGAATGGCCTGGGATTGTTTCACTGCTCCCAACTCAGACTTCTCTATGTTGCACACTGAGTGATCAGCCTGTAGTGGTTCTGATGGTATGGACCTGTTTGCCCAGGCACGGATTCTGTGGACTCTGGTTGTCCCCAAGGAGACTTAGAGGGACCGGCTCCATGCCTAATATGCCTGGGTTTTCCAGAATACAGCTATGGTCCCTGGGCTTCTGGCTTCCACGTTTTGGAGCCCTCAGCCTCTGTGTGCCTCCACTGCTAGCTCTGCTTCTGTGCGCCTCTGTGTGTGCCCAGCCCTGCCACTTCACTGTGTGGGCTTCCACCCGGCTCCTTCGCTGCGGATGCGCGCCTCTGCCCTGCCCACCATGTGGTCTTCCGCCCAGCTCCTTAGCTGTGGGCGCGCCTCTGCCCTGCCCCCCTGTGCAGTCTTCCGCCCGGCTCTTTAGCTGCGGGCGTGCCCGCTGCGGACCTCCCGCCGTGTGCCCTGCTTCTGCCTTGCTAAGACTTCAACTAGCCTGCAAAGTTTCCTAAATAGCTATAAGGTCCGCCTGAGGTGTGGGGAGCCTAGTAGGCTGGTGAGTGATCCCTGTGTGGGGTCTGATTCTGCCTGCTGTGTATTAGAGTCGATCTTACCCAGCATCTCTCCAAATGGGAGTTCCCGATTCCCGGATTCAGCGGCTTCTGTGTGTGGGATGGGAGAGATTCACAATTGAAATTCTTAGCCTGGACATACTGCTGTAGCTATGTTGAGAAAAGCTGACAATCATCTAACAGCAGTGTAATTAACTGTCCTTATTTATTTATTTGGTTTTTCGAGACATGGCTTCTCTGTGTAGCTTTGGCTGTTCTGGAACTCTCTCTGTAGACCAAGCTTGCCTCAAACTCACAGAGATCCACCTGCCTCTGCCTCCCAAGTGCTGGGATTAAAGGCATGCGCCACCACCACCTGGCCCTTCTTTATCTTTAAACAACTTTACGTGACGCACATACAATATCCACTTCAAGTGGGCACATCAATGATTTTAATATATTCACTAAAGATACACATAGAAGGTCTTGGTTTGGGGACTTATGTAGGGACAATTCTTATAGTGTGCACATGTGTGTGTGTGTGTGTCACAATCATGCAATCATGACTGCAATCTAACTTGAACTCATGTTCACCCCGCCAGAACAAAATTGTGCCCGTTAGCAGTTACTTTTAATTTACCCTCTCACCCCACCATCCAAGCTCACACCACCTTCCCAGCTGTAGGTAACATCTAATCTACTGTTTTTATGTATTGATTATTTTAGAGACAGGGTCTTACTACATAGCCCTGGTTGTCCCAGAACTTGCAATGTACACCAGGCTGGCCTTAAACCCACAGAGATCCACCTGCCTTTGCCTCCTGAGTGCTGGGATTAAAGGTGTGCACCACCACACCTGGCTCTATTCTACAGATTCACCTATACTTGAAGTTCCATATAAGTGAGATAATATATCTGTAGTCTTCTGTGATCAGTTTCTTTCACAGAGAGGAATGTTCTCGGGGTTCATCCATGTTGTAGTATATATTAGTATTTCAACCCTTTTAGTGGCTGAATAATGTCCTGTTGGATGAATATACATTGGTTTTCCCAGCCAGTACCCAATGGACATTTGAATTGTTTCCACTCTGAGATATACGAGTTTTGTTTCTCTGAGCATTGATTTACAAAGGGTATATGAGCAACATACATGTCTTCCTTGTGCCAAGCCCAGTGGCTCAAATGTAGTCATGGTTGATGAATGCCTTTATTAAGAAATTGAAAAGAATCTCTGGTTTTGTCTTTCAGACCGATGTCATTGTCAACTCCATGCCCTCGGATCTTACACTCAACAAAGGACCCCTTTCTCAGGCCCTCTTGGAAAAGGCCGGGCCAGGACTCCAGGAGGAACTGAACAAGGCAGGACAAGGGGTCTCTGTCGATGTGGGCACAATTCTTCAAACCAGTGGCTATAATTTGAACTGCTTCCAGGTTTTTCATGTGGTGGTTCCCCATTGGAAAAACAGCAACCCTGCATGGTCCCTAAAGGTAGGAGGACCCAGCTTCACATTCTCCAGGAAATGGGGTAGCTCTCTGGACTCTTCCCTCAGCACACCACAGTTAGTCCCTGCCTGCTACTTTTCTGTACAACATGGTGAATTTGGCAGGCCCCACACCAGGGCCATTTCCTTCCGTAGTTGATGACTAATTGTAGGTCATAGTTAATGTGTGTTGGTTATTGTGCTCAGCAGTTAGTGAGGGTCAGGGAAGGGTTATGGGAAGTATGCTACTTTGGTGAGAAAAGCAAGGAGAGGGCTTGAAGCTGGGAGGCAGTGATAGATGGGGACAGCTGTCACCCCCCCCCCTTGCTTCAGGGTGGAGTGACTCTACACTCTTGTGTGAGTATCTCACATTCTTTCCCGAGTTTCCCTCTTCAGACTAATGTTAAATTTTGTTGAGAGCATAAAGGAGTGGGCAATGCTCCAAGAGCTGCTGAACTCACAGAGATCCACCTGTCTATGCCTCCCAAGTGCTGGGATTAAAGGCGTGCGCCACCACGCCCGGCCTGGGAGGGGGGTTCGAAACAACATTTCTATGTGTAATGGCCCTGTCAGGGAACTCTCTTTGTAGACCAGGTTAGCCTTGAACTCACAAAGTTCTGCCTGCCTCTGCCTCCCGAGTGCTAGGATTGAAGGGTTGTGCCTTCATGGCCTGTGGGTTTCCCATGTCTAAACAAGACATTTAAGGAAGTGCTTTGTGCTTTTCAGATCATGAAAAATATCATCAGTGACTGTCTGAAGAACACCAAGGCACTGTCTCTACAGTCAATTGCATTTCCAGCAATAGGAACAGGAAATTTGGGGTTTCCTAAACCTACATTTGCTAACTTAATAATTTCAGAAGTGCTCAAATTTAGTAGCAGGAAGCAACTGAAAACTTTACGAGAAGTTCAGTTTCTGCTGCACCCGAAAGACCATGAAAACATTCAGGTACAGACTTGGCTTGCTTCTGATTACTTTGGCAATGGCAGTTGGGGCTTGTGTTCTTCTAAGTCTCCGTGGTCTAATAGGATGTTTATTACATGCATTTTCATGAGTGTGTGGGAGTAGCATTGGCTGGTTATATGTAGCATGACAAGTTTTAAGAAACATTAGATACAGAAAAAAATTCTTCTTATTCAGGAAAGTTTGAAACACAAAAGTACATAAACCGTCTAATGAACTTCTCTGTATCTATTGTTCAGCCTCAATTCCTATTGCTCTATGGCCAGATGTTGGATCTTTTTCCCCTTATTTCCCTTCCTCTCATGTGATGTTGAAACAAAAACACATGATTCCATCTCTAAACAGTTCACCAATTTATTTTGAACATAACCTTACTACTAAAACATCTTGAAATGGCAGCCATTACTTTGATCTGACCAGTTATCGAGTTGAGGTGTGAGTTTACAGCTGTCTCATGAACATCTATCTTTATGTCTGAATCAGAATCACAAAAGGCTCACTCATTGTAATATTCGTTATGACGTTTTCAACCTGTAGGGTTGCCCCTCACATGGACCTATATTAATACATAACATAAAGGCACAGTTGTGGCATTGTCACCCTGAAAATTCCGCGATGGGATGCAGGTGATTCTAGCTCCATTTCTTGAAATGTATTTACTAGTGAGTAGAGGATGTGGCTAGAACACACCAACATATCCCCATGTGAGTAGGATGCTTGGACCAGAAATACCAGAACTGTTATCAGTTACAGTGTGTCAGTCAGCCCGTTTTACCGAACATCAGCTGTAGTGACTTAAAGCCAGGTTTTTATAATCTAGTTGAGTACCTGACCTTAATGTTGGAAATTTCTACAATTTCATATTAAAGGTAGAAGCCCACAGATGCTTGTGGTTTGGGCTGTTGGAGTTTTTAGGTCTCTCTCTATTATCTGAATCTAGACACTACTTTATAAATTCACCAGAAGCAAGCACATGGAACCTACATTCTAGCCAGGCAGCCAAACCTCCCGAGTCCTTTAGCTTGGACTGTACAAACACAGTGGGTTTTGCTTGTTTGTGTAGGCTTTGTTTTTCAGACAGGATCTTGCTATGTAGCCCAGACTGTTCACCCTCATGGCAATCCTCCTTCATCAGCCTCCAGAAAGCTGGGATTGCAGGCATGTATCCACCCACCCAGCTGGTAAGAGTTTGTAATGACATCTTATGGCATGCACTGTATAAGGTAATGTGGGCATTGAATACTGTGTATAGAAATGCACACAATTTCCCTTCTAGAAATCACAATTACTTTGGAAGTTTAGACTTATAAACAGAGAGCCACGATTTCTGTATATGGTATGAGCATTTGTGTGGACAGGGCTGAGTCCTGAGCCTTCCATCCTTTGAGAATCTCTGGTCTTTTTCCTTTTTTTCTTTAAGACAGGGTTTCTCTTGGCTGTCCTGGAACTCATTCTATAGACCAGGCTGGCCTTGACCTCACAGCGATCCTCCTGCCTCTGCCTCCTGGTGCTGGGAATAAAGGCGTGCAACACCACCACCCGGCTGGACTCATTTTCTTTAATATATAGAATACTCTGCAAATTTTCTCTTAAAAGGATTAATCTCCACTGATAACTTTAATGCATTTAAATGCTATTATTCTCCCTCCAAACATAATAAACTCTCAAGATTTAAAAACATTTAAGCCTGAATTACATTTAGAAAAA
>CAJQZJ010031081.1:0-24815 GCA_907164525.1 Lophiomys imhausi
CTGTCCTGATAATTCATTCAATTGCTCAAGTTATTGTAAGTCTGAGTAATAAACTGGGTCATCTATAGACAACATCTCAGAATGTTTTGTTCTTTAACAGCTGTCTTTGATCTAGATGATGATTAAAAGTATATCATGTTGGAGCTAAAGGAAGCCCAGGGTGTTAGAGCACTGGCCAATCTTACAGTGGACCCAGGTTTTGTTTTTAGAACATGTATGGAATCTCACAACCATCTGTAACTTTGGCCCAATGAGATATGGTATCTTTTTCTGGCCTCTGCAGGTACTAACATAGCTGTTATACATAGGCACACATGCAACAAAAACAGTCATGCTCATAAAATAAATACATCTTTTTAAAAATAGCCCATTTTGTGGTCACATCTGTAACTTAAGCTAAAAAAGGTTGTTTTTTTACAAATCATTTGAAAATTTCATCCCATGTATTTTGAACATTTCTACCTCATCTTCCCAACACACATACATCTACCCCCACATCTTTACCCACCCAACATTTTCCTCTTTTTCTTTCTTTCCTTCCTTCCTTTCTTCCTTCCTTCCTTCCTTCCTTTCTTCCATTTAAGGTACTTAGATCACTTTTCATTGGCCTCGTACTCTTGGATGTATGGCCCTTTCCATTGGCTGTTGTCTCTTTGCAAAGGATCAATCCCTTAGAGTAAACTGACTATCACCCTCCTAGGGAATATCATTTGGCAATAGCTCCTCATTTACAGGTGGAGCTTTGTGTACTCCTCCCTTCTTCATGTTGAGACAATGTCTCACTTGTAATGGAGGTCTTGTGCATGCTATTTTGACTTCAGACTTGCAACTGCTCTGGCACAACAAAGTCTAGATCACCAATAGCTCAGGCTCTAAGATCACAATCAATAAATGGGACCTCATAAAACTGACAAGCTTCTACAATGCAAAGGACATTGTCATTGGAACAAAACGGCAACCTACAGATTGGGAAAAGATCTTTACCAATCCCACTTTCAACAGAAGGCTAATATCCATAATCTATAAAGAACTCAAGAATTAAACACCAAGAAACCAAATAATCTAATATGAAAAATGGGAAACAGAGCTAAACCGAGAATTCACAGAGGAGGAATCTCTAATGGCCAAGAGACACCTGAAGAAATTCTCAACATCCTTAATCATCAGAGAAATGCAACTCAAGAGGATTCTGAGATTCTGTCTCACACCTGTCAGAATTGCTAAGATCAAAACTCAAATGACAGCACATGCTGGTGAGGTTTGGGGGAAAGGGGAACCCTCCTCCATTGCTGGTGGGAGTACAAACTTGTACAAACACTATGGAAATCAGTCTGGCAATATCTTAGAAAACTTGCAATAGTCATAACTCAAGACCTAGCCATACCACTTCTTCTGGGTATCCACCCAAATGATTTCTCACCAAACCAGAAGGACATATCCTCATCTACATTCATAGTAACCTTATTTCTAATAGCTAGAAGCTGGAAACAACCCAGATGTCCCTCAACCAACGAACGAATAAAAAAAATTGTGGTACATTTACACAATGGAATACCACTCAGCTATCAGAAACAAGGAAATCATGCAATTCACAGTCAAATGGATGGAACTAAAGAAGCTCATCCTGAGTGACCTAACCCAGACTCAGAAATATGCACATGGCATCTATTCACTTATAATGGGTTTTAGCCATATAGAACAGGATAACTATCCTACAACCAATACATCAAAAGGATTAGGAACATAGACTTTGCTACCTATTAAGGTAACAATTTGTTCTAAGAGTGCTACCATGTTGGCCCCAGTGCAAGAGGAAGCTTTTAGCATGCATATGACTGATTGTTGAGCTGAGAGGGGCTGATATGTAGGGACACGCCAAATCAGAGGAGTGGAAAGGGTGGGAGAAGGAGGAGAGGGTGGGAGGGTGAAACCAGAAAGGGAAGAATGAGGGCACTCTGGTGGAGATGTAACTTGAAGAAATAAAAAATAAATAAATAAAATAAAAATATTTTTAATAATTTACCATCTTCATTTCAATTAAGAGTTAAACTAAAGGCCCCGAAATAAACCGACACACCTATGGCCACTTAAGTTTTGAAAAGAAACCAAAACCATACAGTGGAAAAAGGACAGCATTTACAACAAATGGTGCTTGTCTAACTGGATGTTGACCTGTAAAAGAATGCTAATTGACCCATACTTATGACCTTGCAGAAAATGTAAGTCCAAGTAGATCAAAGAATTTAGCATAAAGCCCAACACACTAAATGCAATAGAAGAGAAAATGGGAATAGCCTTGAACTCACTGGCACAGGTGACAACTTCGTGAACAGAACACCAACAGCTCAGGCTCTAAGACCAACAATCAATAAATGGGACTTTATGAAACTGACAAACTCTGTAATCCAAAGGAAACTGTCATTTGAACAAAAACGGCAACCTACAGACTGGGAAAAGATATTCACCAACCCTACATCCAATAGAGGGAAAATATCCAAAATTTATAAAGAACCCAAAAAATTAAACAGCAAGAAACCAAATAATCCAATAAAAAATGGGGTACAGAGCTAAACCAAGAATACAAAGGATATATCTCTAATGGCTGAGAGACTCTTGAGGAAATGTTCAACATCTTTACTCATCAGAGAAATGCAACTCAAGACAACTCTGAGATTCCATCTCACACCTGTCAGAATGACTAAGACCAAAAACTCAAAGGATAGCACATGCTGGTGAGGCTGTGGAGAAAGGGGAACACTCCTCCATTGCTGGTGGGAGTGCTAACTTGTACAACCACTATGGAAATCAATCTGGTGATATCTTAGAAAACTTGAAATTTCTCTACCTCAAGACCCAGCCATACTACTTCTGGGTATATATTCAAATGATTCCTCACAAATCCACAAGGATACCTCCTCATCTATGTTCACAGCAGCTTTATTTATAATAGCTAGAAACTGGAAACAATCCAGATGTCCCTCAACCAAAGAATGGACTAAAAAATAAAAAATAAAACAAAACTGTAGTACATTTACACAATGGAATACTACTCAGCCATCAGAAATAATGAAATCATGCAATTTGCTGCCAAATGGATGGAACTAGGAAAGCTCATCCTGAGTGAGCTAACCCAGACTCAGAAACATGCATATGGCATCTATTCACTTATAATTGGATTTTAGCCATGTAGTACAGGATAACTATCTTAAAACCAACACACCAAAAGGATCAGGAACATAGAGCTTGTTACCTGTTAGTGGACACTTTGCCCTAATAGAGTGCCATATCGGCCCTCAGTTCAAGAGGAAGCTCTTAACACTCATATGACTGTTGAATTAAGGGGGCTGATATGTAGGGGCAACCCACTCTGGAGGAGTAGGATAGGTGGGAGAGGGTGGAGAGGGTGGGAGGGTGGGTCCGGGAGGGGTGGAGAGAGGGGACTGTGATGGAGATGTAACTTCAAATAATAAATAAACAGCAACAACAACAAAATAGTTGAATATCTGATACAGAATAAAGTAGATGTTGAATATTTTACAATATGATTTTAATTTCAATCATACGGATGAAACTAAATGGATTCTGAAGGTTGTAATTATATATGTGTGTGTAACAACATATATCAAAAGAAAAGAGGCCATAAATTTGAGAGGGGATAAGTGAGGGGATATGGGAGCAACTAAGGTAGAAAATGAAAGAGGTTGAAGGGAGGAAAGGTAAGGGATAAAATATGTAATTATATTTTTGTTTTTTTTTAATCAGAAAAAAATACTGTTTTAGTAATTCATATCTATAAATGACCATCCCTTCTATAAGAAGCCTTTCTTAGAGCTAAAATGATAAAGTCCAGTCAGGATAACATATTAACATGGATGAAGAACAATGGTATAAAAATATTTCAGTCCCAATAAACATGCATGCTTAGATTTAGACAGACAGTGAAGTTCCAGCAGAATGAGCACACTGAGCAGCTTACTTTACAACTGTTCAGTCGATTGCTGAACTGTGTGTGGCTAACACTGAATGACTTCAATTATACCTATTCTCGGATTATTTTTAAGGTTTAGAATTTACAGGTATTAATCTAAAGGTAAAATATGTCTACCCTGTGGTACAATGATTCATATGTAACAGCTTTTTTTTTTTCTTCCATACTTTCAAGTCCTACATGGTAATTTGAAGTGCAGTATTCACAAAATACATTTCTCTTGTGGTTAATATTAATAGCACTTAATGACCATGATCTGTTTCAGTTAAATACACTAATGCAATAATTAAGGCTTACAACTTCCAGCAAGCAAAGGTCTCTTTGACATGCTGTATTTGGCATTAATCTGTATGTTTCTTAGCTTAGCATAAATTTGTATACCAGATGCCTTCCTGTAATTAAGACACTGGGAATTGGGAGCAGTAGATTTGCTGGTAACAAACTTCCTATCCAGTTGACATCTGTGATTTACACCTCTAACTCACTTTAAATATATTTACATAATCAGTTCAATTTAAGTGGAGATTATAAATTCTTACATTTTTATCAGCAGTATCCCCTAAAGTGATTTAAAACAATATATCAAGATAAAATTTAATTCTTTTCCCCTTCCTTTTCTTTAATTAAAACACTTATCATGAAAGCACAATTAAATTATTTTATTGTACACATTTATTTTAAAAGACATAATAGGAGAATTCACTCTGTAGGAATATATATATATATATATATATTCAACACAGTTATAAATTACTATAATTGCTTCCAGCATATTCAGGTATCTTGAAAGTCACTATTTTATCAGCATTTTAAAAGAATTGGTCTATTGAAAAGGTTTAAGTTGTAGGGACTTTTGTTGTTTTTATTGTTGTTTGTTTAATTTCATCTTTTTTCTGTTTTGTTCTGTGTCTGCATGTGTACCATATGCTTTCAGTGCCATCTGAGGCCAGAACACACTTTGAATCTAATTGGAATAGAATTACAGATGTTTCTCAGCCTCCAAGTTAGTGTTGGGCATTAAACTCAAGGTTTTTTTTTTTTTGTTTGGTTGGTTTTTTGTTTGTTTGTTTGTTTGTTTTGTTTTGTTTGAAGAGCATTCAGTGATCTTAGCTACTGAAACATTTTTGCATGCGTGGTTAAGTGGTTTTCATTGATTGGTTGGTTACTTACTTGGTTAGTTTCCTATTTAGATATTAAAGAAACTAAGATTAAAATTGTTAGATGACTTGACTTAGTTCTCACACATCCCGCTGTATGTAAGTATAGACTCCAGAATTTACACTAAATCTACAGATACTTTGGATCTAATATGATATCTTGAAAATTGAATGTTTGTAGAATTTAGAAATATTTTCCAATTATACTGTGAAAATTAGACATTATTTAGTACAAAAAATCTACAGAAAAATTTGATTTTTAAATAATATGTTATGCAGTTTCAGATACTCCATTACTAGATCAGTAAAACCGGCTTTGAATAATAAAAAAAATAATAATAAAACTTAATAATTTTATGAAAATTCAAGAACAAGCTTAAAAAACTCTTAGGTCACATTTTGTTCACTATAGTAATTTGATAAAACCATAAAATCAGTCTTCTAAAAGAAATTTTTACAAATATTTAATGTTACATGCTGAAAACAATTAATTAATTGTGAACTAAATTATATATATATGAAGCTTATGCTCAATAATCATGTTTTGCCTATTTTGGATTTTTTGAAATTTTCTTTCTTATTAAAATTAACCATTTGTAAATCACTCTACTTATTTCACTTAAAATCTTTTTTGATGGCTCTAATAGAACGTCAAAAGAAATGAGAATGTATAAACCAAAGTAGGAAAGAAGTTTTTTAATAGCTGTGTCCCAGTTACTTATCACACATAGTAAAGAGAGAGTTGAAATGTAGATACTGAGAAGCTACTGATGTTTAGGTATCAAAGGCCTATGTTAAGGAACTTTAGTAATGAAGTCACATAAACTGAAAAGATATGATAGACTAGAACGGAATGAAATGTTTTCTGTTTGCTTTTCTCATGCTATAATCTTTCTGTTGTTAGAGGAAGGTAAGAATTACAGATAATATTTATGATAAAAAGAGAATTTCTCATCTAAAATGAATCCTTGAACACCTCTTAATATCTGTTTATGAGTTTGATACAGACTTATCCTCCCTGATAAGAACTTTATATATATATATATATATATATGATATTTCCCAGAAAGCAGTTAATGCTTATATAAACATAACTGCTTTCATTAAGTGTTTTCCCAGAAATTTTATAAATACTTTATACTTATCTTTTTTTTTGAGTTCAGATAGAAATTTGAGGTAAGTATTTAAATAAATACAAAATACAAAGATAATTTTAAGGTTCTTAAAAATGCATGTAATTCTTAAGTGGAGATGAAACATCTGTAAGTATAAAAAATTAATAATGCAGTGTTTGAAATATTTTTATTTCTGACAGTAAACATTTAAGAGGCAAATATTAAGAATGTGAAAATATAGTATATAGTGGTATATGTCACATAACACAGAAAGATATGCCTATTTAAATAAAAAATATTTACTGAACTAAATTTATTTACTGGAAGAAAAGTTGAAGCTATAATTTTGATAGCATATAGAAAGAATATAAATAGAATAGATAAGAGTTGCACTTGCTAAGTTTTAATTTTATTGGTATGTTTGTTACAATATCTATAGTTTCTAAAATTGTAACAAAAATAATGATTTTAAAATTCTCTCTTTATGGAGAATAAGTTTGTATGTATTATATACAAATACATCATCATTAATAAGAACTAAAATTTTACTACTTTTTCAAAGGCACAGATTATTTTAAATGATAGTTTTCAAATAGAAACTAATGAAAATATAATTTAGTGTATTTCACTCTAAAATTTTTCTATAAAAATTTAAACTACTCTTGAAATCTACAAATGAAAAAAATTCATTTAAAAAGATAATTTTTCTGAGTATGTATCATAATAATATTGTGTTACATGACTGATATATCAGGCAAAATTTTATGACTACTCTTTCAAAAACCAAACCAGAAAAATAATCTAATCAATAAACAAATGCGTCACATCTGTTTGATTTTGCAAAAAAAAAATAAAAAATGAAATTTCATTATCTTAAATTCCTGTAAGATATCCTTTTTATTTTAATACTTTTTTTTCTTCAAGTTACATCTCAGTCACAAACCCTTCCTTATTCCCCCTTCCTATCCCGCCCTTCCACCCTCTTCCCCCCAGCAGCTTCCCCTTTCAGTCCACCAGATGGTTCCTTCTCTTATAACAGTAAATACTATACAAAACAATAGATATAAATATGCCACAATTATGAGAGTTAAATGGCCCAGTATACCTTCCCAATGTCCAGTTTATACATATTTGGCCCCTGACTTTAACATTCTACTATCTAACCATCTCCATGAGTTTAAAGGTCTATATGTGACTCAACATTCATACTAACTTGCAACACACTTTTAAGAGTATCTTCTTAGATCTATAACACCCTCTTGATTCCTAAACAACTCAAAATTTAACTATGAGACTCTAGCTGTCTATTCTTCAACCACCTCAGAGACCTGAGAGATATCCTTTTTACCTTAGCTGTGACACACATATAAAATTTAAATAAGTGCCATAAGGCCGTAAGTCAACAGCCGTTCCTCCGTCTTTGTTCCTATAGACTCAGCCTTTGATGTGCTGTCTGATATATTGCATGTGTCTGAATGAATAATATTCTTATTTTTACTTGAATATAGAAAGTGTGAAAAGCATTTTTTCTGTTATTTTAGAAGTTTATTATTTAGGTGGATTGTGAAATATTCTACAGTGTCTTATACACAGAGAAATGAATTTAAATTTTATCATAAATGTGACAGTGAACTTGCTGAATTATTTTGAAATATTTAAACAAATTTATTTATGCATATGTAGATTTAAAATGTTCAGAGGAAATTAGATATAAGCATTTATATAAAAATTATGTAAAAGTCACTAATTACATTATTCAATAAAATACATGAAAAAAATTAAATATATCTATTATATGGTTTAGTTTGATCTTCAAATTCACACTTATTGCTTTATATGATATCAACAATTTTAAGTATTCAAGAGTATTAATGTTATAACATTTATTATGTAATATACAAAATTTATGTACTATACACTTTATTGTTTTTGTAGCCTGTTAGTTAAAGCTCAACTTTTTCTTATTAACCTCACTTTCAAGGTTTAGCTAAAAGAAGGTCATGGCCTCAGTTAGCATAAATATCGCTAGTGTTTTGCTTGCCTAATGAATAATTTATAATTCACTTGAGCTAAATGAACTGCAGAAAACTATTATAATTAACATTCATCTCTTCTATGGATTTGATTTAACTCCCTGTTATAGTGTTTGTAATGAGTAGTAAGACACACTTTTCCATGGTATCTAACATGCCACCGTGGACTCTAATGTTTACCCATTAAGAGAAAGGTGTATCAATATATTCAAGTTATGACCACCCCCTAAGAACCTAGCAGGTGGGAAAAGTCCATCAAAATCATAAAGGAACCAAAGATATCTTTTAAAAAATCCTGAATTTAAAGTTGTTAATAAACTGAGTAAAACATAATATTCATATTTCACAACTGTTAGTCATAGATACCCTAATAATTTTAGTCTCACTTACTTAAAATGAGTTTGTTCTCTTACATTAGAGGATTTCACTGACCCTCAAAAATAATTCATATCACTTCTATCCATTTTCATGTCTTTTAAATTATGTACAGAAAGAAGATAGATCACTTTGATGTATAAAACTTTCATATAAATCAAAACTTTCAATCACTTGACTATTAAACTATTATGCAATTATGTACCACACATCCAAGGAGAGGCATGGAGGAAAAACTGATATCTATATTTTTGAAATTAAAAAACAAAGTCTACGCAACCATAGAAGTTAGTATTGTAAGAATTATACTAGTTTAAATGGAGATAAAGTGAAGATTCCTAGCCAAGTTATTAATCATCTAACCTCATCAGTTTTACTTTCTTTTAACAAATTAAACTTGAGGTTTTAAGAATGAGAAATTCTTTACTAAATACACTGTGCTCTGATTCCAATAATATTCGAAGATTGTTGGCTAATCCCTTCTCCATCTCCTTCTCAATTTTCACAAAGCATATTAAAAGAAGTCACTTTCCAATGGTGTTACATCTTTAAATTATTGGAGACTTTGAAAAAATTACTGAAAATTCTATATTGCATAAAATTGAGAAAAATATTATGTTACTGGTCTGAAATTATAATATGAATTTCTTAATAAATTTAATATACATATACTAATTAGTAAAGATGTATGTTAATTTTTTTAATAATTATTTTATTTTATTTACATTGGTGTACTACGTCCATGTAGTGTAAGTGTGTCAGATCAACCGGAACTGGAATTACAGACAGTTGTGTGCTTTCATGTGGGTGCTGGGATTTGTACCTGGGTCCTTTGGAAGAGCAGTCACTGCTCATAACCACTTAGCCATCTCTCCAGCCCCAAACTTATTTGAGCTCCTATTTCAAACACACAATTCCCTCAGCTCATTAATTAAAGCCAACATGTCTTCATCACAGTTTCTGTGTCTGATTTCTCATTTCCAATTTTATTAACATGTATGTGTGTGTGTGTGTGTGTGTGTGTGTGTGTGTGTGTGTGTGGTTGTCTATATGTGTACTATATTCATGCAGGTATCCATGGAAGCCAGAAGGCACCAGGACTGATGGGGTCTCTAGGACACCTGATACGGGTGCTAGAAGTTGAACATGGATTCTAAACAGAGTGTCAGATAGGACAACTGCTATTGCCAAATAATTCCCATGTATTTTTTTTTTACTGATTTTCTCAAGCATTCTATCAACCAGAAAACCAACTGGCCACTCATGTGACAGTCATCTAAATGTACACATTTATGTGTATATATGTGCATGTCTATGTGTGTGTATAGGGTAATTTTATATATTCTATTCGGGTGATGTTAATTGTTCCAGGGATTGTGAAGTATTAGATTACTCAATCTACGATGAGGGTACCATACACATATAAAACTTCACACAAGCCTATGGTTTCAGTGGCTTTATGGGTACTTTGCATTCTTGTATTACAAAAATACGATTTTCGATGTCATTCATAACCACTAATTTTAATAAATGTGAAAGTTCAGACCACCTGGTGGTGGTACTGACATTTACATGAGCTCATACAAGAAGACAGTTGGAGAAGTTAAAAGGAAGAGACATTATTTTTGATACTATATTATTTTTCCAACCTAAATAATGAAATATGTAGGTTTTCCTAATACTGAATCAGAAAGAAAATTTCAGTTATCTTAATGGAGAGAAGTTTTATGTGTTGAATTGTTGCATGTCACTAAGTTTCAAGCTACAAAACAATATTCTCTAATCGCTTTGCAGACAAGCTCATTATAGAGTGAACAAACAAGTACCGTCGAGTCAGGGAACACATTCCAATCATCCAGGGAGTAGATTCCTAAAAATTACTCTTGTCTAGAATCTTATCCCCTGAGGGGTAATGATTTAATTAGTCCATTATAGGTTGTTGTGATCATTATGATTTTAAAAGTTCCTCATGAGATATAGTGTCAAAGGTTGAGAGTCATGATTATAATAATAGAGCCATAAAGAGCTATTTTTAGCTTCCATTTTTATGAAAACTTTGGGTTACAACACAAGGAGGAACAATCATCTTCTTATCAAAGAGATCAAAATGGAAATAGAGCTGTCTTCAAATACAGTTAAATTTGGCAAGAACTTATTTAAAACCTGAAAGAAGAAATAAATGACACCCCTATCTTAAATGAAAAAAATTGGGTAGAAATATATCTTACTATGAACAAATTAATAAAATATATTATAGAAAATAACTGAGATATGGTATACATATATTATTTGATAAGAACAGATTTAATCTTTGTAGATGTTGTAAAGTGGAAACCTTGTATAGCAAACAAACATTGAATAAATACTTTGTTGTCAAAAATGTAGCTTTTCTCAAATTTAAGGTTAACAGTATATCTTCGTGTACAGGGTTGATAGCAAAGTTTGACCTGGCATGATATGATTTGGACTTAATACTTTAAGATGAGAAATTCTCAAAGATTCTGCCATATCAAATTGTACTTTATAAGGAATATATTCTGGTATCCAGAATTAATAAACTGTCTCTTATTCAGTTATTCTATTATCTAATAAGAGTCAAGAAACATAAATGTTGTGAGATAAGGATATTTTCTTTCCAGGAAGGCTTGGACCTGTAATGGGTATGTACAGGAACATTCCTAGCCATTCACAGCACACATAACCTCCTCACAGAATCACTCAAGAATACATATATAAACATATTCTTTAATAATAGACATTTGATGTTCTGTTCAGGAAGTTGTCACTTGTGCCAATGAGTTCGAAGGTTCCCCCCCCCCCTTTCTCTTCTAGTAGATTTAGTGTGTCTGGCCTTATGTTAAGGTCTTTGATCCACTTGGACATAAGTTTTGTACAAGGTGATAAGTATGGGTCTAATTTCATTCTTTCATATGTCAACATCCAGTTGGACCAGCACCATTTGTTGAAGATGCTGTCCTTTTTCCATTGTATGATTTTGGCTTCCTTGTCAAAAATTAAGTGACCATAGGTGTGTGAGTTCATTTCTGGGTCTTCAATTCAATTCTATTGATCTACTGGTCTGTTTCTATACCAGTACCATGCTGCTTTTATTACTGTTGCTCAATAATACAGCTTGAAATCAGGGATGATGATACCTCCAGATGTTTTTTATTGATTTAGTGATTCTGGGTTTTTTGTTATTCCATATGGAGTTGAGAACTGCTTTTTTTCCAGGTCTATAAAGAAGTGTGGGGGTATTTTGATAGGAATTGCATTGAGACTGTATATTGCTTTCGGTAGGATAGCCATTTTTATTATTTTGATCCTATCTATCCATTAGCATGGGAGACAGCTCAGGATCTAAGACCAACAATCAATAAATGGGACCTCATGAAACTGAAAAGCTTCTGTAAGGCAAAAGACACTGTCATTCAAACAAAACAGCAGCATACAGATTGGGAAAAAATCTTCACCAACCCCACATCTGACAGAGAGCTAATATCCAAAATTTACAAAGAACCCAAGAAATTAAATACCAAGAAACCAAATTATCCATTCAAAAAATGGGGAACAGAGTTAAAAGAAAATTCACAAAGGAAGAATGCCTAATGGCTGAGAGACTTGAAGAAAAGCTCAACATCCTTAATCATCAGAGAAATGCAACTCAAGATGACTGTGAGATTCCATCTCATACCTGTCAGAATGGTGAAGATCAAAAGCTCAAATGTCAGCACATGCTTGGCGAGGTTGTGGAGAAAGGGAAACTCTCCTCCATTGCTGGTTGGAGTGCAGGCTTGTGCAATCACTATGGAGGTCAGTCTGGCGATATCTTAGAAAACTTGGAATAGCTCTGCCTCGGGACCCAGCCATATCACATCTAGGTATACATCCAAATGATTGCTCACCAAATCACAAGGAAGTGTCCTCATCTATGTTCATAGCAGCCTTATTTGTAATAGCTAAAAACTGGAAACAACCCAGATGTCCCTTAACCGAAGAATGGATTAAAAAACTGTGGTACATCTACACAATGGAATACTACTCAGGTTTCAGAAACAACGAAATCATGCAAATTGTAGCCAAATGGATGGAACTAGAGAAGCTCATCCCGAGTGAGCTAACCCAGACTCAGAAGGATGCACATGGCATCTATTCACTTATACTAGGATTTTAGCCATCTAGTACAGGATAACTATACTACAAAATGCACCAAAGGGAACATGAACATTGACTTTTTCTTCCTGTTAATGAGACACTTTGCCTTAGTGGTGCTGCCTTGTAGGCCCCAGTGTATGAGGAGGCTCTTGGCCTTTATATGGCTGCTGAACTGGCAAGAGGACTGTTATATAGGGACACTCCACTCCAGAGGAGTGTGATGGAAGGGATAGGAGGTAGAGGGTGGGAGGGCAGGATGGGGAGGGGTGAAAGAGGACACTGTGGTGAAGATGTAACCTGAAATAATATATATATACACATTAAAAATAAAAATAGACATTTAAATATTTATCTTTTTTTTTTTGGTTTTTTCGAGACAGGGTTTCTCTGTGTAGCTCTGGCTGTCCTGGACTCGCTTTGTAGACCAGGCTGGTCTCGAACTCACAGAGATCTGCCTGCCTCTGCCTCCCGAGTGCTGGGATTAAAGGCGTGCGCCACCACTTCCCGGCTTAAATATTTATCTTATACTGTATTTCACTGTATTGAATGAAAGTTATAGTAATATTTAATTGTTAGTCATCTTCATTTTCTTTCAGTTTATTTGATTTTAAAGACTTTAGTCATTGTCACTCTGATTTTATTAAAATTTTAACTTTCTTTTTGAGCAATTCAGAATACAACTTCTTTTTAAATTACATTTATTTATTACTTCAAGTTACAGCTCCATCATACCCTTGTTCCTCAACCCCTCGGTCCAAACCTCCCACCCTCTACCCCCTCTTCCAGCTATCCTACTCCTCCATTGTGGAGTGACCCCACATATTATCCCTCCTAAGTTCATCAGTAATATGAGGGTTAAGAGCTTTCTCTTGCACTGGGGACTTGCATGGCAGCTCCACTAGGGAAAAGTGCCCCATTAACAGGTAACAAAGTTCATGTTTCCTGTACCTTTGGGTCTGTTGATTGTAAGATAGTTAACCTGTACTATATGGTTAAAGTCCAGTTATAAGTGAGCACATTTCATGTCATGTGCATCTCTCTTGGCCTGGGTTAGCTCACTCAGGATTCAACCAATATTCCAACTTTGGTATAATCAATAAACAATGGCTCACAAAATGAAAATGATGGGTAATCAATAGAGCAAAGAGAAAGAAGTTCATTGACAGAAATGGATAATAAATATAAAACAAAAATTGTACACCTGGAAGGTGTGGAGAATATAATGAATTAACTGGATAACTGGATAGCTATTAAACATGTCTTTGTGTAGCAAAAACATTCAAAGGGTTACATTGTTAATGACAATGTATATTGATATTCCTTTTTAAATATTACATGAAATAACCTGGAAAAACACAGTTTGTTGTCCTCAAAATTAAGCTTTTAATTATTTCAAATGAGACTTGAACTGTGGGAGTGGAGTTGGAGAAGAACTACCAATTAAATAATATAACCATTACCTACACTGCCCAAAAAGATGGACACATAACCGAAATGTGATGTGAACGCCCAAAGGGAGATAGCTATTGGGTGTAGGAAGTTACAAGATGAGATGGTATGTGAAAGAGGTGTCTGGAATAAAACAAGATAAATATATTTTAATGACATAATATGTATCAAAGATACAGTACTTGAAATTAGCTTTATCCCAGTGTCATTCTCTTACCAAATGCTTTTGAGAAGCTAGTGGGTCAGGCATTCTTGTTAATGATACAGAGAAGAATATCAGAGACAATATACAAAATCAGCTATTACCATTTACACTTTGATTAGGTAAGATATCTTAAGGAATATATATGAGTAGAATATGCGGCAGAAAACATAATTATAGATTTCAAGAACGAAAATAAATTCAAGGTAGGAGCATTACATATGTAGGGTTTAAAAAAAACCATGTCATTTAAAAATTACGTCTAGGGTGAGTTCAGTGGAATTCTGATTTTTGTGTGCACTGACAGCTGCTGCCCATCGCTCTGGCATGAATATCTCCTGACATGCTGCTTTGTACAGGCAAACAAACAACCAAAATGCAAGTTACCAGCAGCAAGTACTGTTCTTAATATCAAATTGATATATTTTAGATTTTTACTTTAAAAATATACACAAATTCCATATCCACGTGTGTGTGTGTGTGTGTGTGTGTGTGTGTGAGAGAGAGAGAGAGAGAGAGAGAGAGAGAGAGAGAGAGAGAGAGAATTTGGGCTTATTTTGGACAGCAGATAACAGATTTTGGCAAAAGCTAATTTTGAAAATAAATCAGAATAAATACTTTTATATGATTACCAATTGATATTATTACTTCAGAAAATTTATTCATTCTAAAACATTCAGCAAACAAACAAGTAAACAAAAAACTGCCAAGATAAAATTCCAGAATTTGGAACCTGAGACAAGACAACTCATATTAAAATAATGCAAAGCCAACTTGATTCACACCTTTTCCCCTTCTATAGTCTGTTTTCCTTGGTAAGAAATCATTTTACACAGAGAGATACTGAGACTCAGAAAATTAAAGTGAATTCCATCAAGACATAAAGCTAAGAAATGGGCAACTACACTGAAATCTGGCTTTTCTTATTAGGAGTAAATCCTTTGCTTCATATATTTATTGAGGGAGTGTAAATTGTTCAGGCAACATGTCAAACAAAGGCTGTCATAGGTAGAGATATGAATAATGCCCGAGAAAAAGATCAACCATTAAAAAAGAAAGGCATCCAATTTGAAAAGGGAGTGCCATGTCACCTACAGCATAAATGTCCTCTGATTTCTCATGATGATTAAAGTGTCCCAATTAAAATTCATTCAGTTTATGTAGTGTATTCCAAAGTTCTTTTGAAGTTATTGGCAAAGGTATCAAAAATGAAACAAACAAACAATCCTTTCTTGGATTCAAAGTTTAATATTGTTACATATAATACTTTCACCTGGCACAAATATTGAAGTCTTCAAGATGGAACTGCCTTAAGCAAGAGATCCTGTCTTAGCTCTACTTATCATTTGAGAATGCTGACTACCAACCTGCCAATTTTGTTCTCAAAAAATAGACATATCAGCCACTGAATCAAACAGCTGTGAAGTTTATACCTGCCACCAGGGGCTAATCAAGAAATGACTGAAAGAGATACCTGCAGAGAGCCAGTATAAATTGTGTTAGGAAATATTGGATTGCTATAAAATGTTCCCTTTTGGACTTGGCAGGCATACCATGACTTGAAGTAAGCATGCTGTAAATAACGTTGCAATTTCCTTGAACAGAAACTTTGACATGCTATAGTTGTAAATGAAACTCACTTGTAGTTCTCTGTTTTCATGCATGCAATGCTTTTGGTATGCCATTGATACCATTAGAAAAAATCATGTTCAAGTTGTAATTTAAAAAGTAGGAAAAGGATGATAACAGGTCAATATTTAAAAAAACATTTTAATTTAAAATTCATGTGATACTTTTATTTGAAACATTAATAGATAATCAGAAAAAAACAAAAAATAATAATCATAGTTTTGAGACAAGTCAAATATATTGGTTATTGCATTCAAAATTTTTCCAATATAGTATAAATGGAGACTCAGGTGATGTTAACTGATACGACAGACAAGGAAAGTATTTTTTAGTACTCACCACAGGAAATTACTACTTTCTTGGTGATTATGAAATATTTTGGAGGAAATAAGACCATGTAAACATTTTCTTTCTTCTTTTTTATTTTTTAACATGTATTTATTTATTTATTTGTTTATTTATTTTTGGTTTTTCGAGACAGGGTTTCTCTGTGTAACAGGTCTGGCTGTCCTGGACTTGCTTTGTAGACCAGGCTGGCCTTGAACTCACAAAGATCTGCCTGCCTCTGCCTCCCAAGTGCTGGGATTAAAGGCGTGTGCCACCACAACCCGGCTATTTATTTCTTCAAGTTACATCACAATTATAGTCCCCTCCCTCCTCCTCTTCCTGTTTCCACCCTCCTACTTACTTCCTCTTCACCCTCCTGATAATTCAAATATTGGAACTTGTGGTATGTGAAATCATAAGGGATTTGATTTTTAGATTTTATATACAGATGTGCATAAAATAGACATGATATACACACAGCTGTAGAATATTTTCTTTGCATTTACCTAATTAGGCTTTGGAGCAAACACAGTGAAACTGTTTTTAGCAACAGCTATCCCATCTCATTTAAATACTTGAGAGACCTAGATAATTCTAAAAGGGTGTTGTTTTTTAGTACTACACACAGACTGCTACTACCACTTGTTATGTTTTTATTATTTCTACAAAGAGAATATGTGAATGAGTTCATATGAAGTGAGTCATATTGTTAAATCTTAAAGTTACAAAAGTAAACAAGGGATCACACTTCCATAAAGTGTGTTAATTTATATAATTTCCTTCCCATGTCCATATCACAAAGCCAAGACAATTGGTCTTCGTGGCTTATCTTAATGACATATCTTCATGGCATACACTTCTAAGCATTGTGTATCTTGCTTTGCAGGTAGTGAATATCAAACAGAGCTTAGCTAGATTTTTTAAATCTATAGAGAAGTGGGCTGAGCTTTCACATGAAGTTCTGTTTTAAAATTAATGTAAGTTCTTGCCTTGGTATGACATATAACTAGGTAGCCAAAATTACATGTTAGTATATTAAATGTCAATGCAAGTACAGGGGACTTAATGAATTGAGAAAACCCAGCAATGATATTCATACACATACTGCAAAGACAGGAAGCTAATTCATTGATCTTTCTTCTACTGATCTTTCTTATAGATTCCAGTTGTCTTTTCTATTTTAAATAATAAATATGTCCTGTCATTTTACAATGGCTTATTTAATCCAGAAATATTGTTTAGTAATTGAGGTTTTTATATCTCCATGTTTACATGCATATCTTGGTGATATGTCTAAATATGATATTCATTCAGTAAAAATATTTATTTAAGATTCATAGTTCTTGTGTTTCCTCAACAGCCACTAATGGTTATTCTTTACTAGTAGATAAGATTCCAGGTATGAGGAATACAAAGATTTATATGTCATAGAAAAATTCTGATTAAATAATTAGCAAACCGGAAATGGATATCAGTTTAGCAAAGATGAATGACAACTAAGTCAAAGAGAAATATCAAGGCACATACAATTTTAAAGAGAAATTAGCAAAATAGTTACTGAACATTCAACTGTTACAGAATGTGATAGAAAGACTAAGGGAAAAAAAAGTATTTGCTTAGAAATGAACCGTTATTCTCGATAGCTAAAACATGAATTCATAATAAGAATTTAATACACAAAGCTGAAGGGTTAAGCAGAAGTAAGATCCACAAAGTGCTTTTATGCTACTACAAGGAAATGAAATTCATATTGACAGTGCAGGGGTGTCTCAAGACTATATAAGATGTCAGGTACTGTATTTACCTTCACAAAGACACATGAGATATAAGTATGAAGAATAATTTGCAAATACTAGCCATTCATTCACAAAGCAAACACAGAAGCCTATGTGGAAAATACAAAGCCCCAGACTTAAGTGAGACACACCAAAAGAAAGGGAACTGAAGAGATTTTAATGATATATGGAAACTGGTTTGATTAGAGTTAAGGTTGGAGAATGACAGTTCTTTTCCACAACACAGGGAAACACAGAAGAAAGGATTGAGCTTGGATTTGTTTATGTTAGGAATAACATAGATTGATAAATGGAGATGCTATTTTTCTTGAAAACATTTGGATAAATAAATGGAACTCACAAGAGATACGTTACCAGCAAAGGTAGATTTTATGATACATGTGGGTTATTGAAATAGTAAGTATGTTCAGAAGGAAAACAAAAGAGGTTGAGCAAAGCAATGCTGCCACTCAATATATTTAATTTGCATAGAGAAAGCAAATTCCCTGAAAGAAAATGTACAAAGAATAGTCAAAGACAGGAAAACCACAAGGAAAGAGCTGCCAGATAGGGCAATGGATAGGCTAGCAAAAAGGGCAGTGTGTGCAGTTGAAATTCTTCAGCAGAGTGAGCTTATGATACTGTCTACCTTAACAAAAACAGTCATTAAATCAAGCAGAAAATGGAGGAAGAAAACCTTGAAAGTAGTGTCAGAAAATATAGGTGGAGGAATAATGCACTATGAGAGTTTTAAGACACTGCTATGAAGAAGAAGAAGCAATGATGTTGATAGAAGGCAAGGTGCTAAAACTGTAGAACCTACAGAATCACACTACTAATAGCAAAAGTTTCAGGATAGGCTTCAAGATGTTCTAGAGAAAAAATGCTTATGAGCCACTTTTACAGGGGAGATGAGCTGTAGGCAAATAATCTACCATTATGTTCTTTCAGGAAGCAGAGATACATTCATGTTTAATTGTAGACTAAGATGATCATTTCTCAAAAGCAAAATTAATATATTTAGAAAAGTAAGTGGAAATGAAAAAAAGTTATGTAAAAGTACAGCACTCCAGTGAGGTTGCAAGCAAATCTTGGACAAAATAAAAAAAAAAAAACTTGAAAGGAATAATGGATTCATAGAGGACAACATAAGATTTTCCAGGGTCAGAACGCTAAAAAGAAGCAGGACAAGTATATCCTTTTACTATACAGGAGATGAAATATTCAAATTTCAGTCAGAAAAAATATTAGTCACTATCACTATCAACAGGCTTAAAATGAGTAATCAATCATAAGACCCAAGACACATAAAATATGAATGTATGAGGGAATTATTTAATTTATTTTAATTGTGCATTTTCCATGATGTGTGTATATGTATATTTGTATCTTTGTGTGTATGCATGTGTATGTGTCTGTGTATGTATGCGTCTGTGTTTTTGTGGGCCATGAAAGACACCAATAGACAACATTAGAAAGAAACACAGAGCTAGACAGTTGGTAACAGAAAGGGGTAAACATAGTAGGGTTTAACTAGAGTCATTATTATTTGTGAACTGGTTTTGAAATTTGTAAATGTTAGTTTTATTTCCTCTGGTGAGGGAATGAGAATAGAGCTGTTCTCAACCCTCTTACTGCACTCTTGCTGACTGGTTCAAATCAGCTGTTCTGGCCCAAATGCCTCTCCAAGCTCACTGATTCAAACTGACTTCTCTTGACTTCTGACTGAATTGCTCTGCCTGGCCTCAAACCAATTCTGGCAATATGTTTTAATCTTGTGGTTTCTTCTCTTTCTCTGGCTCCTTCTGTCTTCACTGGGTCTGGCTTGCTATTTCTGCCAACTGTCTCTGTAAATCTCTCCCAGTAAAAAACTCTCTTCCCTTTCCCTGCACTGCTGTTAAGTAGCCTCTCTTTCCTGACCCATTCTTGTGAGAGTTGGGCATATCCAATCTCTGGCTTATTCTGTCAAATCCCTCCATGATTTTTCACTTTAATTTCTATTCACTTAGTGTAGAGAGCTGCGACGTGCCGCGCCTTAAAAATGGCGCTGGTCTCCGCCTTCCACCAGCCCAACGGTGAGCGCTCTCGATGGTAAACAAGTCCATATTTGGCTAAGATAGCACCATGTGGCTTTACTTGATTGGCTATATGTGGGCCTCTAAGATAGCACCATGTGGCTTTACTTGATTGGCTATATGTGGGCCTCTAAGATAGCACCATGTGGATTTACTTGATTGGCTGTTCATTTAGTATTTAGCCTGTGGGTTGGGTCTGCCCGGCCCCCATTCAGAAGACTGTTTTCAAGGGACCTGAATAAACTGCAGGAGAAGAGCTTTTGCGAGTTGCGTCGTTCTTGCCGGTCGAGAGGGACGCGACAACTTAGATGTCACTTTCAAACATGGCTGCTTCCTTCTATAAACTAACCTTAACTTCATTTTTTTTTGAGATCAAAATGTGTACTAATGACGTGTCTGCATTTCAGCCATATCATATTGTAATCCAGAGTATGTCTGCAATCCTCTGGATCATATAGATCTAGAAGGCCTTTGGATCTAATCCGATGCTAGAGCAGTCATACTGGATTAAAATTCTTCTACACAAAGTTATGTTATATGAACTAAACGTAGAGTAATAGACCTTTAATTTAGAAATCATATACAGTAAGTTTAAGGGTAATGTCTGTTTCAAGTTGTTATTGTGTCCCTACTATAAGTATAAAGGTAATATAAGTCATAGTTTTTTTAAAAAAGTTAGGTTCTAATTAAGAAGGAAATATAAAAATTTAAATGTCATTGAGATTATTTACTGTGACATATAAATCCATATACTAGTGAAATGTTTTGAGGGAAAGAAATAAAAGTGGGTGGGATGATCGGATAAGAATGGCTTCATCCAAAGAGCAGGCATGCAGGTAGATGGCTAATGGAGCCTCTGTTAAAGGTACTGAGTCCACTCAGCTTTCTTTCTTTTGGGGAACATAGAAATGATGCATTTGCATCTTCTTTGAAGCAGGCATTCCCTAATGAACTGACTTGGAAACTATAATATGAAATGTAAATGATATCTTTGCTTCACTCACAAGCCATTGTATGCTTTGCTATGTCACCTCCTCATTGTGGCAGTTGTTGATGATCTGACTTCTCAAGTAAGCCAAAGTTGAATATGTATTCTGAAGAAATGGTGAAATTTATGTTTAATCATTAATATTTTTTGGATTATTTTAAGTTAAACATAGCCTAGGGCACCTAAGTGAAATATGAGCAAGTTAATAAAACAAGACATTATTTAACCACAAAGTAATAGAAATGAAGTTATTTCCAGGAAGGGGTAGAGGACACATTGGCAGTAACAAAACACTCTTTTATTTTAGCCTTGAGTTTTGTGAATCAGTGATATACTGTACATTCTATCTGTCTTTAGCAAATTCAATATATATTTTAATAAATTATGCATATAGAAACAGTGAAGAAAGTTCAGTGTAAGTATGTAAAGTAAATATTTATGAAATCTCTCAATCATTGTGTTATCCATATATGTGTTATGCACATTTATATGTGCATACATAGCTTATCTTTCTTCTCGAACAGGCATAAAGATTCTAAGCTCTTACTATATATATATATATATAGTATATATATATATATATGTATATATACTTTGGAAATATATCTTCCTCTGCTCCCTAGGTTGTCTTTTAAGTCTGATTATAGCTTCATTTGCTATATACACATTTTACTTTCATATAGTTCAATTTATTTTTTTTATTTCTACTGCTTAAAATTTTGGTAACATAACCAAGGAATCATTTACAGGATCAAAATTATGATGTTCCTCTATGTTTTCTTATAGGTGTTTTCAGGCTTCAGGAATTCCATTTAAGCCTCTAATAACATTTATAGTTTATTGCTGTGCTGTGTATAAAGGTAAAGTTGAGCTTCATCCTTCTGCCTGAGGATATCAATTTTTTCAGTTGCAGTTGCTGAAGCACCACTCCAGCCTCACTATTTTAGCCCCTGTGTCAAGGCTAAATTTCTACATTGACTCTTCTCCTCATGCTTTTGTTCTGATAGTACTTTTCATACATATTTTGTTACCACGAAGCAATAATGCTGCTGGTTTCATTATTTAATTGTGTTGTTTGGGCTATGCAATCATTAGTGATTCCAGAATGATTTTGAATTGTTCATTCTGTTTCTGTATAAAATGCCACTGAGATTTTGATATGAGTTAAATGATACTTATAAATGACTTTGAATAGATGAACATTACAATAATATTAATGTCGATAACTGATAGAAATTTGAATTTGTTTTTAAATGCTTTCATGAGCATTTTGTAGTTTTCTCTGTTTCACATCTCAAGCTTACTTATAAATATTAATATGTCTTAGTGGGAAATATTATCATTTTCCTAGTATAATTTTCATCTTGTTAGTACCTAATAATGAAACTAATTTTTGTATATTGATTTTGTATAAAACTTTATCAATTATATTTGTAAGTCATAAATGGTGCTTTTCTGGGGGATGGGGTCAGTTAAATTTGTATATGTGTGCATAAATATATAGATATACATATATATGTGTGTGTGTGCGTGCTCATGTATGTGCTAAGTTGTACATGTGTGTTTGTTGTGTTTAAGACTGTATACATATATACATTACATACATATATATATATATATACACACTACATACATATATACATATATATACATAATCTTTAGGGTTTCTACATTTCAATGGTTTCTGTCTTTCATCCTTAAATTATTTTTTTTTCCTGGTGGTAGATATTAACATTCTCTTTTTTTATTAATTTATTTTTTTCAAGTTACATTTTGATCAAGTACCCTCCTTTCTCTCCTCCTGACCCATCCCACCCTCCCTCTTCTTTGTCTCTCTCCTCTCCTTCTCCTCAGATGAGGGAAGCCCCATATCAAACCCCCTCAGTTCATCAATGAGGGTTAAGAGCTTCCTCTTGTACTGGGGCTTGATATGGTAGCCCATCAAGGGTAAGGTGTTCCACTAACAAGCAATAGCATCCATGACTCATGGCTGGATGGAGTTTTTCATAGGATAGTAATGCTAGGTTCCTGTCTGTTTGGATCTGTGGGTTGTAGGATGTTGTCCTATGCTATATGGTTAATATCCACATATAAAAGAGTACATACCATGTGTATCTTTCTTTGTTTCAATTAGATCATATAGGATGAGCTTTTCTGGTTCCATCCATTTGGTTGCAAATTGCATGATTTCCTTGTTTCTGATAATTGTATAGTATTGCATTGTGTAAATGTGCCACAGTTTTTTTTTTTTATCCATTCTTTGACTGTCATCCTTAAATTCTTAATAATTTCAATTAAATATTTAAAACTAAAATGTTAGACAGAAGTAAGTATAAAGGGTACAGTAATTTTATGTCTAATATATCTCAGTGTATCATTTCTATATTTGTATGACAATGTACACATATCTAATATGTATGAATATCTATAGTTGTATTCATAGCTAAAAATGTATGCAAATTTATTTAACATTCTCTTTAATATGTAATAGCAGGGGAGTTAATTGGAGATATACAGAATAGAAAGGTAGAAGAGAAGGCTTTTGATTTTCAATTTGTAATTTTCAATGCTAAAAACATTCTCCCCAATAAATTCCTAATGGATTCATTTCTCCTTTTGTGTATATACAAACAGAATTTGAAATATATGTTTTAATAATTTATTTTTTATTTCTTCAAGTTACATCTCAATTGCAATCCCCTCCCTACTCCCCCCTCCGGTCCCACCCTCCCACCCTCTTCCTCCTTAACCCGCCCATCCCCTTCCTTTTTTTTTTTTAAGTTTATGGTATATCTTTCCTACCCCAACAGCTCCCCCTTTCAGTCTAAAAAATGGCTCTTTCTCGTATAACAATAAATACAATACAAAACAACAGAAATAAATAGGCCACAATTATGAGAGTTATATGGCTTAGCATATATTCCCAATGTCCAGTCCATATGTATTTGGCACCTGACTTTAACATTCTACTATGTAACCATCTCCATGAGTTTAAAGTTCTATATCTAACTCAGCTTTCATAATAACTCGCCTCACAATTTTAAAAATATCTTCTTAGATCCAGAATACCCTCTGATTCCTAAACAACTCAAAATTTAACTATGAGACTCTAGCTATCTAGTCTTCAACCACCTCAGAGACCTGAGAGGGATAAATACATCCGATTATATAAGAAGTGCAGGGCCTGCAGCTTCCAAAACTAAGAAACGACATACTAGTGGCTGCTTGGACAGTTCCCATTTTCTCTCCATATATTCCAGCATCAGCCTTCAGCCATTTGGCCCCATTTCTCTGACAGACATTGATTGTAGAGCAGGAATTATGAAGGACTTGCCTAACCTGTCTTGGCAGAGGTAAGCTGTTGAAGTTTCCACATCTATGTTCATAGCAGCCTTATTTGTAATAGCTAGAAACTGGAAACAACCCAGATGTCCCTCAACCAAAGAATGGATTCAAAGATGTTTTCTTAACTTAAGATTTTTTGATATTGAGACATGTCAACTCCTGACAGCACCCCCTATTCTACTCCAAGTAGAAGATGAGCATC